>NNCF01129968.1:353148-436379 GCA_002313205.1 Laupala kohalensis
TATATATATATCATCCTAATGATAAGACAACAGCGACTAATTTCTTACTAATGCAATACACTTTAGTTAAACTATATTTCACAAAATAAACGAAACAAATAACACTAAATTCCCTTCAAAGAAATAAATATATTTTCATCTTCACTTTAAAACTCCTGGATAATTTAGAAGTTAAGTACATAAATTTCATAAAATTCTTTTCCTTTGTGGTGCATGAGAATTATTTTGTATATTCAAGGCTCAAGTATGTGTAGTTTACAATCATGCTGATCTTGCATAAAACAGGGTAGCGTGTTAGCACGGAGTATTCGTGACTTGCTATCTTTTACTCCGTTTAGAGGTCCCTCATTTCTTCATTTTAAATTGGTTTACTTTCACCCGAAAGTAGCAGTTAATGACTACATATCCCAAATTTTGCTAACCCTTGAACTACTTTCTTTAACTTTTACGGTCCACTGTAGTAAATAAGTATAGTAATAACTTGAAATGTTTGTAGATATACTCAAATTATACGTCATAACCATTGCATTTCACATTGTACCACATTCTTCTTAAAATGCTACAGTAATTTTTGAAATTCTAGATATTATTCATCATCTCTGTGAACACTCTTATGATTCTGACTCGATAAATTGCGTAAATTTGACCTCCGAGGCGTTGGAATCATTCCTTCATCTTATTTAGTTTAATTCACGCACAAATGTACATTTTCTTTAAACTATTTTACATTATTATTAATAAATGTCCGGAATTCAAATTTCCTTTAATAATAAAAAATGCATTGCCTCCGCGATTCTAAATTAATAGTTACTTTCTCTAAAATTCCTGCAAATGAGTAAGAATGTTATACGAGTATAAATATACTTTACTATACTATGTTTTATATTTTGTCACCTTGTTGATATACGAGTAAATAAATAAACGCTTTACAGATCTAAAACAGAATCCTATTTTATTTAACTGTATTTGAACAGGAAAAAAATACAATTTCTCATTAAATTGTACTACTTTTGTACTTTTAAAAAGTTTTAGACTTCATAAAATTTACATCCATCATTAATGTTTTTCAGAATTTTAAAACAAAATTTGGTTCATATTTTAAAATAATTTCATCTTTAAAATAATGAAGTTTAAGAAACATGAAGTTTGAATACGAATCATTTATAATTCGGTGCCTACTTTCCATGTTCGTCCAATCCTCTGGAAAAAAATTACGTTATTGCATAAAGCTTTGTAACAAAATATAAAGAGAACTGCAGAATACTTTCAGTTTTAGCAGCATGTATCCACTGTTAATCCAGATTGATTTGAAACAAAAATGTTAAAAATGTAAAATACGGAAAATATTAATTGCCCTAGAACAAACAGGAGGGGTACCAAATGCTGTTCCCAATATTGACCCAATACATGGTGATATTTGTTAACAGGGGATTACACCGCTAATTCCCTCCCGTCTGGTTTCCCCACGCGTGATGAAGGTCGCGCACTTGGTGTTTAACATTGTTGATGCTGTGTTCTATGTTGTGTTTTACGCAGTGTTGTTGATGCAGTGCTGTGCTTGCTTTGTTGTGCTGTGTGTAGTTTTGCCGCAGGACTGGCCGCGAGGCCGCATGTTCTGGCCTTGCCGCCACGGATACTCAACCGTGAGACCTGCCTTCGTGAGTCCATCCCCGGCAGGTTCAGACAAAATGGAAGAAACGCTACGTGTCCAAAGATAAAAACTGGCATTAATCAGAGAAAATGGAATTCTTTCTTATTCAAGTCTTATAAATAATTGTGTTACAATTATTTAAGATTATTATGTCATTTAATTCTACATTAAATATTAACGTTTATTCTGATTTCTTTCTCCTCATTGCAATGTGTGTCACGGTAATATGTTTTTTATGTAAACATTGGTGTCATCAAGTTTCAGTAATTACGTAATTAATACCTTACTACTATTTACATACATTATATTATCTATAACAGTAAATATATATGACATTTTTTGGACGATACAATATTTTTTTTTGTATTTTTCTGTTACTTCACAGCATTTTGATTCTAGACCTGAACCTTCCTCAGATGCAACAAATAGCAACGACAAAATAAATAGTAGTAACATAGTAATAGAACAATTGAACGTGATATTAAACGTAAACATTTAGATAAAATATGTTTACAATGAACAATATGCATATCACTGAAACACAAACATGCAATAAAATAGTATCGTAAATACTCAATAGTTTTCTGTCCGTGTGTAATTTTAAACTCCAGTTAGTATTTTTATAAACAGGAGTTTAGATATGAAACATTTGTAATTATTTAATCTGATTTATATTTATTTATTTTATTAATCTCTCTCATTTACTAGTTTTATTGATTATCAATGATTCATTTTAATGTGTATATTTCGCAATTTTGATTCGATTTCAATGTTTTAGGGTTCATTTCATTAAAAAACCTATGTTGTATATTTGTATAGTCAACTTTTATTTTGGAGTTAGTTGATATGAGAAACAAGAATTGGACTAAATGTTGACTTCCGAAACAGACATACTCTTGGACCCTAATAGACATTGTTATTTTTTATTCTGTTGGAAAGGTCTGTTTATTGTGCTCAAAATTTGCGAATTCCAGAGCGTGACAATCTATACCGAACACGCCGTAGAGAGAATTAAAGCGTAAAAGCGGTGTTGTTGATCCTCGTCCAATGTCCCACTCCGTACCGCTGTGGGGGAATTAAGCGAGAAGTTGCAAGGAAAGAAGACGGTGGTGTGGTTCTCAGGAAGAGAGGGTTGCGGTCTCTTTCTCTTTTGCGAGTCTCCTCGCTTCGTTGCGTCCAAAGGCTTCTTCTTCCCCCTTCACTTCGGCTGCATCCCTTCATGTTCGTACTTCGCCCAGAAACTATAATTAAAACATTAACCTCGGGTCGAAGCGAAGTCCGTTGAGTTGGAGGCACTGGCCAAGGTCGGTGGTTAGTTCCTGAAGGTGGATGTGGTGCAGTTGCCTTGAGAGGGTTATTACTCTGAATTACTTATCGCAAGTATAAAAAATGCTTTTTTGTTGAAGAAATCGACGACTGGTTTTAGTGGGTTTTCAAGGCGTGAGTGAGTACCACTCAACTTTTAGAGACGGTAGTGCGTGTTGTTTTTTTGTCAACAAAATGTAGATTGTTACCGGTGCTCATTGTTATCAGCGGTCATATGTCATAGTTGAGATATTATATATATATATACTGTCTCTTATACACATCTAGATGTGTATAAGAGACAGTAAATATACTTTACTATACTATGTTTTATNCCGATGATAAAAGCAGGTAATGTACCATCGATGGCGGAGGTGTCGTAAGTAGTGTAATAAAGCGACAAAATAGTAAAGGAGTTTCAAAGGGTGTCGACAAAGAGACCTTTATCAAAGATAAAGGCATGGATAGAAAAGTGAGCGTGATGGAGTAGCGTCAAGGATGGGAGGGGGTTCACCGATCGATGAGAGTGACTCTGCCATGCGCCTGTCTTCTCTCCCTACCGTCACAGCCTTCTCTTAATTATTCCACAGCAGTGCCGTCCAGCTCCACAGGTCGCGCGCACGCGGCGCCGCTGTCTCGTTTAGTTCTTCACGAAGGACCTCTGCTGCACGCTCACTTCCCCGCTCCGGCTCCACAAATGCCATCCTACTGCCCTCTCTTCTCCGCGTTCCCTCATTCTTGTCTTCATCAAAAGAACGTCCTCAAAGTGAAGACATATTTCCACAGAGATAAAACAGACCACATTTATCAGCATTTTTCTATTTAATATTCTATTAAAAGTTTCTTTAATTAAAACACGAACTGAGTTAAGACCACTTTCCCGGTTTAATATCATAGTTGTGTCATAATATATCTTAAGTTCCTGCTATTGCATTCCATTTTAAATTCAGAAGGGAAACTTCGTTTGAAATATACAAGTTCCAACTAATACTCAATGTCAATGTTTAGATAAGAACATTACGAATCAAAAAAGTTCTGATAACTTAAGATACATTTCGTGAAAAATGTTATGAATATTTGGCACTGTATTTTTTCCGACCTTTTAAGGAAGCGTAAAAGCAATCGAATGTCAGGTTAACAACAGTGTTAGTAGTCTGTGATGTAACTATTGGCTCTATGGAAGATGACCCTCATGACATAATAATCAATATAAAACCTTTTTGAATTCGATATATTAGAGAGCTATTTGAAACTTCGAAATTCACTCAGCCTGTTCACAAGGATAACAAGTAAATAAGTAAATAAGCAACAGGTAACGGTATAAAACCGCAAAGGTAAGTTTGGAATGTTTTGATCAGACGATGGTATCATGATCAAAGGCCGCAACTTGGCTTCATTCCCACCGAGCTTAGTAATTGAATCAGCGCTCTATATCCATGTGGGTTTGAATGAGATTCCCCTTGCAGAACTCCTGGTTGTAGTGCTTCCGCAGTTCATCCGCACCGCTCTGGAAGCTTCCGCTTGGGTCCGGAGTAAAGAGCTGATCCGTGCGGTGTGCCTCGATGTTCTCTGTCCTGCCTGTTTGTGCACGCTGTAACGACGTGCCGCTGGATGTGCTGTGCTTATCGGTGTGCTAAGGTGGCCCGGCCGCGCAGCTGCCCTGAAAGCCCTTTGTCGCTCGTCGTACTTCGAGGTCATCGAATTGTGCACTAAATACACATAATATTGCACAGATACGTCTTGACTTCTATAATAGTTTTACTAACTACCGATAATGCTCAGATTTCAATCATTTAAAATAGTATTTTTGCTAGAGAATTTTAAAAAAACTGTCTGAAAGAATGGGGATTTGGGGATCAATATTTCAAAGTATTGAACTAAACATAATTATTTGAAATAAATTATAACATGATTCATACACATTAACTCACTGTACTGTAAACACTATAACACGATTCCCTATAACACGATTCAATTTCTAAAGTTATGAGGGATTTGCTTTACAATATTGTTTAATAATACGTAAACGTTTTTATTTAACAAGAAAGTATCCGAGTAAGACACACAATCAATCAATCGATTCAATTTGTAACTTATGTTTTTACATATGCGACCATGAGGGACAATCACAACGACCGTATAACGCCGCAAATGGCGATATTATCAGATAACAATCAATTGATGAAGATGGATTTATTCTTTTGCATAGTTGCTTCACCTAAGTTAACTTAGCGTTTATCAATTTTTCAACCTATTTTTTTAATAACAGAACTTATTTGTTCCAATAATTCAAATTATAAACATTTATACGTAGCACTGTAGTATGATCGTTCTAAAAAATATCTTTTGAAGTTTGGATGGGACACCGTCGTATTCTCAGATTTTAAAACTATATTTTAGGGGTCACTTCCGAGCTTTAGTCTCCAATTTCACAATTTTAAAGCGACGCATACAAAATACTTTTTAAATCTGAAATGTGATAGAAGTCTTATTTGAAGACACAAAACAAATCGGAGGATGCTCCGTCCAAATTTCATACGTTGTTTTTTTAGAACCACCCTACTGTGTATGTTGTAAATTATATTTGTTGCATTTTTATATATTCAAAAGTTCTGACACACAAGGCCTATCTCTGCGAATCCGTCCTAAATTCCTTCAGTTTAAAGTAATTTCATGAACAAAAAACAGACATCATTCTAGTGCACACCGGAGCGCAATTCGATAACGCTCAAAGAACGTGTGGGCGATTACCGTTGTGCAACCAGATGGGGCAATGGGTGGCGGCGCGGCCGGGCAGACCCGGTGTGAGTGTTGTATGCGGCGGCGTTGCGCCGCGCTTGTCCTAGGAGCTGGTGTCCAGCAACCCGAACCAGCGCAATTGGCGCGGTATCATGATCGCGCTGCTGGTGATCGTGGCGGTGCTGGCGCTGATTGTGACGTCGGTGGCGTTGCTCACTCCACCCGACGAGGGCCCGCGCGTGCGCGGACGCCGCTTCCGCCTCGGGGACATCCTGGGACCGGAACTGGCCGCGCTACGCTTCAACGGCTCCTGGGCGTCAGGTAAGTGTACAGTACTTCACTATTGCCTGAGATGCAATTTGTACAGAATTTTACACATAAGAATTGCGCCAACCAAATTAAGCCAAATTCCAAAAACTATATTCCCATATTATGAACGGGCGATAACCTTTCAAGTATGTTCACTTTTCTCATAATCTTCGAAAGCAGTACAATGAAAAATTATTATCTAGGGATAATATACTTCAAATGAAAGAATAATTTGGTTGTTGGAAGACCTTCCAAGGACAGAGGAGGTAAAAGCAAACGTTTCCACCTTGCTTGACCGTTTTCACAAGGATTGTACTGTTTTAAGATGTGTCCTCCAATTCCAATTATTCATCTGTCGCCAAGACATAATTTGTTTGCAAATGTCTATTTCTAACACAATCATTATGTTGCATTTAATTTCACGAAAAATATGTAGCATTTTATTGCACATACAATTCTATTAAACTTTCAATGAAAACTGATGTATTGAAACTAACTATTAACATTAACTCCACTGTAGTAACCCGTGACGTATTAACTTTCGTAAAAATCTCTCATAGTTTTTATTTAATCACCGCATAATGTCATAACCAGCAAATTGTATTAGAATATTAACAATCAAACGAGGTTCCTTAGATTTAAATATAATTAAGATCGTATATTATTTTTGTTGTCAGTTGAGCAATCTGAACGTTCATCGAATATCTTAGCCACACAGCAAGAGACTTGCAATAGACAACACCCATTTCTATCATTTCCGCTATATCCAATATATATTCCTTGAAAAAGCATTCACCATTCATAATAGTTCTGAGGTATCGTGTAATGACAAAAAAAATAGGACTTATGACTTAAAATGCACGATAAATGCGAGGGTACTATTCCATACGTCCACAATCGGTTGCTCAGGTATATCTTCATGGCACGGTAATTCTTCAACGTATCAAAAGTATCCGAAAGAACTGTACCAAGAAGCTACTTTAAAATAGGGTAGAATTGTGATAAATAAATGTATTGTCGAAAAACCGGTTACAAACTGCGTATGACCACATGGAGGACAATAAACTAATTTACTCTCCGCAAGGGAACCACAGGGAACCATCACGTTCCAGGGCCGTGAGGCAGAGGCATAATTAACGTTTCAGCACACTTCTTAGATAAAAATAAAAAGTTAGCTATGTGTTATAATATCAGTAGAATACCATCAAATTTGAATTTAATAACGCACATAAGACGTAGTTGACAAGTACGTATTGCTATAGAACTATAGATTATTTGGCATATACTGTTTATGAATTGTAACTACTAAAATAATTAAATCCGAGATCAATTATTTAAAAAGACCGTCGCCCCTAGACAGATCTTGGATTCGAGTCGATCATTTTTAACATCCCACGGCGGTTAACGATGATATAGTCCTTGGGCGGAAGAATAGTAACAAGATACAAAGAATAGAAACTGGAGTGAAAGTTTGGTTTTGTCATACGTCTGCTGCGGTAGATGATCTAGACTACCCATTCCAGACGGCATGCCGCATTGCTAGACAAAGGCTGCTCTATCCGGTGGAAAAGTTTACTTCAGGCTGTTTCTTTGCGGTCAAAGGTTAGTGATCAAGCCCTCTGACCGTCACACTTGACATATCAACTATTGGCGGTTCTACAAATTGGCTGATGTACTCGTAGGTGGAGGCATTTGAACGTAAACTCTTAAGATTCTGTTGATGCAAGTAAAATGTCTACGTGTCTACAACGAAAGAAAGAGTCCACTATTCAAGATTTAATATGTGATCAAGCCTACTGCAATAATGTAAACATTCCATAGAAATAATATTCTCACAAGAAATAAAATGAGATTAAACCTACTTAAAATGTACATCTATCTGTGACTTTAACTTCACTGAAATGAATGTGCTTTAGTCGTAAAATACGAGAAAGGCAATGTTTGAAAACCGATAATTTCGCTTCCTAAACTGTTGAAAAAGAATTCAAAAAATTATCTTTTATTTGTATATATTTATCCCTCGTTATAATACCCATTCTCTTAATTTGTTGTTGGTAAGTAGAAAGTCATGTTCAAATAGACCTAGAAGATCTTCAAAAAGGGCACCGAAGTTTCTGTGATAACTATTTCTCATATGGCTGTAGAACCACTATAGGAATGGTATAGTCACAAGAACACAATAACAGTTCGTGATTTTGTTCTGGACTTCTGCGAAGTATATAACATAATTAAAATCGATATTATAGTTGAAGCAAAATTTTGTCTGTTATAATACAAATTACAATTTTAAAAAAACTTTTATTGTTACGTTCTAAGATGATAAAATGCTACTATACTTTGCTCCTGCTGTCTCCTCATGTATGATCAAACGAATTATTGAGCAATATCCCGTGCTTCAGCCTTTAACAGAAGCAATAAAACCTCATATTATTGGTTGTAGTGGGCCAGCTCTCGCAATTATTTTGAAATTAAATCGTTTGCTCACGCAAAAAAGAACAAATTATTCTTTAATTTCCGTTTCACAACAATTCTACGCTTATGAAAGCTAACTTGTGAACAAAATGTTTCACTCCGCAGCCTCATTCACAATCATAATAGCTTAGAAATCTCTTAGATTACGGTGAACCTCACCGCCAGGTAACAGATTAATCATGTTACGTCGAATGAAAATGGGAGACGGGACCGGGATTCGAACCCGGGACCTTGAGCTCTACGCGCTCATGCGCCTACCAACTGCGCCATCCCGTTCGCCTCTCGGGCCCGTCTACCANGCCCGAGAGGCGAACGGAATGGCGCAGTTGGTAGGCGCATGAGCGCGTAGAGCTCAAGGTCCCGGGTTCGAATCCCGGTCCCGTCTCCCATTTTCATTCGACGTAACATGATTAATCATAATAGCTGTTCATTTATGACTCTAAAATAAACGTACTTAAAAGGAAAATGTATTGGATGTCTCGGTTATTACAAACTCTCCTCTCTTTTTATTAATGACGGATCGAATCAGCACTTAAATGAGACTTCGGTTCAAATAAATATCCTACGATCGTGGAAGTTGGTTTAAGGGATATAGACAAAAGTATTGTGCAAATAAATCGAAACAAATCATGAGTATACCATTAATATATTATAATTAAGCAGATTTCTCTTAAATAAATATTTCCTATTATTCGTTGTTAAAATAACAACCAGACACGTGAGTAAACTTCAAGGAACTGTTAACTTTCGCAAGAGTGAGGAACTTATAATAGAATCCAAGATCCTAACTTAAAAATTTCGTTGGAACAAAGATCTACGACTTATGCATATTAAATGCTAAATTAAAAAGACCTATGGCGGTCTTGAACGGGAAAATAATTTCTGGAAACGGTTTAGATTGTAAGTTGTTTTCAGATAAAGCAAATCCTGGTTCAATAATGTTTTAATTAACTGAAAATTGTATAGTTTTAGCAATTCGTCGCGAATATTTCTCAATTTCGTAGAGATTGTAAGTTATTTAAATTTCAAAAACCTGTAGTAGTTGTGATTATATCCAATTCCAGACTTATACAGGTAATATAAAGTTTTGTTATCGTGAAACAATTCGAAAGCTAGATTTCGACGGAAATATTCGTTTTGGGTATCCCTGATTCAGGAAAAGTTGTTTTGGGAATAACGTCCGTCCGTCCGTCCGTCCCATCATCTGTTCATATGTGCGCAGCGATTCTGAGTAAACGGATGAATATATTTAATTCATATTTCGTATTTACAGTAGCATTTTCTTGTTGTCTGTTCTAATTTTTTCATACTATAAACTAAAGGATACTTTACATAAAGGTCAAAGTACTCTTTCAAATATATCTCAAAAACAGCTCCAACGATTTTGCTTTTCTTTCTTTTCCTTTTTTTTTTTTTTTTTTTTTTTTTTTTTTNCATTAGCGGTATTTCGATTGAAAATTTGGTGTAGATGCAGTAAAATAATTTCTGTCTGCTACACTTACACATTAGTTTACTGTTTCAAGAAGCTTGAATAATATTCAGCCGTGTAAATGGACCAAGCAGAGGTAGAATACACTTTTCGTAAACTGAAATGAAAGATACGATAATGATGTTATAAAGGACTGCAAACACACCGCATATACGAAAATACATAAATTTCGGTCCACAACGAAATTACATTTACGTAACACTTTTACGATATCTTTTGTCACTATTCTGCAGATGGAGAAACGTATATGTGAAAGTATGTGCAACGGTTTTGCACCACTAGTTTGCCTGTAACATACTAGAAAACGTTTTAGTTTGTTTTTGTGATGTGATGTGGTTTTTAACATATCCGATGGCAATATTAGTTCTGGTTTTATTTATATCGGTGGCCTGTTGATATTAATATTTATATCTTGTACGATAAATTTGAATGCCATGATAAAATATTTGACAAATCTCTGAATATAGCTTGGGTGTTAATGCCCAAACGGATTAAAGTAACTTTGCGTAAATAACGTGAAAACTCTGTGTGCACCATCATTCTGTTCCTTGGCTTCCTTTGACCACCTTACCTATAGTAAGTTTTATTTTTTATTGCTCCGTTTCTCTTAACATTAGTCAAATAAAAACTTAGCCTCTTACTCGTCTAATATTCTGTTTCCTGTTCTTTTTTCTTGCAAAATTTCCTCAATTACTTTAATAGAACCTTTAAAATTTCTTTAAAATACAATTTCTATAAAAGTAATGGGTGGAATTTATCGAACATTTTCTCAGTTTCCATATATTCTGATTTGTCTTTCAGAATTTATAATCCAATTTCTTTCAGATTAGCTACAAATCGTTCTCTCTAAGCGTTCCATTAAATTTGCATTTCCTCAATACATGCCGTTCCCTCAACGGCTACTGTGCTAATTACCCCGTAACAAAGGTCGCGATCACGGAACCTAGCGGAGGTCGGTGTGACTCGCGACAGTAGCCGCATGACCACAGTTGTGTCGGGACTAACATCAAAGGAGTCAACTATGATCGGTCAAAGGAGATAAGCGTACATGAGTAAATCTGTGGAAAGGCATACGCTTTTCAGAGTAATTCGCGCAGCGAAACTCCCACTCTCGTCTGGCAGCTATTAGTAAGCCTGCAAACTACTCGGAGTGCAAATGTGGTGGGTTGGTCGCACTTTCCTCGACAAACTACTTCGTTGTTCATTGCCCTTCGTTGTGCTTCGGTGGCCAGTGGAGAAACCGTAAAGGCGTGTCCCAGATTAGTAGATCCTTCGTTCCCGCAATTCTAGGATAACCAATGTTTCAGGAACAGCGTTTGTTTTCCTCATCTTTTACCACCGCTCTCATACCAGCCAGAGAGGGTGTTATGTTGTACTATAAAAGTACCGAATGAGTTGGATATGACCAGAGTCTGAGGGGAAATAGAGGATTGGGAATTGGCAACAAACGTAGACCCCTCCATTATACGGTGAAAAATTCATTGTAACATAGATTATAATGAAGCAATGAGAGTGTGTCGGTGATTACATACGCTGATACTCCCATTTAATGAATGATTTCCTGTTTTTGATGGCATCAGCGGAGAAAATTTTAAAGCTTTATTAGAGTTTCTATATCTCTTACTTAAAACACTTAACGAACTGAGAAATTAAACGTGTGGGGGCGAGGACACTACGATGAGAAGGATGTCCCCGGTTCGAGACCCGGAGCATCGTAATTTTCATCTGTTCGTTGTTGTTTCACTAACACTGTTTTGATGTTAAATTTACTTTTCCCCATCCATCACGCGTCATCGGTGTCATCCAATGAGTCTTCAGTAAAGAGATGATAAATTACAGAACACCTTATCTCCGAATGCATGTTTCATATCGTTAGTAAATTGTGATCCGCTCACCTCCGAGCTTTCAATAGCAGCACAAATTCCACTCTGCCAGACCACATCTGCTAATCTGTTTGCATTTCGTTGAGTTAATCCCATGATGTAAAGAATATTAACGGACCATACAAGTCTTGAGTTGACAGTTAATTCATTTGCGTTTACTCAAGTAAAATGCCGTCTACTGGACACCATCTCGACCAACTAATCCTTGTATCCTACTAAAAACAATACTTGTAAACAAGATGGTGAAGTCATCACTACGCCTCAAATATTTTACTTTGTTTTATATATAAGACATAGTTAGCATACAGTTACACACATCGAAATTGAAAAATTCGTAAATGAATTTTCAAATAATAAACTAGTGGTGCAAAACCATTGCTCATACTTTCTAGTGTATGTTTCTCCATCTGCAGCATAAAGAGACAAAAGAATTCTATAGTAAAAAGGTCATTTCTGTCGTGGTCCTCTATATTTTGGTCGTCTTCCAGTGCTGTATTCATGCTCGAAGTCGCTAGATGAACTTATTAGTCTTTTATTAACATTTGAAAGCAAAATATATATTCAGAATATTATTTCAAAACATACAGCGACATAGTCATATAAATATCGTAAAAGTAGTATGTAAATGAAAATTCGTTTTAGAGAGAAATTGATGTATTTTCGTATCTGTAGTGCGTTTGTTGTCCTCCTATCTATTTTATCATGATCATATCTTTCATTTCAAGTTACGAAAAGTTTATTCTACGTCTCGTATTCTACGTCCATTTACACTGCTAAATATAATTCAAGCTTCTTAAAACAGTAAACTAATATGTAAGTGTAGCAGACATTATTTTACTGCGTCTATACAAAACTTTCAAGCGAAATACCGCTAATGTGGATGTAATGCATAGTAATTGTACTTTACGTGCAGAAAATATAAGCAAAATCGTTGCAGTCGGTTTTTAAGAAACATTCAAAAGAGTACTTTGACTTTCATGCGAAGTACTCTTTATTGTTAAGTTTAAAAAAATTAGAGCAGGTGCATCAAAGCAAGTAAATTCTACCTTAAATACGAAATGCGAATTAGATTGTTTCATCCATTAACTCAGAATCGCTGAGTACAAACAAATAGACGGACGGATGGACGTTATGCCAAATACCATTTTTTTCAGAATCAGGGATCGCCAAAACAGAAATTTCCTGGAAATTACGCTTTTGATATTTTTTTCTCGTTTACAATACTTTCTATATACTACGCATATGAGAAAGTAAAAATCACACATAAATGAAAGCAGGCATTCGAGGTCACTTTTTGGTAGGCTGAATACTTAAGATGGATGGTAACTGCAGAAGAAGGGGTAAGCTAGGAAATATTCCTGGCGCCAGCAGGCTGCGACCCTAGCGATATGAGAAACTAGTGAATTCGAGCTCTCCAAACCTAAATATCATTAAAACTCATCTGGGACATTTTATCATATTCTTCAGAGATGTTACTCACAAATTGGAAATGCAATTTTTCGGATCTGGACCCCACGAAGAGTTTTCAACGATCGGGGTGAAAAATAGACACGTTTCAGTGAAAGAAGTAAAACACCTTCTTAAACGATGTACCTCGGGTTGAGTAAAGAGACTAAATCCTGAAGTGACTTGTAGAATTCGATTATTCGAAATGTAGCATAAACAAGAACTTCCGCAGAAATGTTCAAACAGGATAAGATGTAGGATAGTGCTCACAGAAACTCCAATAAAAATAATTAAAATACACAACAACCGAACATTCATAAGGAATGGAAATATGTTCATTTAATAACTAACAGAAATAATTAAATTTACTGAATTCATTTCACCATTCTTGTCAATGTAAAATATTCCCCGAACAGTATTTTTTCCGCGTTTGATAATAAAGACTTCAATTTTATTGTTCCGAGTAATAGTCAGAAACTATGAATGAACCCGACATTTTATTTTGATATTAATTGCATGTTCTATGAAAGGGGTTGACGTAAAGATACTTGCAAGCGGATTTATTTCCAATTCTTGTCGTAGTTGTTTTCTTAATTTTCTTCAGTTTTGTTTCTGCTAAACTAACCCACTGCCCACAATTACTGAGTATTTCAAACTATTGGAAATGAAGATATACCAACCTACCTCGTTGCTTTGCACGTGAAAGCATATGAAACACCGTTTTTTTATACGGTGGCAATGTCTTATGACATTGTTTCTTGAGGTGCCATTGAGTATGTTTTGTTAAAAAGCATCCACTGTCGAGTAATTTAACGCGTGTTCAAATTAACAATTTTTTTTTTCCTTTTCCTTTAATTTTGCTTTATTAAGATTTACTGGAAATCATTTTGATGCTATATATCAATTAGTTAAAGACCTTAATAATACATTGTTAAGTTGACATTTACTTCGGATCTCATCTTGTTCACAGTCTCTAATTGAAAATAACCGACCACCGACCTTCATTAGTCTCTAGGATTTAGATGTGTTTGTACACTATGGAGTGAATGTGCCTCAGCCTTTCATTGGCGTCTGGACGCTGATAGAGGGAAACGTGAAGTGCACATAAACATTTGCATTCACATTGTCGATGGCTTTGGCTGTGATCTCAACATTAAAATCAGTATACTAAAAGACAATGATGACAAATCCAAAATACATGACATTAAAATTAAAGACTATAATAATAGTTCATGCAAACTGCAGGATAAGTAAATAATTTAAAACTTACGACCTTTTGAAGGACGAATACCATTTCTTTTGTAGTTGTCCATCACAAATTATTTAGTTCATTATTAATTATTAATAGACTTTAATAGTAGTAGAAACTGCCGAATAAATATTTTTTCCAAACTCTAGTTAGGACAATTAGATATTCAAATACAGCATGATGTAGAGGACAAACTATGGATTCGAATTGCTAAGCAAGCTTTCTGAAATTGATTTAATATTAACAGATTCAAATCAGAATGAATTTCATCACGAACTTCTAACTACAAAATCAGTTTCCATAATTGATTGATATTATATGTATTCTGACTCTACTATCGAGATGTATTATATACATGTATTTATATATAAATAGGTTAGCGATCAAAAAAGCTCATTCAATGATGATAACGAATAGCCAATTCAATCAGCCTTCGTGCAAGAATACTTGCCCTAGTTTTATATATTTATCAAGTATCATAATTTAATCGTAGGAATTTTCATCAGTTACATTAATTACAAGATATGATTAAATATAATATGAAAGAACCGTGGTAGGAATGTTATTTTCAACAATTTGTAGTCGCAATACTTTTACAAGTTATTCGAAAAAAGTAATTATTTCAACTTCATCTACACGGATTTTCTGTGCAAATGTGGTGAAATAAGAGTGTACATTAGCTTGCGTAATTTCCTTCTATGAGAATACATAAATAAAATTCTAATGTTTACTTACACATAATAGCCTTCAGATTAATATCAAATTATTATATCCCGAGTTAGAACCCTTTAATATTTGATTTTCTAATGCGGTAGTGAGTATCAGTTTCAGATAAATTAAAGTTATAAAACGCGTTTATATGATAAGTCCAACTCAACAAAATACACACCTTGTCAGATCTCAAATAGCGGACCTAAAATTTGTGAAGTCTTGCTTTTCGAATATCAATGTAATCTCACATAGTTCGTACTTACAAAAGCAGAACAAAATCTCTTAATTATTTTACACAGAGATACATTTCAGATTTCTATCTATACAGAATGAACTTTTACTTACTAACCTTAACTTGCGAAGAAAAGTTTTCACATTGATTCGAAACACCACTTAGTTCTACACACGTTTATTCGATTGTTTGCCACACACAACTCTTCACTCCGTTCACAAGTATAACATTGACATTTCCGTCCGTTCACTTCACATATTATCTCACTGAATCTTTCACTCGAGTAGTCTTGCTAAAATGATGCATAATCTATCCTCCTTGCTAACGTAGTGGTGCTCTCTACTAGACTTAAGAGGAATCTTATTTAGTTTCGGACGAAGCGCGGTTCAATTTGTGAACACAGGAAGGAACTAAAATAACTGTCTTCAGCAGCCTCTTATTTTACCATCAATGAGTTTGAAAATTTCATCAAAATTTATCATATAATCCTATTTATACTCTGCATTTAAACATAATTCGGAGATGAACGTGAGGCGTTGTGGTTTGCTCACGCAAGACCGTGAAAAATGAATTATATAAGAACTTTGGTTTGTAACAAAGTTTAAAAAATTAACATTTTCGTGTATTTAAATATTTTAAATCTAATATGTTCCCTACTCTCATTGTATACCTAAATATGATTTATTGTCAAAATCCCATAAAAAATACATGTGAAAATTTTCCCTAACATGATTTATTTTACATAGAACTAGCCGAGCAATCGCGGCAAAAATCGCTTGGAATTTTGATTTTGAGTAAATATTCTTTCTCAAATCGCCATTGACATCTAAGGTAAATTTTTGTTGGCGGTTTCGAAGCGTTGCTGTGTAACATCCTTACATAGTCACTAAGACCTTTTCACTGATTCAGTTAAGAATTTAATGTTACAAAACCTTTGTTTGAACTTCCATCTCTCCAAAAATACTGATCAAATTGAAACAAAACTTTCACGGTCATATTCCCTAGGGTAGGGAAGATTATCTAACAAAAGTTTTATTTTGATATTACATTAGATTGTTGCAATAAACTCAATTCCAAAAAGAGTCAGGTACTTTTTTATTACAAGTATATATTACAATTAAATTTTTTAACAAATATGTCGAGGACAATATTAAAAATTTAAGCATTAGATACAAATTCATAAGCGGCCGGGTGACATTGCTCCTGAAATCTTGTTTATCCCCAACTATATTATCCAATGATATAAACTATATTATTTGAGTATTTTTATGCCTGGACATCCAATATTACAATGTTAAAGAGTACATTTCCCTACGAGAAATAATGTATTTCTGTTGCGTAAAACTGATTACAACATAATTTATCAATAATTAGATAGAAAAAAACTATTATAGAAAAACTATTAATAATAAATTATGTAGATAATTCTCTTCTCGCTGTGAATCAAAATGTTTGCAAAGTATAGATTATTATCTTCATTCAAAATAAATTTGTCCTTACTTGTTTCTTCATTTTCTTATGGAAATAATCTCCAGAATATATAACATCCTTCAAGGGGATACTTTAGCAATTGGTATGTTGTTACTATAGTTCAAACTATTCAAAAAACATTCCTTCAGAGTAGTTTTGCGGCATTCACACTCATTGTGTTCATCAGATATACGAAAAATACCACTTTACGGTCTTGAAATTCCAGTCGTAAGGGACTGAAACTGCATCACAGTCATTTTCCGACAAAAAGTCAAATGAAAAACAGTAATAAGATTCATGTTTCAGAATATTATTAGCATTTTGAGTGAAGATAATTACTAACAACGCAAGCACGGGAAAATCCAAAACATTCATTTGACTTTTCATATTATGAGATTCATAAATCTCGTTTCAAGTTATTTAACTCATCTTCACTTCATTCTATCAATTGTACGAAATAAAACATCCAACTCTTTCTTGAAAAGGAGACTAAAATAAGCTCTCGCAATCTGAGAATAATTACAGTAATATTCATCGGATTTTCCGACTTCTCTTAATATTTATTCTCATCGCTCGAAATGTTTTCATGGATATGAATGGATAACCGCACACTTAAAATACCGTCAGAATTTATTCCTCTAGATTCCCCAGAATTAGCATCACACCCTGGCTAGGGGTTTTCTCCAGTTCTTCTTCGACTAGAGAGCTATTTTATATGCAGGCCCTCTAGGCTCATGCGTATGGGCGGCGGTCTCATTCTTCAATAAATCTCGAATTTAGAGATATTCTAATAGTTACGATTTATAAACTATATTTTCTGAATAATTTAAAGTTTGATACATCAATTTACTCACCAGTTTATTATAATGACACCTATTTGTGAAATAATTATTTTGTACTCTGTTGAATACAAATTTGATGATATTATATTAATATTTTAAAACATAGCTAACTATTTTATTTTTTTCTTAGGAGTGTGCTGAAATGTTAAATTCATCTCTGCCTTAGGACCCTTCATCGGAATTGATGGGATGGTCTCTTGCTTGCTTCCGGAGAGTAAATTAGTTTATTGTTCTCCACATGGTAATACGCAGATTGTAAATGCATTTTTTGACGAATTTATTAATAATATACACACAAAAATCAGAAAAGTTATTTTCCTTCGTTACAAACTATTCCTTCCGTAAGTGTTTGATGTGTTTTGAAGCTCTCTAAGTAAGATCTGGTTGACCTAAAGTTTAGGTCACTTTGCTCCAGTGGTCCCTTCGTTCTCACAAAGTTTACGTAGGGTAATTTGTAGAGGACGAGACGCTGTCTCAGAGTGGCCATCGGATATTGCCTGATACCAGCTCTAAGCCGTATAACCATCACATAAATTTACCATCTAACTAAACACAGGTATTAACCACGTAATGCACGCAAAACTGCAATCATGGAGCGCTAGAATGCTTCCTTAAATGTAGGGGCACAGTTTACGACTGCATAAGCCAATCAAATTAAATTTGACTTGAATTTTCATATTATGATATCCTTATTTATTTCAATGGCGTCAATTCCCAGCATTAACTACTTAATGAGGGTAAATTAAGGATAACATGGTATTGTCATTATTCACATCTACAATCATCAATTTAAAAAAATATTTATTTAAACTTCTATGTAGACAATTTTTTATTGAAAATCACGACTTTTCAACATTGATTGCTGCCATCGTCAGGTGAATGTAGTGTATAAACAAATGTGTTAATTTTATCTTGGTAAGAAAAAGAAAAACAAATTGACTACATATACAAATAAGACAATTCCATAATAAAAATTAATAAGGAAAACAAACGATCAAAGCAGCAAATCAAAATAAACAAATATACATTTTGGATAAGTTGTCAGAGTTTGTAAATTCAATGTGTGTTTAGTTAATGGGATGTGTAACATCTCTTAAATAATACGTTTGTAGTAATTTTACTCTCGATCTTATATTCAAACATTATCCCAATCTATTGAACGATCTAAATTTAAACGGTGTTATGAAATAAAATCACATTTTGATGTGTTTAAGTTACGTTGATGTTCTGTGATCCGTGTATGCAATTTACGTAAATTCAATAAAAAATTCTCTACATAATAGGTCGAAATAAATATTTCTGTTAAAGATAACATGGTTTGGAAATCAGGGCATCACAAACAAGAAAATATCATAATTACGATGCATTGATTCCTTTCAACGTGGTGATTGTTGGGGAAAGTTAAAGTGCATTTAAAACTTTTCTAATTTACAGAACGTAATCAAACCTACATTCGAATGTTATGGAATGACACTTCCATACAGACAATTTACTAGTGAATTCCCTCTGTCAAATAATTTTTCTCAAAACATCTATCCCATCCCATTATTTAGGTACATATAAAGAGGGAACTCTTTATAGGATTGCAATCATCCAAAATACCTGAATCTGGCCCGGAAGAACCCATGTGTTTGAATGTTTGTTTTTCCGTCACTCGTGTCTTCTTTTTCACCAATTGAATAAACCGGTCTTCCAAATTTTAGATTGCAATTAGAAGGACTTGAAAATGCTCGAGATGCACTTCACCTCGACAGTTTTA
The DNA here is from genome assembly GCA_002313205.1 of Laupala kohalensis. Taxonomy (NCBI): domain Eukaryota; kingdom Metazoa; phylum Arthropoda; class Insecta; order Orthoptera; family Trigonidiidae; genus Laupala; species Laupala kohalensis. The sequence continues at coordinate 372,706 of NNCF01129968.1, forward strand.
TTTTAACATCTAGAAAATTTGGTCTTCCAAATTTTTTTTCATTTGTGTTTAGAAATTGTTTGTTCATGACTGGTACTGCAAATAATCGAATGGAATAAATGATGTTGTTTGAATTGAATTTGATAATATGTAACGTATTATAAACCATAACCCCATAGTGTAAGTGTCTTACCATTACGTAATCTCTCGGTACACTATTTGCCTAAATTGAAATTTTTCAGCGTGATAACTGAAAACAAAAAATATGTGTATCTCTTACAATCAACTGGGATGTAACTCTTAATTCTGACAGAGTATACATGAGGGAAAATAAAAGAATTTTAGGATTATTTCCGATAGTTAACTTTTAAAGTTAAGTGCCAAAGCGAAAAAATGCCATTTTTTTACTTAAGTAACCCACCAAATTGATTGCGGTGAACGCGACCACAATTAAAACTTCTTTTAGCTTTCAATCATAAAATGAATTCACTTACTTGAAGCTTTTGAAGTTTGACTAATACGACACGATTGGCGAAGAATAAAGCAAGAAATTATCTAGAGCAGCTTACCTGTATGCAGAAAAACTACATCAATCTTAATCCTACGTAGAAGAGAGGCGAAAGGATTCCTTAGGTCAAAGAAGACAGTTATCGACACCGATAGTAGTTGAAGCGGAAAAAGTGCGCTCCCACTTATAATCGATCCCACGACCTTCCCAATTCGAAGCATTAAACCTATCTCTCGTTCACCGCAGTTACCTACTATAAAAGGTCCCTTGAGACCCACCAGAGGTTGAAGTGGATTATTCCCTCCAAGAGACACACACAATCTAATCGACTTAAAGCAATTTTAAACAATAAAAAACTACCTGAATTTACACAGCATTTTTTACCGAAGTTTGAAAAAAATTCACGAAGTTTGAAAAAATATAACATCAGTAGACGAAATGATATTATTTATAACATCTCCTCATAAATAGAACCCTATACTTACGCCCCTTAGCGACATCAACGAATGGATATCAACCGCAAAGTGATTTCGCAAAAACTCGTGAATTTTCAGTTGCTAGGGGCGGGAAAAAATATAAAATTACGTCTAGACAGATCCACCAAGTTTGACAAACATCTTCCAAATCGTGTAGATTTACATATTGGAAGTTCGACAGATAAGACAAAAAATCGTAAAAACATATTTCCCCTTTGAAATCGGAATTTTGATCAATTCTTTGTCAGTGAGCCCCTTCACTATGAAATGCAATTTTACGTTTCTTTCTCAAATATAATTTTATCTATGTTAATGCATCAGTTAGAACGTTTATAAAGGTATATCAAAGTTAAAGTATAGTAATTAAACATAAAAGTTCAGTTTTAGTAACTAGTTTTCGATTCGATTAAAGTGAGAAGAAAATACTATGAAAGGAAATGTTTGTAGAAAATAAAGTGAAGGAACATCGAAGCAATACATGGGAAGAACTTAAGATCCCCGAGGAAAAGCTTGAGGTAAAAAGCCTTCAACCTCAATACATCACAACGTGCCCGCCTCCGTCGTGGCGCCCGGGACACGCTGGCACGGATTGCGGGGGCCATGCCGTTGCCGTCTTCATCCAATCGCGGCAGCGCGCACGATTCCCTCCTGAAATACTCTAAAAGCTCGTCTGCAGTGTGCTCTCAAGTGTAAAGTATAATGTGAATACGTTCACATAATGCTCAGTGCTTCATCATCGTGTGAGAATATGTCGTGAAACTTCATCGCGTTTCGAAGAGACGTTACGACACATGGGCTCCCAAGGACGGGATCAATGTGACCTGGTTGCGTCATTTGCCCTGACTGATTACTCGTCCTGCAATTCTCTTCTTCGTTATGGTGATTTCAAAATGCAAATTTACGGTATAAGTGAAAGAGGTGCGGAAGATTAATTTACGTGAATTATTTGTAATTGCACCCACAAGGTTTCACTCTCATACATGATAACCAATCAGATAGCCAATAATTGTACCGTGAAATCAATAAATAGCGTTTAAAAATGTCATCCAAGATTTTGTAAAGAAAAATAAACATAATAAATTTTAATATGTAATTTAATGCGTATTATAAAACATACGAATAAAAGGAACAGTTCATTGTTCAAATAAGGGAGCAAGACAACGTGCCGTCCAGAAAATAAGCTTTGTTATACATTCATGGCAATTAGTTAAGAAGGGCGAGAGAAAATACAATATTTACAAAATATTACCGCCGAGATATGAGACATAGCGATTATATGTGAAGTTTGTGTTCCTGAGCGCAACATGATTTTCTTCAACACGATTGCTGCACACACAAAAAAATTTCAAAGAATTTTCTTTCGATAATGCAAATGGCGTCTTTGTCAAAGTGAACGGATAATACGGAAGATTTGATTTATCGTATCAGTTCACGAGTCAGAACTTTCCATGAAAACTATTAGTCAACGTCCGCTATACCTTGAAATTCTTTGAAAGCAGCTGAGAGCTTTCTTCTAGCAGTCATGCACACCGGTCATTACTGAGTGATTTGTGAAGTGTGAAAGTTCTAGTAAGATTAATAATGGATCAGAGTAAACTAATAATCCTCAGAGCCTCCTAAGAATAATTCATTCTGTTGTCGTTCTCAACGCCTTTCCTTTCAGGAATGAATCACTGATGTCACAACGTTGTATATTCCTGAGCCCGAACAGTGATGAACTAGTGGTGCAAAACCATTGCACATACTTTCTTATATACGTTTCTCCATGAGCAGAATAAAGAAAAAATTATATAGTGAAAGGGTCATTTCTGGCGTGGTCCTCTATATTTTGGTCGTCTTCCAGTGCTCTATTCATGCTCATGAACATATTACTGTCTTTTATTTGAAATTTGAAAGTAAAATAAATATTCAGAATATTATTTCAAAGCATATAGCGATATAGCAGTCTTATGAATATCGTAAAAGTGTTATGTAAATGTAATTTCGTTGTAGACAGAAATTGATGTATTTTCGTATCAGCAGTGCGTTTGCTATCCTTCTGTGTGTTTTGTCATTAACATATCTTTCATTTCAGTTTACGAAAAATGTATTCTACGTCTGCTTGGTCCATTTACACAGCTAAATATTATTCAAGCTCTTTGAAACAGTAAACGTATGTGGAAGTGTAACAGACAGAAATTATTTTACTGCGTCTATACCAAACTTTCAAGCAATATACATAATAATTGCATACTAATTGTACTTTACGTGCAGAAATTTTAAGCGAAATCGTTGGAGCCGTTTTGAGTACTTTGTACTGAGCATATTCAAAAGAGTACTTTGACCTTCATGTAAAATACCCTTGGTTTTTAAGTAAAAAATAGAGAACGCGCATCAACAAGTAAATTCTACCGTAAATACGAAATGCGAATTAAATTGATTCATCCATTTACTCAGAATTGTTGTGCGCACACACACAGACGGAAGGACAGACGGACGGACGTTATGCGGAAAACCATTTTTTAGTACCAGGGATCGCCAAAACGGATAATTTCGTGGAAATCACGCTTTCGATTTTTTCACGATTACAATACTTTCTATATACTATGTATATGAGAAAGTAAAAAACAACTGCTTTCAGCTGCTTTCTCGTGGAATATGTGTCGAGGATTGTAGAGTGAAAATACACATAATTTCAAAGAATTGAATAAAGAATAGAGAAAACCATACTGTATGATCTACTGAAAATCCATCCAATTTTTTAAAAATAGTCTTTTGCTAAACATATTTTTAATTGATCTTTTATGATGAGTTCTATTTAATCAAAATGTGTGTATTTTAATTATTCCTAGTAAAAATTTCATGAGGTGTATATCCAAAATAGTAAAAAATGTAATTGTGAGTAACAGAAAAATATAGTTATGAGTGTAGACAATACATACTTACTCTATAGAAGGTTCATAATTATTGTGAAATGAAACGGAGATAATGTTCATGTTAACTACAGATTTGTTACGCGTACAGATGAAAGTACAGTCATATAGCCAGAGGAAATGGCAAACGAAAAATGAAAACAGTTTAACTAGGGATCGAAGATGAAATGTGAGAAAGAAAAACCATAGCAAACCTTTACTATAAGTTTAAAAAATGTTTGTAGAAGAATTCAACGCGGTTTCTAAAAAAGTTAGGATTATTTGAACCTAAATAGTTCATGATGAGAAAGAATGAACTCCGTTGAAGGAAAAGAACATACAGAGTATCTTTTAAGTCAAAGGTCACCGCTGTTCGGGGAAAGTAAGAAATACATTCAACGACATGTATTTGATGATGTCAGTACATCATAAAAATTCCAATAGAGGAAATCGGAATAAAGTGAGAAGACATACAAGAATAAGTAGAGAATAACGAAATAGACCACATCCTTCAACTAAAGAGCGCACACTCCATTGGGATAGTGCAATATGAGGTTGATAGCGTTCTCTTCACATTCATAATTTCGTAGAAAAATGGAGAAGTGGATAAAAGGATAAAATGGGAAAATAGATAAGGAAATAAAAGGTGATCATTGATCAAGGAAGAATCAGAAGAAAAACGCTTTAGTAATTAGAATGAGAGAATAGCTCCTGTCTTTAAATCTGTGTTTTAAAAACCGAGAGGGAGAAACATAAATGATAGGAAACAGTTGTTAAAGAAGGGGTATGGAAATGATGTAGTTACTTTGCTTCTAAAATGCAAACATTTTAGCAAAGAAGAAAAACCGGAAGGCTGGCGATGAAAAGAAAGGAAGATAAGGGATCGTTATATGCGAGAGCATTGAGACGAGATTAAAGGAAAAGAAGAAAGCAAATAATAAATAACGGGAAAAATGAAACATAGCATAAGGGAAAAGAAAACTGAATATAATAGATAAATTGAAGGCTAAGAAGGTAGAATTACCAACTGGACCGGTAAAAAACAAAACTCAAAATATGCGCTTCTCGTTTGTACGGAAACAAGAAAACATATTGAGAAGCTATAACGGTATGGTACGATGAAATAACTGAATTTCCCGGGAAAACGAAGGCCATATTCGTTTGGCGTGATGTAATTTATAACATCAATAAATGAGACATTATACAATGAGGGCGAAACCCATTCTACGAAATTACGACGATTGAATATTTCAAGGTAACGAATCAATAGATACTGATCAGAGAGCTCACCTTGCTCAGTTAGTTTGCAACGAAGGTTATTCCCAAAAAAAGGCTCTGGGTTTCGATCCCGAAATAATTCACCACTTGCACTAATATATACATAACCTCATTGTATTTCTCCCACGTCAAATCCATCTCAACAGGTGTGCATGGAAGTATCTGTTCTAACTGGGAGCTTATTTTAATGGAACCCGGTTAGTCTGTACTAATAAAAATTAATTCAACGCAATGTGAGTAATATAAGGTAAAAAAGTTCTTTTTGAATGAATTTAAAATTTTCAATGGCACTTTATATGATTTGTTACAACTGCCGTAAAAAGTATACTCAATATTGATGAAATACACGAGTGTTAAAAAGTAAAAACGTCTCATTTATAGCGTGCAGAAGAACAGACTATTACAAATTATTGTAAAATGCTGAGGATATAAGTATACCAGGAGATCTGAATATCTTGAAACATGAGGATATTCCCAGATCTACGTATACCTCAGAAAAAAACTTATAAATATCAAATAGATGGTTAAAAAACGTTATTGATCTTGGTTAGGAGTATGAAATCGATATCAGAAATTCTCATAAATTACGTATAAAGTAGAAAGCACCACACGCTATGTTGAATAAGCTCTCCTCATGAAAAGTTTTAAACTGAAAAAGGTAATTCACACGAGAGGTTGCAGCTAGTTTCGTAGAACTTTGATGAGTTTGCACACATCAGAATTGACAAGAATCGATGTAACTATTTTTAAAATTATTAAGATATATATAAGGAATGGACGAAAAAAGAGATTCATAGAAAAGGTATAAACTAACCAAGAAAATAAAAGACGTATGGAAGATTAACCTTCGGATTAACTAAAATTTTCTCTTCGGAAGGGGAATCATAATTTTGAATATAACTGTTTATTTAGAGTCATAAGAAATTGTCGATAATAGTCTTAGAGCTATAAGATGTGTTAACAAATATTTTCTTTTGAGTTCAAAATATCTTTTTTGATTTCTTAATTTATTATTCAAAAGTCCTTGTCTGTGGTGGAAGTGTGTTCTCCATTATCCCCAAACTACTTTACCACCATAGTGACGTCTGTAGTTTGTTTGGATTTGTTGGGATGTCTTATTACTAAAATTAAAAAAATTAAAACTCTTCAATTGAAATGAATAACTACAAAAACGCATAAATGATATTTGATCACATTTTAGGAACGAGATTATCGAAATTGTTTCATGGCATATGATACTTCATTTGTATTGAAATTGCTTTGAAAGATAGTGTTTCTCCTTCCACCTTTCCCTTTCCGAAATAACAGCATTTAAAAATGACACCAACAAAAGAGGCTACTTGACTCGATGATTAGAAATGGATCTTACTTGAATACTTTAGTCCTAACTAATGACAGCACCGAAGCGTGTGGTAAGTAATAAACAATGTTCGTACAGAATTGTACGTGAATAACATAATGCTCCATTGCATATTATCATGTACTTTGCACAACTTTGCTTATGTCCTGTTTATATAGTTAATTCTAAATATGAAACCGAGCGAAACTTGCAGATTACTAGCAGATGGGGGATAGTATCTACCATCCGGGTCAATTAATAGTCTACCTTTATAAAAAATAAATGTTCATATTATTATACAAAAGGTTAGTTAATTTTCCGTGCGACTAAACTTACACGATACTATTTTTTTATGTGAAACACTTAATAAGATTACATTTCAAAAAATTTAACCTTCCATTTATGAAATGTTTTAATCTTTTACTTATATCCCAAAAGGTTTCTTTGAAATGGCACTACAGCTCTTGTTTCTTACGCAATGAACATGTGGATTAAAGCTCTCAATAATATGTTCAGTTCCCTATATTTCATGTCACCTATCATAAACTATGGCTACAGCGTTCATTTAAAACGTTACACTACTTACTTCCTAGACTCCATATCCCCAAATTTCAAACTGATTTGGAAACTGGTTCAAAACTGGTCTATAGGGCAAGAAGTTCGTCTTATATTTCGTCTTATATAGGATATTTGAATTATATTTCCAAAACCCAAGATATTCATGTTAACTACAATTATGAATATAAACCGTTCCAAATATTGGCAAAGGAATTAAATACTATAGTTGCGAATATAAATACCGTGAATTCCCCCCTTTCGTGACTTCCATCCTGCGGTAATATCGCGTGACCTACTCAGTGAAAATTCTATCATGTTTACATTTCCAGCCATGAAATCGCCTTTTGTTTCTACAACACAATATAATAACAGGTTAAACGTTCTCGTTTAACGCTTCACTACGACGATTTTTTCCATTTATTCAGTCTATTTGTATGGGCCTACGGTTAAGAGAGAAATAATAGAATAAATACAACATTCTCATATAACATATCTGAGAGAGTACCATAAAATAGTATCTGAAAAACGAACAATTTTATATTTATCCCATAATTGTCCCCTTCAAATACTCTTAATTTCCATTCCTCAACATAATACATTAAGATTTTAGTTGGCATTAGTCTACTTCTAAAAATTCGTATCATACTAAAGACATACAATATAAAATTGTTTTGTTACATGATTCAATACAATGCGTTTACTTCACTTCAATCCCACACGAGGAAGGGAGTGTTGTTAATACCTGTATATATAAAGTTTTAATGTTTGAACCACTGAATTTTGCAATTACGCATTATCAATACAATCGAAACTCGCGGAAATCGGTATTTTGTTTTTAATAAGTAACAAATAAATTTACCCATAGCTGATGGTATAATAAATCCTATTTGCATTCATCAATATGCTATTTCAAAAACATCATTTACAATATAGAATTACAAAGGTATTGGCGTAAGTAAAATTTAGCGAGTTGACTTCATGCATCTGTCAGAGAAGTAACCGATTTACTTGCCCCAATCGATTTTTCACTGAAATATAACCTAGTTTAAAACAATGTCTCACGCCGAAAATTCTTAATACCTATTTAAAAAAGATTCTTAAAGCTTTGTCCATTTTAATGTTATGAGTTAAAGATGGGCAGAGAAAAATGAACTTTAATTGATTTCAATTTTTTGATTAAATTATCTAAGTAAAATTCAATTCTTGTTGTAAGGTCAGTTTTATTTGTTACCTTGCCGACGTTTCGACAACTCACATTATCAGCACTCGGTACACTTGACCATTACAGAAGCACTAAGAGACACATCGTGCGATTAAAAAAATAGCTAATATTATTTAAAATAACTACATCCTATCCTTAAATAGTCTTGAATTAAGTTCTCCAACTCAAAACTCGTGAGAGATTCATAAGTTCAATTTTCCTCGTACTAACCAGAGAGTTGATGAGGTAAGTTGATTCTTCTCATTATTGTGCATCATGTCGCTGTTTGTATCGCGACATTATAATTTTACGATGGGAATAAATCAAGGACTGTTCATCTTTGAATCATATTCGATGATGTTGATAGAATCAGGAATAAGAAGGAATTATGAAAAGTTATCTACTAAAATAAATCTCAACTTCATAACTATTACTCATTTTCATGGATCGCAAGGAAATATGACGATGAAAAGACAAAGATGTAAATTCAGTGAATAATATATCTCAAATAAATTTGTTTTGCATCATTAAATTAGGGAATACATATAAATCGTGCTTTAAGATATTCAACAAAACTTACATTCCCCAAAATTCGTTAATATAAAAATTGCGCGATAATTTTGTTCCATTTACGTATATCATATCTATGCCATTAAAATGATTTGTATTGATCATAACAATTCTGTGGAGTTTGAAAGTTAATCCCAAGTCTTGAACTTCGACAAGTACTTCAGCCAAGAGCATGTCACAAATCGATTACCTTAATAAAGTATTCCAGCATTTTCGTTTTTAATGAAAACTTTCGTTTCTCTTCATAGTCAAGTCGTAAAAGAACTTGTTCAATGAAACTCGACTGGATTCAGAACTTCTGATAAGTATTACTCTTCCGAACAAATAAGTTCAGTCGCGCGCAACTTTTCCGTTGGTTCGATACGCATGTCTCGGCGAGATCANGCGTCTGCGCGGGGTATTGATTGGCGCGCGCCAGCAACAGGCGGTGACGATGGTGGCGGGTGGAGCTACCCCCGGTGAGAGCGTCATCCCCGCCGCCGTCGGTTCCCTCTTCGTCCCCGCCACGGCCTTGAGAGTCGGCGGGCGCGCGCGCGCTCAGCTGTCCTTGCAGAACGCCTCGGATTCCGGAGCGCGATCCGTACCCTCCTCCTCCTCTCATAACGTTTCAGTTCGCGATCGTTTGGAGCGCGCGCGCCCTACCATCCCATCGCGTAGCATCACATCGCATCGAGTCAAGGAGCAGCGGCGGTGGCGGCAGCGCTGTAATTTAATCCTCGCGTTCGACGCCTGCGCGCCAAGAGGGGAATAAGAGTGCTGAAACCTCCGGTGCGAAGCGGTGGGCGTTTGCCCCGGAGCCCGTCGGAGTCACCCAGGTCAGGGCTAGGGCGTCGTGTGAGAGAAACGAAAGAAACCCGAGGGACCACTTGCCGTGGCGGGCCATTCCACGGCAGTTGCTACGGTTGTCGAGTGTGCTTGGATGAGCAAGAGCTTATTGTGGAATGCAAACGAGAATACAATTTGAATATAACTTGATGACACTATTTTGGACTCTTTAGGGACGCTCTCCTTAACAGAAGGAATCTCAGGTGGAAAAGACATTTCATATCTTAAGTTAACAACTCAGTTCTTTTTATCTCGACATTCCAAGAACTATAGAATACATCGTGGGATTTTTTACTTTTTTACTCCCATATACCACTACTTTCTTAAAGATATCATTAACGCTTCAAAATGTTCTTTGTTATTTTTGTGAATATTTTTATTGCCTAATAAAAAAATTAAGCCATATTTTCCCCTTGGAAAATGATTTAATTTCATTTAAATAGTTCAATTTTTTTTAGAAAACTCAAAACTATGTGTCAATACTAAAATTAACGTTATTTAATAACTATTTTATAATATATCGAAGTTGTGATAATATTTACATACAGATAATTCAATTAACTAGTTATGCCGGTATCATTATTCAGATTAACTGTATTTAAAGATATTATATTATTCCATGAAGAAATTCAGTTGAATTATGTAAATGCATTTTAATTGAATTTGGAATGAGGAAATTTTTATCTACACATTTAATGATAAAGACCAGCTTGTGAATTTGATAAAAACATTTTTCCATGTTTTTGATCAATCTATAAAGCTATATATTCTCAATAAAAGACTCAATGGAAGGTAAATTGCATAAGCAATACGGACGAATGGATTACAATCCATAGGAAGTAACAAAACAGATAGACATGTTTACGTGAGTGTTCTGTTCTATAGAATCGTGATTAAATTTTCGAGACTCGAAGTTATATCATCTTCATCACATTCATTAAATCCCTTCCGCAACACAAGTGTAGCTTTCCATAAAAAACCGATATTAAATTACGACTGCCTTGCTGGAGAGAGGAGCTGACAGGCTGCTAAACCTTCTCCACCCCCCTCTATCTCTCTCCCTCTCTTCCGTTGTTTACAGGACCCGAGACTCCTATAATCTCCCCTTTCTATTCATTTTATAGCTGAGGACTGCTTCCCAACCCATAGTCTGAAAGAGCTCCTAAAAATGACGAGATTAAAATATTTGTTCTGCTCACTTTATTCTGCTGGATAATAATTGATATACTCGTTTCTCTAGAGACTATTGTTATGTCATGTTCTTGAAGCGTTCATTATTACTCTGGTTAATTCAGTAGAAAGGGAGCAATATCAAATTACACTTTAGTGACGTACAAGTAAACTACTCTTAATAAACATAGACAAATCTGTCCGACAAACGAAGTTTGTGAAATGTTATTTGGCCACCAGATAATGTAACACAAATTATCTTAATGAGTTGCTATACAAGATAAAGATGTGTATCGATACACGATATTTCGATCATGCCGATTATGTTCCGTAAAATATCAGTATTTTTCTTAGATAAATAAGTCTTGATATACAACGTATCGATAGTTACGGTATAATTTTTTTAAGAGAAATCTTTCATATCTTTATTTCAAATTTCATCCCGGTTCCTCTTTTTACAATCATGATACACCTTCTTTAATTTTCTCATGCTGCAATTAAACCTTCGTCTGTCTCCGTTCATCGACCAATCATGATGACCAATCGTGATAAAAGGATTTTAAATCACGAAATATATATTGTTCGTCCGTTAAAGGTTGAAAGTCTTTGATTATTTATTTAATTTATTATATAATGGACGTCAATTGAAGAAGAATACAGGGTATACAATACACAGATACCAATCTAAAAAGAACAATATATTATTTTAGTGGGGGTATAGTACTGTTTTAGAATTTTGAAATGCTATATTATAATTCTATATATAATATGGTATTTATTGGTTTATTTGACAGCATGCATATTTTGCTTTGGTTTCAATAAACTACTCATAAAATGGTTTTGATTTCTATATTACAAGCTTTTATTTAACTTGCTTCGTTCGTACGACTATATGTTGTCCTTCTGTTTCAAAATTGGTAATTGATGTTTCGACCACTTCCAAGTTTCCGATCGACCTAAAAATTTACAGATGTGTGGTATGGATGAAAATACATGATTTTGGTACCGTTGTACGACAATATAGCCCTAAGGGGGGGGGGGGGAATGAGACTACGTTTATATAAGTGTATATCCCTCCATAACTCGAGGATGCCACAGGGAATTTCAACCGAACACAGTACACAGATGACTATTCTGACCACCAGCACTGTTTGGATAAGACAACCCTGATATCTTGTGGGACGAAGTGAGAGGGAGAAGACGTGTATAAAATTGGCAAATGGACAGACGAGTTTGCAATGCTCACTTGACAAATAAAAGTAAAATCATTATTTTTAAGTAAGTTTTAATTTTAAAAAAGTGCTGTACAAAAAAGTAAAAAATAACGTAACGTTTAGTAAAATTAATAATCAAAAATGTTGATCAGAAATTTGATCAAGAAAACAAAATCAGAAAATTTTAAAACCTTAGGCATTTTTTAAGAAATGTGACGCTTGACGCCTGAACCTTTTAAAATTTTCTGATTTTCTTTCTTTGATCAACTTTTTTATTCACTGAACATTATTTTTTATTTTTAGTAAATCATTTTTATTTATAAGAGCTTGTTAAAAAACATTTTTCACGTTTATTTTTTCTACCAGTACTCAGGAACTATTGAGTCTTAGAATTGCCTTAATGATTATTACAAGGAATTTGTCACTATAATTTATGTTTCTTGGCGCTCCAATAGTACTCCTGATTTAAAACAAAATATTGTTAGTGAAGAACTAAATTGACGTCATTAGTCATTAATCTAGAGCAAATACATGCTTCTAGCATTATAGATGGCTTAACAATATAAAATACCATAAAATAGAAGATGAGATTTAAAAAAATTGAATTATAGGAAACATTTTATAACTGCTCTATTATTTGCTTTGAACTACGTTATTTAATCCTATTAAGAAATGAATTATTTCATAACTTTATCTTATGTTTAAGAATATTTGATTATACACAAGCAATATGAGTGTTACAGTTTTGTGATATCAGAATAACGATATTTCAAAGTATGATATTGAGATACATCGACACGCAGAATAATGCCCAACATCGATACGAAATAGCGACTAATTCTACTACAATTAAGGTCCATTATGTAATCTAATTAAATAAATAATTATTCGTCCATAAAAGGTCGTAACTTTTTAATTATTTATTTAATTAGTGATTATAATCTCGCGATACACAACCCTTATGATGTCACTTGGCGTGTATAAGCCATATTTGCCCAAATACGGTCCAGTGTAGATGAGCTATTTGTCTGTATTTGCTGTATTTGCTGTATTTGCTCTATTGTGGCAAATACGCGAACACCAGTATCCGTCCTCATGACGTCTTTAGTCGCACATCAAAGGACTCAAATAAGGCAAATATTTGTGTGAACCGTCCACACTTTGTTCGCCGTGTTTCGCTCAGTAGAGCGCGCGCGATCAAGACTTGTTGCTAATCTGATTCTTTTACCTGTATTTTGACTTTTTATTCTATAATTTCTTTTATATGGACTAAAACACATCCATGGGCTGGAATATAAAGACAGTATAAAGATATCGTTAATTATATCAAATAAACCCATTTATCATTGTTATAAGCAAACATACTGGGCATTATTGTTTGTTCCGTCCATGTGAGGATGGCATGTTTGTGATATTTGTGAATACGATAAATACTTCGTCAAATACAGCGAATACGCTACTCAAATATCGCAACGCCATGTGATCTGACAGCATTGCAATTAGATGACACAGGAACGATAAATATGTGCACATTATTTTTTTTTGTAGTTTTTGCTTATGCATTCTCACCAATCCGAAACGTTTGAACTGTTGAGTACTAAAATTTCTCAATGTGATCTTGACCGGAAAAACACAAAATTTATCGTTTTTTTTACTTTTCGACTCAATAAGATAACGAACAATATGACATTCAGAATCCAGTAAACAGGTTTCACCGTAATACAAACTCACTGGTACTCGCCCTGGATTCACATAAATGTTACACAATGTGAGAAAGGAAATAAATATATGACTGCTATAAACCAACACATACAAGTTATAAAATGTTTTATAGCTATGAAGAAACTGAGATTTCAGAATATTTCGGGATATTGATTCTATTCATGAAAATATCTCCTTCTGTTACAAAAGTTGATGAAAATTATGTTTCTCGCACTAAATGTATTTGGTGTTTCAATAATAATTGTTACGAGTGATGAAATATAATCACTTATTCAAAACATTTAATCATCCAAAAATAACATGAAAATGACGAAAAACGTAATAAATTAAGTGGAAAATAATATTTTCGTCAATTATGTTAAACTAAACTTAAAAGGAATTATTTTGTTTGTTTAAATACATGGAGAAATATTCTCCATGTATTTAAGTCACAAAACAATCCGATAAACATAGAACATATAGAAAAACTCAAAAAGCTAACAAACATGTCAAGAAATAGAAGTCTGAGTTAAAGAATGAATCCAAATAAATTTTTTAAAGGGGTATAGTAGGAAAGAATCAATATACTCATGTAGTAGCAAGCTTGAAAACACACTTCATTTCATTAAAAAAAAATCATCTCGACTGAATCAACTTAAAAAACCTTAAATTTCCCAGGCACAAATTATTTCACTATAGTTTTATCGATAGAAAGTCTTTAAATTAATCCATTTATGAAATATTGGATTTCGAAATTTTCACACCAGCATCTAAGGGGCAAATGATGGTAACTTTACATCATGAATGTTTCAATTTCAAAAGGAGTTTATTTGAAAATAAATGTATACAATATACTAAACGTTCGTATTCTTTCAATGAATTGAAACAGTAACTAAAAATACAAATATTAAAGGATGACGATTATTTGACAGGTAGTATCAGTAGAGGCCAAAGAAAATCATTAAGCGTATTAAATAGAAAATAATGTAATGTCATGACTATTCTATATTTTATTTCAAATCTCAGCGATTGTTCGTATACTTACGTGACTGTTTCGTTCATTGAGCACTGTTGGGAACCCCGGGACCAACGATTAGGGCATGCGCGCTACGCAAGAGAAGAAATGACTCGATTGTAACTGAAAACCTGGAACGGGAAAAGAAAATTCAGCGGCTAAATCAAATAAATTCACTGAAATAATGAATGTAGTTTGTAGCATACAAAGCAAATTGGTCCTGGACTTCTTTTTACCATTTAGTTATTTCTTTTACAAACTTTTAATTTAAAGAGCAATTGTGACTACTATAAATCATAAGGTCCCATATTTTACTCATACCATATTCGTAATGGCAGTTAGCAATTTTCATTAAAAATTGAATTTCGAATGTTTATTTCACAGGAACCGATGCGTTGTCGTATGGATGAATTACTTACATGCTTTTACTGACTACGACACCAGCCTAATATACGAACCTCATATATTTCAATGATGAGGATGAATAACTGAAATGGTAAGGAGAAAAGAAATTCAGGAAGTGAAAGAAATTAAGAAAGAAGAAAGTAAAGAAAGAAGAAAGTAAAGAAAGAAGGAATGAAAGAAAAAAAAAGAAAGAAAATTGAATTAAGGAAAAAAGGAAGAAAGGCGGAAAGGGAGAATGGAAGGGAGGGAGGAATGAAGGAAGAATTCAAATTCAAAAGGGTTTTATATTAACAAAAAATATACAATAAATATGGCGGGGTTTAGGGTCCGTGCGCCATACTGAGGTCCTAAAATATACCGTGGGCTGTGCATACTATACCCTAGTATTCACTCTCAATGAACTGAAACAGTAACTAAAATTAGAGGTATTAAAATATTTCGATTATTTGGTAGGTAAATGATATCAGTAGCGGAAAAAAAATTAATAAGTGTTAATAAGTTAAATTATAAGGAAAAATTTTGCTGTCATGGCTATTTTTTAAATATGAATTTTAATTTTAAATCTCAGCTAATGTTATATATACTTAAATGACTGTTTCGTTCATTGAGCGCCGTTGGGAATCACGGAAAACCAACGGTTAGGGCAAGCGCGCTAAGCATAAGAAGAATCTGGTTGGTCGCTGGAAACCTGTTACAGAACAAAAGAATTCGGCGGCAGAATAAAATAAATTCATAGAAAGAATACATACTCATCTGCAGGGCAAATAATATATGCATACATACCAACATACCCAAATAAATCTTGTTTCTATATTTACCTATATATACGTACATGTACATGGACCCATATCCGAATGTGTACACATTTTTAAATCAATGAAAACAACTACAATAGAATACTAATATTACTACTACCATCACTTATAATAATAATAATAATAATAATAATAATAACAATTTAAACAGTTTTAAATGAAGTGTGTTCATTCTGGTCAAACTCCTTCATCAGTTTCGCCTCCCTCTTTTTTCTAACCATACTCGGAAACTTGCCAAGGAGTAAAGTAACGGAGATTCTATTATCTCGCATTATTTCAAAAACTAGAGTGTAATTTATTGGTTTAAGATTGTATCCCCCCTCAAGAAGCCACTTTGTTCTACCTAGTTCAGTGTTAACGCAATTTAGCACAATGTGGACCCACTCTTCTTGTTCCGTGCATAAAGGGCATTGCGAATTTCGATCCATCCGCAATTTCCTTAATTTCCATCCCCCAAGTCGAAACCAAGCGTAACCTGCTCTTGCTACCTTGTTTAATTTGTCTATGTACGGTTTTCGCCCCCAGTCTCCTGCCACAATATTCTACACGATTAGTGACCTCTTTTCCTGTCTCTCAGCCGTTATGTTTTGTTTCTCTATGTCTTCAAGTCTCTAAATAATTAATTCATAATCAGATCTCGCCGGAGCAGTCTGTCACAAGTGTCCTAGACCGGCAGTATGGATTATATTTCTTATTTTTTGACCCCACCCGTCGTTACACGTTAACTCGTAGTAATCGTGTATATTGTTGTTCCTTTCCTCATTTCATATTGAAACCCAATATTTAGTGGCACTCATTTTAATTTTCACTTATAACGGTAAAACTCCAAATTCCCAAAGAGTACCATAGTTAACAGTACTCGGAGGTACGCCAAGAGTATTTTTCAAGAATTTAATTTGAAACGAATTAAGTGATGCGCAATCCCCAACACCCCATATTTCAGTTTCATACGCTACTGCAGGTACGAATAGTGACGTGTACATTGTTACTACAATCCTGGGATCGATGTCAGGGATGGTACCAGTACTTCTTTGCATTTCATTTAGATCATACATGCCTTTTTTGTTTTGATTTTTGTATATGACTTGACCTGGTTACGTTCATGCTTACTTTGACACCTAGAGAAGTGTAATCTTGAACTTTCTCGAGAGGTTGACGTTTGTAATTCCTAATTTCATTTTTACTAAACATCCATCCGTTTTTTAATACCATGACTTTGGTTTTATGTATTGTGACTTTATTGCTTTGTTATTAACTAACAACAATATTTAAAAAAATAATTGTTGTAAAAAAAATTTTTTTTTTCAAAATTAAAAATAATTCTATTTAATTACTTAGGGGAGGGAACCGAATACTCACTCCTATGGGAGCCACTCACAATGAAAACACAACAATCTGGTGTTCGAGCAATGAACAAAACATTTTATTATTCATACTGACGCTCAATACACAATATACACTACACTGGAAAATTATTACAACACTACACATAACTTCGCCTACTGCGCTTGTAACGTTCTTTCACATGGTACTCACCACTCGCCTTCTTAATTGGAGGTTCCTCTGTTCTTTACCCCCTCCTTACACTTAATCACTTTAATTGTAGCACATGTCCTGCTGACATTTATGTCACAATTTATAGTTCACAAGGCCTAAAATAACATTACAATTCCCTTCTACACTCTAACGCACTACCCAAGCTGTCTGGTGATTTCGGACGAGATGAAGATCTGTTCAATTTTGTGTTCATGATTTAGAGACTCGTTCTTCGTGCCACACTAATGTTCGTTTTTTTGTCTAAGCGATCTTTTTCATTCCAGTCACCTTCTATTTCCGCCACATTTTGGAGTTTCCCGACTCACTTCGCCTTAATTTGCTTTCGTCTTTAGCCACATTTTATATTATTAACTACTCACTGTATGAGTGCGCCTCGCATCTCCTCTGACGGATTACAGTGGCACATCCCTTCGATTGTCTAAGCTATGACGATGCTTGCTAATTGGCTGAAATGATCTTTATTGGCTCATTAACTCCTAAAATGTTATGTCTTCGCATTGTTCGAATCGCTCACTCGTTTGTCCTAACTTGTTGCACTGTACGAGTCTTATTGGCTATTTCAATCACCCGTTTTCTGTTGCCTCACTCTACAAAAAGGAAATCTCGTAAATTTTTCACTGGCTGACTCGATAAATAAATTGTTGCAATTTTATCACTGTCTGTCTCAGCAAATAACGGTCGCCAATCTTTACACTGCAATCGAACAACAATGAACTCCCTCAAATTCGTCACTGTCTAACTCAACAAATGAATTGTTGCAAGTTTCTCACCATCTGGTCTCAACAATTAAACTGATGCGAATTTTTCACTGTCTCACGTTCACATAATACACTGTCTCAAAATGTTTTACATCTCAACTGTCACAAATACACTCTCCCAAAAAAACTTCTCATCTCCTCCGTCAGAAACACATTTTCTCATCTCTCCTCCTCACACATATATACTGCCAAAAATTTTCTCCTCTCTCCTCTCTCCTCTCACAACTACACACTGCCAAAAATTTTCTCCTCTCTTCATTTTGCCTCTGTGCCTTAATTTGTTATAGATAATTTTGCGTCACGTGACGTTCCCCCTCTTTACAGTCCTTGCTTCTGCTGCCATATCTCGGTTCTTTTCCCCCTCTTAATTTTAATTTTTCCCCCTCTTAATTTTAATTGGTGGGCTCTAATGACCTCGATGTTGACGAGCCCTAAAGCCCCACCAAAAAAAAAAAAAAATTTAAATTGGTAGTTTCCGAAAAGATGTATTTTGTATTTTCGTGTTTCCAATCATTCCACTTGACTCCTCCCCCCTTGATATTTCATTGGCTGCACCCCCCTCTCTCTACTTCTAAGATTCTTTCCTCGAGGTGAAGGTCTGTCGGCCATTTTGTTATTTTTGTCCCTGTACATCTGCGCGGGCGGTATGCTTCTAAAGACCTCGGTTTTATTGTTTTATTGCTAGGCGGCATTCGACATCGTCCCTTTCGAGCTAGCATTTGTTCTGAGCGTCGGCACTTCTTTTTGAACCCAAATTTTATTACATTCTTTTGAATTTTTGCTATCGTGTGTTATGGCCGAACCCATGGTCCCAAAATTTCACATTTCTAAAGATTCTTGTTGAGACTTGCTTTTAGGATTCATGTCCCCCAAGAGACCTGTGTCGCGAACCTTTTTTGTTGGACGTTTGCCTCAAACGTAATATTATTTCCCGCGTTACTTTGGGAAATAGTATTCCCTAACATCCACCCTCTTTCTTGAAAGATTCGTGTTCAGACTAGCAGGCTACTAAAACATGTGTCCTGCTTCCTATTTCTTTTGATCTTTTTTAAATAAAGGTTTTTATTGCGTTTTTGTATTCCAAAACTTTCTACTTAGCTTTTTGATGTAGCACCGCCTTGCTAAGCTTCAGACCACCCAAGTCTCTTTCAGCGAGCTCCCATGTTGACCCATGCTTTTTATGTTAATATTTTGAGAACGCGTGATTGAATTATTAATCAATTCAATCCACGGTCTCAGTATGTTTATAAGTAGAGACATTTTATCACAGAACAGTTCCAACGTATCTACACCTATCTGAAGTCCCGGCGGTGTTGTGGAGAATAGAACATGAACGTCCGCAAATAGCAACACCGGTATCTGTTTCTGTTCAGGAGGAGCACCTATTGTTGGGGTATCTGCGGATGCCGCACATACGTTTTCTATGTCTTTAATAAATAATATAAATAACAACGGAGAGAGAACACATCCCTGCTACACTCCCTGAGTTACTTGAAAAGTTGGAGTTAGAGTAATAATATTGTATTGCATGCATTGTCAGAGCAATATAAAGCTTGCAAAGTACGTAGGAATTTTTTTGACACTTCCTTGTCCGCTAATACACACCAGAGGATGTTTCTGTCGAAAGCTTTCTCAAAATCTACGAACACGCTGTACAGCTTTCCGCGTTTCTTTCCAGTATCTCTCTCGGCTAACGTGTTTAAAATAAATAAATTATCTATTGTGCTATTGTTGCTTCTAAAACCAGTCTGTAATGTCGAGACTTTATTTTCTTTCTCGGCACAGATTTGTAATCTCTAGTACAGAATTTTGCAATATTTTTTTCCAATAACATTAAGTAGTGAGATTCCCCTATAACAATTTCGATCATTTATATTCCCTTTGTTTTTATACATAGGTTGTATTACAGCCGTAGTCCATGAGTCTGGAGAAACACCTTCATCGTAGATGTAATTAAAAAAGTCGGTTAAAAATGGCTCAATATCATTGGATAGTTCCTTAATAAATTCGGATGAAACACCATATACTCCAGGCACTTTTTTTTTAAATCGCGAATGGCAGAAGATTTCATGTGATGTAATACACGCATCTAGTTCAGACACTTTATCAGTTGTAAACATTATTTCTATTTCGTTACTACTTCGGAATGTGTTATCATTTCCTGCTAGAAGATTTTTAATGTGCATTTCCCATCCCATTGCATCTATGTTATTTGATATAGTTTATTTCGTTTTAATTTACGAATTGTGCCCCATAGGTCGCGACTACATTTTTTGATAGTATTGCTCTGAGGCGTTTAGCTTCCATTTGTTGCCAGGCTCGTTTACTTTCCTGAACTATGTGTTTATATTCTCCGCGGAGTTTAAGATAAGATTTGCGCAATTCTATCCCACCTAGCCACTGATAAATTTTCAGGGCAGATTTTGCGGATGCTTTTGCATACCTGCAGGCATTATTATACTACACCGAATGTTTTCCTAAATTTTTGTTCCCCTGAATTATTTTCATACTCGACCCTGATTTTTGTAAACAATATATTATGGAGTCCGCTGCAGTGTTGTAATTTTGAGCCGCGAGTTTAATTTGGAAATCGTTACGTAACATTCCTAGATTCCTTGAGAAATTCGAATTGTAGGCCGATTTGTTGTCTTCATTCCATTGGTACTTTACTCATTTTGACCCCATGTGTGCGGGTGTAACTGAAGTGTTTTGATGTGAAAAATAGATTTTAACACATACGGCCATATGGTGTGAGTCTATTCTGGGTTCAATCTGAAAGTCGTCTATATATTGTAATAACTTTTCCTCGAGTAACGCGTAATCTATCACACTTTCCCCGTTTTCGTTAATAAATGCTATATTCCCGTCTAAATCTGATCCGTACGTACTATTTAGTATAGCTAGGTTGTGTGTGCTGCAGAAATTTAATAGGTCTCGCCCTACCGAATTTAAGATTTTATCCTTACTATTTCTCACGTTTACAAGCGCGAAATCATCGTCTAACGGCAATGAAACATTATTTTCTCCGATTCGGGCGACAAAATCTCCCATTTTCATTATACTCGCGTTGGGGCATTTATTTTCGAGATTATTTATCATCTGGCTCATTTCCGTATAAACGTTTTCGTTGTGGTACTTTGACTTATCCCTGTGCCTGTAAACAATTACTATTAGTAATTCAGTGCTTAATACACAAGGTATTATCAATTTCTGTTTTCATTTCTTCACACCGATTTGCGAGTTCATTTTTGTACATAACCGCGAATCCACCGGGTTGCCGCCCGCGCGTGTCTTTTCTCTTAAGATGTTTTGCTGCGGTTGTGAATCCGTGTACATTATTTTCATCTCCCTGCTTCGACCAAGTCCAAAAAGTCAAATTTCTCAAGGAAGCCTCCTTGGCAAAGCTTCTTCCTCAGACCTTCCACATTCCAGCACCCTATCGTCAGAGTTGCATGAAATAAGTCCTACTGCCGCCTCTACGCTTTACCTGTTTTGGGTTTTTCTCCGGAGTGATCAGTTACCGCTTTGGGTGTCCACTGTGCTGCCTGTAGTCGGGTGACTCTGGCCTCTGTGGGAGGGGGTTGTTGGCACTGGCGCACTGGAACGAGGAAGAGGGGCGAGGGTGCTCATTCCAATTTCCAGAACAGCGTTGCTCCATCGTTATCGGCGATGGCGATGATGGTGGTGGTGAGGCTCACAACGCGGACAAAGGTTGAACCCGCGCTGAGGGCTGTGGCAGCGGCGGCAAGGGTTGCCTACTCGATGCGCCCTCTCGATGTCCCGATCATCAAGCTGCGCCCCCAGTTGTTGTGCAAGACCCCGCACATGACTCTCGGTCGTACCACGACTGGCCCTGTCCGGCACGCCGAGGATCAAAATATTATTTCTCCGGGACTGGTTCTCCAGGTAGTCGAACTTACGAGATAGAAATTGGTTTTCTGCCTCCAAAGCAACAACCCGGCACTCCAGTACCCCCACCCTCTCTCGATACCAATTGATATCTGAGAGGATTTTGATTTTTCCGGCCAACAAATCCCTCACACCGGTCTGCAAGCCCTCCAGAACAGAATCGTCGCTCGATCCAGACCCGGGGTATCACGCAACACGCACCGCCGCAGGATCAGGTATACGCGGGAGGACGCGAGCTGTCGACGGGTCGACAGCTCTGATACCAGCAGGTAGCCGGCTTACTGCGGAGCACTCTCACAAACGTCCTTTCTCTTCGAAAGTTCAAAGGAAGAAAGAAATAAAAGAGGGAAGGGAGAGAGAATGGAAGAAAGGAAGTAATGAATGAAGGAAGGAATAAAGGAAGGGAGGAATTAAGGAAGGAATAGAGGAAGGGAGGAATGAAGGAAGGAATTAAGGAAGGTAGAAATAACTACAAGTCTTATTAACTATTTTAACCCGTAGTGTGAAGGCTCGCAACTTGATGACTTGCGTCAGGTCTTGCGACAAACGTCACCGTATTCGGTCACATGTATAGAATATATCATAGTAATTGGATCTCGTAAACAATATAATAAAATTCTAGTTTGCCTAACCCAACGAAGAAAAATTAAAACGAGAGAATAAATATTACTTGAAATATATTCACAAGTAGCAAAACAATACAGAGCTATTAAATACGAAGAAAACGGCTCAAAACCATAAAACCATACCATAAAATAGCTTTGTGCGAATCGTGCGTGAAAATTTTAAATGCGACGTATTGCTCTGGGTACTTTGACGAGAGTTAATCCTCATTTGGTAAATATAAGTTTTTGACCCCAAATATCAATACTCATTATCTGACATGCTATTATTCTGTAAATATTTCGAAATAGAAACATTTATAAAAGAGTAATGCATGGGAGGAACTTTATAATCCACGTAACATTTCAACTTACCAAGGCTGTGGTAGTTAATGATCACATTTTTCTGCCAAATCAGGAAGTTTTTATTCTGAGCCTGTTGTATCTTTAGAGTTCAGCCTGTTGAACTTGTTTTCTTTTCTAAAGATCTGAGAATATAAATATTGGAATTGAAAGAACTTCTACGCCTTGTGACATAAAACAAAAATAAGAAATTCCCAACATAGTCAAAAGCATTATCTATCATTATACCTTCTCTCCTATCTCGTACGTTCAAATTAGAGAAGGCACTGCGATGGAATGTTTTGATAAATTTAATCGTGTGGAGATATTGACGAGGATCTGGTAGAACTGAGTCGTTCACTCTGGTGCTCTTCGGAGACAAAGGTTTCGCATGCTTGATGGTTTGATCATCACCTGATTGTTGCGTTGAAAAACATTTTTCTGATGTTTCGTCTCTAATATGTATTAATTATAGTTACTTCTTTATAAATACTAATGTTCATGTCAAGAATTACAGCTTTGAGTTCCGCATTTTTGTACTTCTCATAATTTGAATGATAGACTTATAATGCCGGGACTCTTAGCATGTTTTATTAATATTTTGTGGCACACAAAGAATTTGACATATCCCCCACTATCCATAATATTCTCTCTTCAAGTTAAAAGATAGTGAGAATTTGCATGGAATTTGGACCCGCTTTTAGCATGTTGTCCTTACGTACATGTAATGAAAATTCATATCTTGGGTATCGGTATAAATACCAACTGGCTCCACTATAAATATTGATAGGGCGACGGGTGCATTTCCATCAGAAGCTAATAATATTATCTAACATTCCTTTGGCCTCTACTATTGTTTACTGGAGAAACTTTTATGTTAAAGATTGTATTTCAGGAGGAGAAACGCTTATTGAGACACAGAATGCTATCTCTCAATTAAATACCTTATTGCCTAAGGGCGGATTTCATTCATGGAAATGGGCTTCAAATGTCCCTTCTGTTCTAATCAAATTTCTTCTCAAAATCTAGAAGGCAATGAGATTTTAGAATTTGCTACTTTTAAATCCTACGTGCATGCCTTAGGTCTGTTGTGGAACACGACAAATAATTATTTTCAAATATCATCCAACTCGATCCTCCTCGAGAACTTTATAAAAAGATTTTTATTATCAATAATAGCCTCCATTTTTGATACTCTAGGGTTAATTGCTCCAGTTGTAGTAACTTGTAAAATACTTTTTCAAAAGCTATGGGGATGTAAACTTAACTGGGATGACACCCTTCCGCCTCCATTGGCAAGTGAGTGGAAACACATTTATTCTGAATTACAACCACAACGAATTATCTATTTGTAGACTAGTGAGACCGGTCATAGTTAACGTCTACCACTTGCACGGTTTTTGCGATGCAAGTGAGAAGGCCTACGGTGCATGTACTTATCTTATCTCTCATGACGCCACAAAACCACTCACGTCTCATTTACTATGTGCTAAGTCAAGAGTCGCTCCTGTCAAAGCACAATCAATTCCACGCTTAGAGTTATGCGCTGCAATCTTATTATCCAAGACTTACCAATAATTAATCTTTCTATTGCTAACATTGTCTTATAGACATACTCCAGAAACGTCCTCTCCTGGATAGTAACGCCCTCCAGGAATTGGAAATTTTTTATTGATAACAGTTTCAGACATTCATGAGCACTCAAATTAGTTCACCTGGAAACATGTTCCCTCAGCGAGCAATCCCGCTGACATTATTTCTAGAGGGACCAGTCTTTCATCAATTAAATCAAATTCCTTGTGGTGGTCTGGCCCTTCGTGGTTACTTAAAACCTGTGGGCATTGGCCCGTCTCGTCAAATTCATTTTTATAAAAACCTTTAGAAGTCAAAAATGTTTCGTGTCGCTCGCCTTCGCTACTAGTACAGTACTTGATTTCATTCCAAAATATTCATCTTTTACAAAATTATGAAGAGTTCTTTTATGTTTTTCGATTCATTAACAATGTTCGTAAAGTTCACTCCACGTCTTACTTCCTCTTTAACTGCTCCAGAAATAATTCAATCAAGAAATTGTTTTTTGAAAGCAATTCAAGCGCAAGCGTATTTGCAGGAACTTTCCGAGTTATCTAACGGAGAACCTGCTTCAAAATCAAGTTCCATCAACTCTGTAGCGCCATTTTTGCATTGAGACGGACTCTTAAGAGGCGGGGATATACTGAACACTCAACTTGAATTTGATGCTAATCATCAGATCATTATGCCCACCAAACATTATCTTGACCAAGTTAATTATTCGCCAGATATCTACGCCTTCTGCACGCTGGTATTCAACGGTCATGAATGACATGAGAACTTTCATTTGGGTTCCTATACTACGTTCAGCGGTACGCAATGTTCTAAAGAATTGTGAAACGTGTTTCATAACAAACGTGTTAAATAAACAAATGAGTCAACTCCCAGCGTCCAGGGTCACATCCTCCTTTCCATTAATAATGTAGGTGTTGATTTCACAGGCCCGCTCACTGTTAAATACGGTGGACCGCTACAACTAAGAGTACAACTAAATCTTATATCGCTTTATTCATGTTTAGCCACAAAGCCAGTTCATTGTGAAGTTGTCTCTGAATTATTGACTAAAGCATTTTTTGCATCTTTTGCATCTTTCTCACGACTCTGTAGGACTTATATATTCCGATAATGAAACCAACTTCAAGGGCGCAGAACGCATTTTAAAACAATTTTTTCAATCTCAGAATTTTCAATTAATGCAATTAATGGATCATTGTTCATCTTTGATACAATGGCACTTCAATCCTTCCAGCGCACCCCAGTTCGGAGGGTTCTGGGAAGCTAACATTCAGAGTTTGAAAACTCACGTCAAGCTAGTAACTAATAATCACTTGTTTACTTTTGAAGAACTTTACACTCTAGTGGCTTCTGCCGAAGTCATTCTCAACTCCCACCCTTTGGGTCTACTCACTGATCAACCAGATCAGTTACAACCTTTAACTCCACGTCATTTCCGTATAGGTAGGCCATTAGTCAGTATCGTTTCTGACCCCCAAACATCTGATAGCATCTCAATCAAATCACGCTGGAGTAGAATTTCAATTTTAATTATTTCACTTTGGAAGAGATCTACAAACTCTACAACGTAGAGGCAAGTGGTTAAATCCACAAACCAACATCGATGTCGGCACAGTTGTTTTACTCAAGTCTAAAATGACTCACACCTTGCAATGGAGTCTTGGTGTCGTTCATGAAATACATCCCGGCAGAGACCAACGAGTGTGTATAGTTACTATTAAAACACACACCGGGTACTACAAACGTCTAATTAGTGACATTACTCCTTTGCCATCTCTAGATTAATCATTAATATTTTGTGTAGCTTAATTGTTAGTTTGATATTGTCATTACTCACGTCTAGTGGAGGATCATTATGGTAATTTCATATGTTTAGATTAGGGTTTAGGTTTAGAATATTTTTCATGTGTTTATGTTAGGGTTTAAGTGTAGATAATTTCTTGTGTGTTTAGGTTAGATTTTTTGGTGGGATTATTGAGGAATTCGTTTTTGTATCATTTCTTTGTAAAATAATATTTGTATGTCCATTGAAGACACTTTAAGGTCAATCACTTTGACATTGAATTCACATGTCGTTGCAAATTATGCTTAGCTCATTCGTTATATTTAATAATATCTTCTTGCCACTGTCCCATGAGGTCTGCGTGATGAGTTCACCCCGTTGCGTACTATGTATTACTCACATGAAGCGTTCATCACATATTATATTGTCCACATTGCTAATATACAATGTACTCGTACTTAAACATTGGCCATTTCCCTTTAATATTTTATATTGCACTCTTAACAAGGTGCGTTCTCCATTTCATATTTTCAATTATATTAAGTTTGAACTACTCTTCGAAATTTTTATCAAATATTTGTACAATTATGTTAATTTTTTTCCATTTGCTCACTTGCTCTACGCCAAGTCGTGTGTAGTTACGGTGAGGCTCATGCTCATATGTGCACACGGGCTCGCACAATCCTAACTAGTATTTCAATTATTATTCGACCATCTGAGGTCAACTACTCCAAATAACTTAATTATCGCAATTGTCGAGTATGAGAAATTTTCCATTTCATTTCTGCATCCCGTGCGAAGCTTCTCCAACATTTTTACCCCTTTATATTATTTATCTTAGGGCATTCATTATCTTGAATTTTTTTGCTGATTGCAAACCTTGTTTTAGGATTTCGATATTATTATGATTATTATCATTTTGTATTAAGCAACTCTAGTCGTTTGTAAAATTGTAAACCCAACTTCGGGTTCATCCAATACACTTGTATTCACCAAAATACATTTCTTGTTAATCTAAGCACAGCACTTATCCCTATAGTCTATCATCTCCCATGATATCATAATCTGTTCTTCGACGGGCAGCCTGGTTAATGTACGTATTTGTGAAGGTACTTGGGAAAATATTATCTGCTCTTGACGATCAGCCCCTAAACATAATTTACTACGAAGATACCTGGGAAATCCGTTACTTGGTTTTCAACGGGCAGTTTTCTGGTGCATTTCCACCAGAAGCTAATAATATTATCTAATACTATCAAGAGATCTAAAAGTTTTAAGTACGTCAGTCTGCCACTAGAGAGCTCTATTCTAATCCAGACATTTCATGATAATAAAAATATGTAATTATTATTAATTACATGGAAATCGCCACACAAATTCTGGATGTCAATTTACTAAGTTTAACGAAATATTGAATCAATTCTTTAATTTGCATCAAGTTATTTAATTCGCACATGAACAATTCAGTAATAATGTATTTGCGCGGGAGTGTGTTCCCTCGAATTAGTGAGGAAGACCCCGTAGCTTCTTTAGCTCAATCATCACTCTCTCTTCAGAATTCGTCGAGTCAACATCGGACCATAACTGCGTCCGTCATGAAACATTTTGTGAAGCATGTTGTGTATGAGGTAAAACCATACATTTCCTTCAACCATCTGAAACTATCATCTGATGCGACCATCTGAAACTATCTTGAGATGCGACCATCTGAAACTATCTTCTGATGCGACCATCTGAAACTATCGTGAATAAGGTTTTATTGTGATCATATAAACTTTAAATACTATTGATGGACACCATGGTTGCCTCCTGCATCTTCCAACAGCCTGGGACGATGAACGCCAACTGAGCATCAGCAAATGCTACAAGAACGTAACTATGAGCTCACATATATTTCACTGGCCAGTGATAATCTAACGAACAGTATGATCTTTCATGATCAATTTAACCTGTCTTCATTGACGAATTCAATAACATTTAACTGAACCTAGTTGTACATAATCATGCCTCTTTTATCTTTAAATTTATGTCCTGTGTTTAGCTGTATGTTTTAGTATTAGATATATAGTGTGTGTCCATTGATTTCTTGTATGTTTAGATTAGATTATTGGTGGGATTATTATGGAAGGTGTTTTTGGGTCATTTCTTTGTAAAACAATAAATATTTGTATGTCCATTGATTTATTGTTTGTTTTTATATAAAATCATGGTAATCCATGTTGCCCTCCAATTTAAAATCTTTTAATTATTAAAGATAACATCCACTCCCAAAGCTTCCAGAGTGTTTTGGGGGTACGGCTCATACTCCAGCGACAAAAATAAAGACTAACAAATATGGAAGAAAATGTTGTTAAAAATTCATAATTCAAATAAATAATTTGGAATAGTTTATGGATACTTCATTTTATGACACATTTAAATGTTCTAATAGTTCTACTGAAAATGTTTGGGAAGGATGTTTATGGGGTTGGAAGAACAATTTTCGGTATAATGCGAGTTTTAAAGTGAGACTTTTGGGCTGTGATTGTAATTTGTATGCTCTAAAATTTGGGTTACAAAATGTATTTGCACCAATGCGATTGGTAAGGGACAAGGATCCCAGATGAGTGTAGGTCTCGAAGTATAATGTTTAGAGTATTATTTAAATACGTCCATCATCAAATATTGAACTTTATTATAAATTATTTGTCTGTCATCTTTGCAGAAAACTATAAATTCTATAGGATTGTGTTTATGAAGAGGGCTGAAGACTTGGCTTATGGTATAGAGGTTAACAGATGGTAACTAGGAAATATAGACAAGAAATTATTCAAGCATCTTTCATCTTGGCGTATTTACGCTTTCAAACTGGAATTGCACCTAAGTTTCTACATTTTTCGCTAGGCATTAAAAACTGTCTCCTGTACGTTGAAAGTCACACGTTCTCATTTTTCGTTAAACCTGAGATCTTATTAATTAAATTTTCACCTGAGGTGTTGTTTTCGATAGAACTTCAGTTGCATAATCAAACTACATTTTTATTTAAAAGTATTTATTTAATTTAAGTATTTAAAAATTGATACGAGAAATCACAAAATTTTATGATACGAAATGAATGAATTAATCTTTATCTTTTTTGTTTTATATTGAGACTTTTTTTCTAAAATAAAGGATTCTTCCCTTATACTAAAGTTAATGGTTTGAATATTGCTACAGAGGTCATCACAGACGACGGCAAATAACTTCGGATACGCGGTAGCATAGAGAAAACACAAGACCGTGTGCAGCGAATAGTTCAATAGCTCTTAAGCGCTAGTGAGGAGACGATTGAGTTATTTTGTTTAAATATTTTGCTTCTTAGAGCGGTAGATTAATCAATGGGTATTGTTCGATTTCTTCTTGATATGATCAAACCTCTTCTGTACGTCATGAAAAAGAACGCGAGAGACTTAATTTTCAAACTGAACAACTATTTCTAGAAACAAGCGGGTTAGCCAATTCATCGACCGTGACTCATCCATAGCAGTTGATTTAATAAAACCTTAAACAGGAAACTTTATTTTTCATTTCAAATATTTAAAGTGAACGACAAATTTTATTATTTTATAAAACATTTATACGAGAGAGTGTGTACGTCAATGATTGCGTTGGTAAGTGCGTGTGTTTGCGGAAAGATAGTGAGAGCCCCTCCAATGTTCCTAACATGTCCCCACAGTAATCCGAAACGTTGTCAAAAGGATAGCACTCGACGGTGATTTCTTGGCATTCGACCCGGGTCTTTCCCGTACTGGCGCGGTTTTTTCCATAGTCCCATCAAATAGCCATATCCTTTTCACTGAGACGCCATACCAAAGTTGCAGTTTATGCATTTAATAATCAAATATACGCTTTAATATTTAATTTATTGAAAAGTAGAAATATTCAAGATCACAGATAAAGCATACTAAAAATATTTTATAATTAATTATTTTAAACAAAATGTAACAATATATAATATTATATATTATCATTTGTCAATATATAATAATATAATTTACTTTTTAAACAATTTAAAATATTATGTTGGATATCTATGCGGTCCGTGAGGTGTTAAAGGTCTGACTATGTGACCCGTAAGTGTGAAAAGGTCAAATCCTAGTCTAGTGTATATATAATCTCTGAAGAATGCTTTATTTGAATAAAATTATTTCGGCGCAGCATGACACCACAGGTAAATAGGTGAAAACGCAAAACTCTATAATTATCTCAAGGATTTCAGTTTGTTCAGAAAGCTGTTTGAAATTTGACGCAAAATTATTTTGCTGAAATAATTAGACGCAAAATATTATATTCTGTATTTTTATCTAGAAATTTATGATATATCTTTGAACACTAATTTACTAAGTGTTTATGAAAATGAAGCTTCATTTGGCAGTGGGGGATCTATTCGGTCGTTAGTTTGTCGTAGTCGTCTTTATGTTGCGTGGAATTTTAGTAGAGAATTTACCATTTGGGAATTGGAATCGTTGCTTTTTTTGTGGAGCTTTAGGGTTCGTCAACGTCCGTTGCTTATTGATGAGGTTTCTGTGAATCATTAATATAAGTCTTATTGATTCCTTTTATACATAATTGTTCTCTCTGGTTGAAGCTAAATTTGGTAGGAAGTTTGCCAAGTTCTTGGACAAGTCTTGGAACTTGCCATTGGATCTTTCAGAATTAAGAATTTATAAAGTTCAACCTCGTTTTTAAATTACGATTCAAACACTAAAATTTTGACTGCTCCTCACCATACGGTACCAAGTTCATTATAGGTGATTCATGCATTTGCGGACAAAATTATACATGACTAGACTGGTGAATTTTTTCCATCATAAGCCACGTAAACTGAAATGCGACCATCCACTTAAATCATCCTGACTTAATCACAAAATACACCCAACCCAAAGGAATAGATTTTCTTTCAAAATCTATGAAATTATCGTTGTTTCTTTTTCCTCAGTCTTTGGGTGCAGTATAAATGGCGGAGGCAAAGCGTACTAGGTAAGGTACTTAAATACTTTCAATAACCAGAATTCTCCATTGTTTCAGGAGAAGAGCTTCTCTTCCGCGACCAATGGGGCGGCATAAGCCTTCTCAATGCTGCCAACCTCACCACTCGAACCATTATGACCAACATTACCTTCGTAAGTATCACTCTGTCTCGCGTAGGCCGTTAGTTTCGACACAACAGTTCACGAAGAGGGCTTTTATGTTTCAGAAACATTGGAACCCAGTGAGATTCACCATGTCCCCGGATCACAAGTACATCCTTATGGCGCACAATGTGCAGAAGGTACTCATCTGTCTTCAAGTTGCAATAAATCAACGTAATTACTAATCAATGAGACATGAACCGAAAATCGCTTTATTAAAATATAGCACTGAGAAATAACTATTTTATTTAGATTTAAAGTTTCAAAAACTGGAACAATTAAAAACAGCTAAACAAATTTTTTCACAAACACAATACATACGTAGAAATTTATTTCAAATATAATAAAAATTCAAAATAATTACTAGATAATTTGAATTATCTATTATAACATGTTCAATCAAATTCTTATTTTACTTCTATATTGCCTTCATGAATAATTTTATTAATGACAGTATTTAATAACAAATGAAACTATTTTTATTGGAAGGACCCTATTAAAACGTTGTGTATGTTATTTTATTTATTTGTGTTTTAAAGTAAATATACGCCTGTTCATAAAACATAGGGTCGTTTGATTTATTATTAATTATATATGCAGACGGAAAATATGACTAATGATACTAATTGTTGAAGTAACATCTTCTATGATTAGAAATATATTTTGTATCATATCATTACACCCCGGATAACACAAACGAAACGGAAAGACAAGAAGGAAACAATGTGTGTCAGAAATAGAAATTAGCAAGTTTCCAGAATAATTAAAATACAAATATCAAGAAAATGAATATAAATGAGCTTGTAATACAGAGTAACACTGACAAATGATATAGTGCCATAAAGTTATCCTTTGGAAGCACAAAAATTAGTTGAGTAATATTTTTTCAAAAGACTTCAGTGCAACATATTTAAGAAACTCCTGAGAATATGTCGCGTTGGAACATAGCGATGTAACAATAATATACAATGTCGCGTTGGTCGTTGCTATGTATATATTTAGCGTTATCTTTGTCCCAACGTCGGGAGAGGATATACCCCAGAGGAAATAATTAGAATACTCGCTTGGCAATACTTAGAGTAATTCTCTATTCAGGTTTTTGGCGTTTGGTTAATAAAACATTGACACATATAAACTATAACAAAGGTTTAATAATTGAATTTGCACATAAGCTCGAAGAGAGCTTATAATTAAAAAGTTATAATGATGCTCCCATAAGCAAGTGATTACATAGGTATGTTAAATGCCCTTATCGGAGCGAGAGATCAATATACTGCATTAACATGTTCTAAAGACTCGTAAGGACGTCAGGGTCCATTTAGAATGTTCCATATGCTTCCAATTACCGTCAATACAGACCGTCATCAGAACTGTTGTCGGCTTCTTGCGTCCCGTCGCCGTCACACCCAGTCTCGGGCACGTCACATCGTCTCCAGCGAGTTCCCCATAGAAGAGGTGATGATCAAGAAGCAGAAGAGAAGAAGCTCGGATGGGCGGTCACCAGTTTAAGTAACCGTGAGGGGTGTGCGGGGGGATTGGTATGTAACTTCCCGAAAGCGCAACGAACCCTGGAACCCGCCCTCATAGGGGTGGGGGATTCCATGTGGATATTTGAATGTATTGAGGAGCTCTTCATGGTAGGAGAAGTCATTGGGGAGGGAATCGTCGCACACGGCTCTACGATAATTAGTGGAGATGGTAAGGCGTTGTCTTAGGAATTTAAATGCAATTAGGAAGAAAGAGGGAGGAACGTCACATGGAGGGGGGTGACAGTGCAGTGGCGTGGCGAGTCATACGATCGTGTGTCATCTCGGGCTTGACCGCAGAGAAAAATAGGTTCTCTGGGAACCTCACCACAGAGACGGGACAAACAGGAAAAAATTCTTATCTCTCGCGACTGACGCCACGGAGATTCGTCTGGCGAGTCACGATTAAAATAACACTAACTATTTAAACTATCGATTTAAAGATCAGCCCTGGAAATATATTATAAAATTCTTGCGTAATGTCAGCTTTGCGTAATATTAGAAACCTTTGCGTAATGTCAGCCCCATGACAAATGCATTCTTGAATGAATTACGTAAAGAGGAAAAAATAATCAAATAACCCATATTTCATTAGAATATAACCAATTTAATTTTTCGATGTAAAAAAACGCGGCATGTTATTCCAGGACAACGAAATTAAATGTTTCACCAATACAAAATAAAATGAATTAAAAAGCTAAAAAAAGATCCCAAAGATTGAGTAATGCATTCAAGTCTTATCCTTGCCAATATGTGCTGAATGTGATTAAAAATACACATTGATAATTCTTTAGTATCAAAGAAAACTATTTCAAAGACATACGAAGAATGTTGCTTTAAACAAATAATGTTTCATTTGTGAAATTTGTCCCTTTGTAAACTATCCAACCTCATAATGAATGTACATAAATTAATACTTGTGCATGAGTAATTTTCCTTGATTGAGAATGAAATAAGAATATTACTCTCGAGAATTTCGAAATTTCTTCTAAATTAATTTTTATATGTCTCATAGAAATTGATTCAGGAAGATCTTTCGAAATTTTCTCATGTTTTTTTTGTATTTCAGCTGTTCCGGTACTCCTACTTAGCGCAGTATACGGTGTATGACATCGCCACCACGTGAGTAATATCAAATAAAGCAACTCGGTGCTTCTGGTAAAGAGCAGTAAAAGGAAAATTTAGAAGCTGAATTATTTTGCATCTTATAATTATTGAGGTAAACCACTATTCACAACAATCTCAATTGCAAATTGAACCATTGATATGGATAAATAAAAATATTAAATTAATTTTAAATGCAATGAACATTTGTGCAGAACACTGGTAATAAACCGACCAAGTCGAAGTCGGAATTGTTCGTCAGTTGTGCGATAATCTAATACAAATTCCTGATGAGTTCAAAAAAGGAAAATATTATATTAAGGTTTTTTTCTAATTAGAAGAATATTTATCAAAGAAATGCGAAGAAATTAGGTGCTAGTAAATAAAGTAAGACACGTCACATAGTCATCTAAGATTGAAAATACTTCATAAATTATTCAATGTATTTGTGCCAAAAATATAAAAAACATTTTATCTGTGAAGATAAAATTCATTAACCTGCCATATTAATGTTCAGCATCATTTTTTATCTCCCGTTTCCTATCTCCGAAGGAAAACTTTGAGAACAAATTAGAACTTATTGAGTACTTCGTAATCAAAATATAAATAGTCCGGATGCAATCGATTAATAACTAGTTTCAATAAAGAGATTTTATTATTCCCAAATCCCATACCAAAAAGTTTGGCGGCAGTTGCCTGATACGTTCCCACAGTCCCTTTTATACAAACATTAACAGTTTACTTACGTTATTTTCTGTTAAAGATGTCATAAAATATTTGTTTGCATTTTTTATACATTCCTCCACTGTATAATATAATTATTATACATGTAATATTTCTGTGAAGTGACGAAGTCACTGCTCAGGGTTAAAGAACCGGAAGTTGTACTGCTCTGTATCTCTCGCTATCGCTGTTGGAGACAAAGATATTCTTTACGACACGTAAATTGTGTAAATGATAATTTTTGGAGGTCGCTGAAGAATAATCTCAATTGCAAATATAATTAATAAATTTAATTCATCTATTGGTAGGGAAGGTGTATTAAATATTAAATTGAACAATTTCTAATGGATTTCATGGCTCTTACCAGATGAGCCTAACACATACACTAAAGAGTGTTAATAGATGGGAAATATATTTATCTCATATTCGCATGGGAGAACTTACAAATCACCGTCCATTCGGAGCCAAAGGAAACTCGCAATCCGTCCCCCGGTGCGCGCTTATCAGGAATTCGGTTACCGTTGAAGTTGGCAATTGACCTGCTTAACCAGTATTGACCTCTTTTATACGAAAATTACAGAATCACATGTAGAATAGTGACGATAGGAGAAACTGAATCAGATATTTTATGGTGTGCGCATGAATTCATAACCTTTCGGAGCAAGATTCAGTATATGATCGCCGCCCAAGTTACGCCGCCTCTCTGTGGTAAAAACAACTAAGTTCAAGTTGTTCTTCAAGGTATAGTATAACGTCGATTCCCAGTTTTCCATTCGGGGCATAAATATTCCATAACTGTAAATCACATATATACGAGTATGTTCATTGAAAATACACAAATAATACCTCGCATTGTCCACGGTGAAATATGTCCCCAATCACAATTTTATTTACATCCGGCACACTATACCGCATTAAAACTCAAGAAATCGCCTCCTTTTCAACTTCCAACCTCTCAAAGAAATTAAATGAGTTTTTTGTAAACCTGAACACGGGTTTTGTTAACGGAGAAGTGCAAATTTATTCTCTTTACGGATAAGATACTATTAAACTTCCGTGAAATTTGATTCGTAAATTTCTACTATCATCGAAGTTATTTATGGTTAGCTTTGAATTCAATTGAAGTACTTTCAAAAAATTGAATATAAAAATTAAATAAATAAATTATCTACAGTATGCAAGATAAAGAAAACACCGCTATTTCAGATGATTTTCGAGAGTAAAACAATTAATGTATGGAGTTTCTGAATTTATTTATATCTGTGTGTCTTATGAGTTCGCAGAAAATAGTATAGCATAGCTTATATGCAAGGTGAATACAAATATATTCATGAATGGAATACGACTGCGTGAAAATTCGTTTCAACTTACTCAGTTTCCAGTCAATCTTGCATGCAATGACGATAAGTCACAAGGACCAACATTTCAAAATTTAGCTATTATCCTACAAAAATCAGTATTGTTTCAAAAAATTAATGAATTTCTTTAAGATAAATAGGTAAAACGAATCTCGTTGACACCTGCATTGCATAGACCTCACAGATTATCCAAGTGTTGGTACACATGCGTAAAAGTGAGTACTTTAATCTTCTTTAGTTGGCGGCCTTCTTATGCGTGTCAACCTTCATTTGTCAAAAGTGCAATTTCGACTTTTCTAACACACTGCATTTGACCACCTAAAGCATGCAAACATGACAAAGTAATCATCATTTGAATAGGAATAGAAGAAATTTCTTATGAAGAAATAAGTTGTGAAGTATCTTATTTATTGCATGTATTGATATTTTTATGCACTGACCAAAATGAATTTTTACCACATAACATTATTGAATATTTAGGCATAGTATATAGAAAACTGAGTGGGAATCTTGTAAGTAAACAATGGAAAATTAACTTGACAATGAAGTATTTTTTAATATCCAATCATATCTTTTTATTTCGACAATCAGAATTTTTTTTTGTAGAGTACCTTTATTTATTCTTTGATTTTATTGTTCAGGAGAAGGAAAGAGAGCTGGGAAAGAGTGGCGTTTAAGTGTGTAAGCTGCTCTGTTAGTATACGAGTATTTTCATGATCGATTTATCACTGGCGGATTGTATTTCGTTCATTTAATGGATTGCAATTTTACTAATACAATAGAACAGGAACATTTATATAATATTGATATAAATTATAGAATATGTGTGTCAGAAATCCTTGATTCTTAAATGATGATTCTAAATTTAATAGTCATTACTTGCATGAACTATCACAATCCAAAAGGTCTAAGAAATATATGTCAATAAAAAAATGAAATTTAATATAATTATAAGATAATTTTCAAAGATAGAATAAAAAAATTACACTCGAATTTGTAGTGTTGGACTCGACTTATTATAAATAAAGCTTTGTATCGTACTAATCGTACACAGACTTGTTACTTTCATAAATCGACCAGAACATTCCGTTCAAAATGAAGGGATCAAATTGGATTAGAGCGAAGAATTGATATTACATTCAAACGAGAAAATAAATAAAGGGAAGAAGCAAAGAAAGAAAATGTCAAATTAAATTAGCTCATACGCTATCGTAGTCACAATCGTCTTAGAATAAGACTAAATGAATTAGTTTTTTGTTTTTGCTTGTCTTTATGTTGCTACGTCATGTTTTAATCCTCACCAATATCGTAAACTACTTCATTGCTACTGAGCTTCAATATTAAATTCACAAATGATGACATGTATTGTACTTGCAACCTTTTAAGAACACATTCGAAATCTTAATGCGAAATGTGGGGTATTTTATTGGAACATATATAATCTGTCCTGTGTGAACGGGGAAATTATTCAGAAAATTATATATCTTTTGAAATTATTCAGGAAGTGATATATCTTCAGCCTAATATCATTCTTACCATTCACTTGTCAGTTTCTAAAGTGTTTAATTCCCAGAATTTTCGTATACTTGAAATAGCCAACACAAAATAAGAATCGATTTCAGAAATCTAATTTTCGGCGCTGTCAAACGTCAAGAACCGGAAAAATTTGCGAATTATACTTCTCTTGCGTGTCACTCTGCGGAAAACCACACGTCAGTTCCAATCGATCTTCCTATTGGAGTATATTTTTGTTTTTGAACGGAACTGTTGTTTACAAAACACGTAATTTAATTTTTACGTCGTTTCAATCATAAAAATCTATATTTCTTCACAGTGAGTGTTGCATTGGTATCTTAGAAAGAAACGAACTATACGGTGCAGTGTGGTCACAAAGTAAATTAGCTGTTCCTAAAAACAGGCAAAACAAATAACTCGTTACATAAAGAGTACTAAATACCTTAAGGGTAATATGTGTGTAAAAAGTACTTGACCACTAAGTATAAATTACTACATACTATCAACACATTTATTACTCTTTACATGTTTCTTTTTAATGAGTTATAAAAATATAGAAAACGTCTTCTCTCTCGGCACTAGTCAGTTAGTTTTTATATTCTATATAAAACTATAAACGTAATTCATTGATATTGAAGTAAAAAATAAATAATTACTCATCGTGGCAAATGTCAAACTGTATTATCACACGATAAAATATTGGTATATTTTTCGTATCTTAGTCGCAATAAGATAATAGGTTACTTTCTATTTTTAATATGAATATTTAAGAATTCCTTTATCAACGAAACAAGTTATGTTATGTGGAGTCAATTTTGGGTTGATAATGGGATAGTCGGGAAAAAGAGTTCATTAAGAAGTGAATGACATGTACTTATGGGGAAATTAAAAACATTCAAAAAAAGAGAAAGAAAACTTTAGTGGCGATTAGTAAACCCCACTTTTGACCACCCAAAACTAGGGATTATTGAATAACAATAAACACAATCTCCCGTCGAATTACCCAGTTATATTTCCTTTAATTACTTCAAAATACCTCTGCGTCTGATTCGTAAAGTACCAAAGTAAGAAGTGGAGACAAACATAACCGCGTTGGCATTTTTTGCAACCCCTTCCCCGTCTCCCTTAAATTCGCAATCACCGCCACTATATAGCGCGGTTGAAAAGAATGGCATTTTTGCAGGGACACCTTCCCTCTGACGCCGGGCGCTGAGACGGACGATGGAGGAGCCCAGCCCTTCCTCCTCTTGGCGCAGTGGGTGCCCAGAGGCCTCGGCGTCGTCATGGTGCACGATTACGACATCTACTACCGACCGGAGCCCACCACTCGCGGACCGGCTTATCGCGTCACGAAAACCGGAGTGCCAGGAGTCGTATTCAACGGGGTTCCCGACTGGCTGTACGAGGGTGAGTACATAGACATCGATAAGAAGGCGTTTCATAAAATACACTTACATCTGATATTTTGTTTGCATATAATTCCATAGACGCTACATGATCAAAGATCTTTTAAGGTTATTAATTAGATCTATAAACATATTGTGGAGCACAAAGTTTTTGCGGATGACTTCTAAATTCAGAGTAAGCTCTTGAGAAGTGGCATAGTTACTTCTTTTTTTTTTTTTTTTTGNCTATAGAACTTAAAATTACGGAATATAACAAATATAATAATTTGAGCTCAAATATAATA
This sequence comes from Laupala kohalensis, assembly GCA_002313205.1. Lineage (NCBI taxonomy): Eukaryota > Metazoa > Arthropoda > Insecta > Orthoptera > Trigonidiidae > Laupala > Laupala kohalensis. The sequence continues at coordinate 412,255 of NNCF01129968.1, forward strand.
GTTAATGAGTTCATTATATGATTGTCAATAAAAACAAGTCCAAGATACACTTCACTCTAACAAATTATTAGAAGTAATGTCACGTCGTAAAACCTCGACGTGTTGTCCGTCATTCGACTAATATTCGCAGATGTCGGTGAAGGCTCAGTTTAGTTCTCCACCATCATAGCAACTTTTTAGCCTGGTTCACATAATATAATAAAATGTGCGAAAACAGTTTGTATTAACGACCTAATAAGAATTATACTGAAGTAAAATAAGTGAGGTTTTTTGAGATTTTCAAATTTTTGTACTTCACATTATTTTTAATTTTCATTTAAGATGCAAAAGACAATTATTGACATTGACAAAAAAACTTCTTTCAAATAAAAAAATATCGTAAAGAATTGGCTCTAAGATATTCCGTATCAAAGCTAGGAGATGTACTATCTTTGTGAACATGACTCTCATATTTCATAGTAATATATATAATATTAAAGGGAAATTTTAAGTGGAAATATATAGGTTAATTTTTGTAGATAGACATATACTGTCGCGGTCTGTCTTGTAGGTGGACTCTTTGAGGCAAACAATATCGTCTTTTATAGTTGTAACGCATCTCTAACCGTTTAGTCAGCGTAAGCAAATATAACTCTTTTTTTCTCCCGACTTTATCGACATTTATCGTCAAAAACCATTTCTATCTATCTTATCTCACATTTTTAAAAGGGAGGTTAACCTATTTTTATTCTGAACAACAAAACTATCTCTCTGCCATATTTCATCACGATCGGTTCAGTGGTTTAGTCGTGATCAGGTAGCAAACAGACAGACACGCTTTCGCGTTAAGCATTTATAAATTAGTATGGATGGATTAGTCCTATCTCATCTCGGTTTTGAGGAATATTACATAATCGACCGAATGATATGTCTAATTCACATATATTAGTAATACCGGAGATGCACAATTTTATATGAAAATAAAAAAATCATGTGTCCCCACAGTACTCGTATATATAAACGATAAATTTCTGATACACGAATCTTATTTAAGAATTATTATTATTAACAGTAAAAGTAATGTAAATAAATCCTTTTCATGGCTGACTGTTGTAATTTCATTGAGGTATACAACGCTGCACTACACTTGTATTAGAATATTTTGTTGTTTATCGGACTTCATTAAAACGGACCACAGATCATATTAAGTAACCCAAGATAAATAACTCTAAATCTATTTTTTCTTAAATATATTTTAAATACAATACAATATTAAATAAAAACATTTTAGGAGTTGAAAACTACTAGTTGTGAGGTGAAACTATTAATAATTTTCATGTCAGTAACACCTTTTCAAAACCTTGCCTGGGCATTATTAAAAGTAGTGCATTTATTACCAGACGTTCGAAAAGGTGCAGTACGCAAAACTTCATTCGTAAATATTGTAAATGTTATAAAACAGAAAAATCATGTACAAATTTGTTCATTAGAATACAAAAGGGATGTAATAAATTCAAATTAAGCCTAAAATCAATCAACCTTTTAACACACATAACGTCACTTAAAACTTAAATTTTTTAAAGTTAAGCATTTTTATTTCATAAAATGACATCATTTTTTATTTAAAAGGAAAAGGGTTATATCAAAGAGGTTCTGGGGTTCAAAGACGATCAGCGCGTTACTGGCAATATGGTGGTACGAACCACTTGTGTCCGAGCTAGTGTGTTCCAATGGGTGTATACTACGTGTGTATGAGCCGTGATGCAAAATATTCGAAGAAAAGTATGTTTTCTGTAGTTTGTGCGTTAATTAACAATAAGCGTTTATTGCCGAGCCTATCTAAGTTGTAATTAGTTAGTCTTTATAATTAGTTCGCTTCTACTATTTTAAAAAGTACTTAGATAAGGGTGTATATCAATAAATTATCATTTATTTATATGATAACTGTGCGTAAACACTTAAAATTTTCTCGTTCATTTGCATTTTACGCAAATTTGTAATTGTAAAGAGAGAAAAGTTGAAGGTGTGAGTGCTTAAATCGACTATGTAATGACGTTTAACCCCTAGGGCTAGTCTCGGCGTGTTGTCAATTTTACTATAGAATGACAAGCAATGTGTCACTTTCAGGATTATCTGTCAGGCTTGTTGATGTAAATCGTTAATGGAACGGTATCGTTGATTAATATTACCGGGAGTAGTTTGTTTTCCAAATTCTGACTGACACTCAGTGATAAATTATTAAAAGAAGAAAATTAATAAATGTATCAGGAATGACAATGCGATATGGTGGTACACGGATTAATGATAATTCTCAAGTATTTCATTTACGAAGTCTTTCCTCTTTTCTCCAAATAAAACGTGTGTCTCATTTCAAATAGAATCACTCTCACGAATTACTTTTCTTTCCTTCCTCTTTCAATATATTTCTCTTAAAAACTAATAATAATAACAATAATAATAAAATCCTCGAGATATATTATAAAGTACTGAACGTAAATTCATTTTACCTATTCTCATGTATTAAATATTTGCGTATACGTATGTTGTTTGTTGTAAATGATGTGTGGCAGTGTCCCATAAGGAAACCCCATGGAGAGAAATGGACTGTTCCAATAAAACTATTAATATCAGATCTTCATTTCTTAAGAGAAATAAAAGTTGTTTAAACTCTTTTAAATAAGACATTTATTTAATAAAACATCACGGAGTAACCCGCCCCGACATTACAATAGTTGAAAATGGCAAGTCTAAAATGTTAGCTTCACCTGAAGCACCTCACGCCGGGTAGCGCGCCAGTTGAAACATTGCATGTTCCTTCTGAGGCGGCAGCAGTGACGGAGGCTGCTTGTAAAATCTAACCTATCCGTCCAAATTTTACGATTCAAAGACGTTTTCACCATTCTTACATACACAAAACACAGAATGCTTTTAATTAGAGAAATATTTATTTTTACCTAGTGAATTACTCTCTTAAGTTGAAGTATTTTTTCGTCTTTTTTAAATAACTTTTTTGATAACTCATGTTAACCTTTGTAGATAGACTTATTCCCTCACGAATTTTTTGTAGATTTCTTTAAGGTGAACAATATTGCCATTCCTAGATGACACCTAACTCTACCCGTTTAGGCAACGTCAGCGCATATACGTGTCCAAAGATTGATTTTCCCCCGACTTGATTAATTAATACTTCTGACACAATTAATACTTCTGATAGGTAACAAAATATATTCTAAAACCTTCCCAGAAAACATAACTACGATTTTTTTTAAAATCACGTAAATGGAATAAGTGGTTCTCAAATCTTAACAGGACCAACGGTTTGCAGACAGACAGGCAGACATGAAAATGACTTCGTTTTATATAGATGTGTATGGAGTTGTGACAGACAAGAAAGTGACTTCGATATGTATAGAGTTGTGAAGGTATTATATCCGCGTTGACTGAATTCAAGTCGTCAACTACTCGCGAAACAAGGAGATATTCAACAAGGAAATTCTGATGAATTAATAATTAGCTATACTGATTTTTTCTGTTGGACGAGAACAATTATTTTGTGATTTTAAAACTTAATAACAAAAGTAGATTTTCGTTTGACTCTTTCCTTGCCAAGGGTTGCATTTTCTTCAGTCGCGTGATGCGGTTTCCATTTCCGTCAGAACAGTATTTTCTTCAGTTTTTGGTGAATTATTCTTGTAAATGCCCTATAAGGTATGAAAATCTTAGCGTCATTACGTTCCTCTTTACATTTGCTATGTTTTGTTTGTTTGTTTGTTTTTTCACTATGTTTAGCCGATCCTTTTTTGAGGATCAAAAAAAACAAACCCACGAATGTTTCTCCATATTAGCTCATAGTAATTTTAAGTCAATCAATTCAAAATTTTGCCTCGAAAGGGTATGAAATTTTCTCGCCACTGGATAGAAAATGGTTCAGACTATCATTTGAAACATTTTGGGAGGGGGGGGGNTAAGTTATGTATATTTCAAGCTGAGAAGTATCAACTTAAACCCAACATGCGGCTGCGTCCTGAACTAGACATGCAGTCAAAATACTGGAGAATATTTCAGATCGGTGTATACTAAATTTTATTGTCTCTAGCACACGTAAAAACAGTCCTTGTGAGGTCTCATATGAACTCAAGAATTTTGCTAGCGTCTCAACATACATTGTAGCATAAACTTGCCATATCAATTCATACCCCAAAACTCTAAATAAATGTTTCGAGTTCGTGAGTGGGTGAACAAAAAAAACTAGCACGGAGTGGCATAAATAGTTCACCGCGTGTATTAAGAAGACTAAGAAGAAACAGACAAGTCGTACACGAGACGTGGTGGCCTTCCCCATGAAAGTTTTCTACCTGACCAACTCCTTCTAAGAATGAATGTCAAAGGAAAATTCGTGAGAAACTGATGTTGGTGTTGTATACACGCGTTTACGTCTTGTTGTAATTAATTATAGTTCAATTAACAAGTTCTAATATTTATTTGAAATTGCAGCTAAATATTGCAAAAAAACGTATGTTACTATGTTATATGTAAGTTGATATAGCTCACAAAGGAAAACTTACTTTTTTTAGTAACGTTGATTATGTAAAAATTGATTGTGAAAGCAATGCCAAATTGAAGAATACACGAATAACATTTTAAAAGGAAATAATAATGAATAATCATGTAGAGTTTTTAACATTATTGAAGTATGCAAGCCCAGTAAAATGAATTGGTTTACTAAGTTAATTTTACAATGGTTCGATGCGTCGTATCAAAGGATACATTACGAGAAACGGCTAGTTTTTTAACACTTAAAATGATGATAGATGTTGTAGCAATTACAACAGTCTCTTCAGGACATTCTTAACATGAAATAGTTATCTCAATGATAAGTTGCATAGTCAGAAAATATTAGTTTTTGTTATGTATTCGGTCAAATGTAGAAAAAAAATGATGGGTAATACATATAGTAAATTATTTTAAAATCTGTTGGTAATACTGGATGTGGAGACACATCATAGACCCATAAGTGTGTGCTCGCTACTCTTGAGATTGCTAATATTTTTCTTTGTTGCCAAGTAGAGATGAAAAGTACTTTTAGCTAAATTTTAGTAAACAGATTTCATGTGAATTTTCTTAATCTCTTTCTATTCAAAGGCAAATAAACTTGTTTATCATAAGATAATTTTTATGCTAGATTCGGTCTGCACTTTCTCAGACGTACAGATATTTTAAGGATTGAAAATTTTCATATTTTTTTTTCTTATGAATTTGCAGGTACGGTATGTTTATTCAATTTCAGTACTACGAGAAGTAGTACAAAACAATGAGTAAAATAGAGAATATATAAACAATGCAAAACTAAGTAAATAATACAGAAGGGCTGATTAACACAGCTACAAATGAAATACTGATAAAATTTAGCAGAAAATATACTTTCTAGAGAGCGATAAAACAAACAGTTGTCTTTCCCGTGATGAGTGCTCACTCTTCCCTCCTTCCACCATATACATCCACCTCATCCACTTCTCTCCATTCCACTCATCCTACACTTCGTTTGTTTTACCGGCGTCTACTTTTACCCCAAGCTATTTACAATTCCCTATCACACCACTTATTACAACTTCATAATACATACAGGAATTATGAATAGCAAGTCGGAGATATCGAGTTTGAAATGATGTGAGTGTTAGCGAGTAAGGAATTACGGAACAAAATTAGGTTGTACGCAGAAGAAACATGTCCATCTTACGAACCCATGTTCATGAAATAATGCATTGGAAAGAAAACACACGAGCATTAGAGAATATTCTAGAGGGTGAGACAGCGGAATTCCATCAGACCCAGTCCCAACCACCGAAATGCTTTATTTATCCTTTCCGAAAATTGAGTGACGGTGTTTTCATGTGAAAATCCTATGGCTTACAAAAAATAAACTAATTAACTCACTTATTCTGTTGACTGCAACCCAATATTTAGTGTTCGCTGGTATATTTTAAGAAAAACTGTATAACGTAGAGTTTGCGAACACAAATATAAAACTGACTAGAAAAAGTAAATTCCCGTTAAGCATTCTCTGAAAAGACACGTTCCAACCTGAGAACGTCAAAAAATGTAGGTGGTGAAATAAAAATGCAACAAAGAATACGCGTCGAGGGATTTATAGCGTGTGAATGTGAGAGAGACGATTCCAGTACTAAAAAAAATTGCGATTGTAAAAATGAGCGTGTTAGGATGAGATAACATACGCAAGGGTGGTACTACATGCACATCCTTCAGAATACGTGAGCGGCTGCGCGGAATTTGCATATGTGAAAGTGTATTTACAAGAGACGCTCCGCGTCGTGAATATGAGACTGTATTCCCAAGTGTTACATTCAAATGAGATTAAGAGCGCAACTTCAAGTGGGTATGTGCATTGCACAAGATTGGATCTACAAGACCATACAGCATATTTGTAAATATTTTATCGCATGTTTATAAATGAGAACAATTGAGAAATTACACTTAAAACACATGTAAATAGTGGTGTTTAAATGTCAACATAAATTCATTTCTTTGTTGCACTTGATTCTAACTATATTTAAATTAAGAAATACGACCTTTTTTGTAGAATGAAAATGCCTACTAATGAAAATTTCGTTAATAGTTACTAAATGTTACTAATAGTTACCCATCCTGGCCCGGGTTTTGCTCCGGTTTTCCTCCGGGTAGAGGCGGATTTCTTATACAGGTTCTCTAGGCTTTGTCTAGGGGCGTGTTTATTGTAACAATAAATCGTGAATTTAGTGTTATTTCAATTCTTACGATTTGTAAATACTATACTCAGAATAATCTACATTTCGAAAATTATTTATACATGTAAAATACATTTTTTGTGTTAAATTACAAACATGTTGACATTCTATTAGTATTATAACACGTAGCTAACTTTTTATCTTATCTAGGAATTTTTGCTGAAATTTTTCAATCCGCCTCTGCCTTAGGGCCCTTGATCGGAATTGATGGGATGGTCCCTTGGTTGTTTCCGGAGAGTAAATTAGTTTATTGTCCTCCACGGGGTCATAAGCAGTTTGTACTGTTTTTTGACAATACTTATACATGTTGACATACTTGTTGAAATAAGGCATGTATCCACATAAAATTATCGAACTTATTGAGAAACGCCTCATGAAATCACAAACCTGTTGATGAAGCGTGGTGTTTTTCAGATAAAAATGCATATTCATTCTACAAAAGAGGTCCTTTCTTAATTTAAATAATACTGTCTTTATATATGCGAGAGGTTGAAAGTGTTTATATCTAGTTAGAATGTTTTATGTAAAAATGGACATGTTAGCACATACGTACCGCGGACATATGTGACGGACGGACGTATGGAATACGATACGTTAGAAAATTTTTCTTACCTTAGAGGGAGTGGATTATTTCAAGACACACAAACACAATAATATTTTAATAATATAATGTACAACGTGGTACATGCACATAATTGTACGCCAAGACGATATAAAAATATCTTTATCGCATAATGGAAAGAGCGTTTCATGGCAATTATTTTTAATTTTTAATTGAGGCATTATTCATCTTTAAATTTCACGTAAGTTTTGCAATTCGTATTTGAATATATGTAATATAAAGTATTCTGTATTTTTATACGTTACTTAAATTATTATCTCACCAATAATCATTTTTCATAAATACGAAAGTAGTGTTCATCCAGTGTATTAACTTGTGTTATCGCTAATGGGACATGTGTCCATAGTTCCCATAACGGAAGTCTTGGGTAACAATTATATGACTTCCAGTCACGTCGGGACAATTAACTACACAATGTCACTTTAGTTATGTCGACTACGTGACGCAGCCTCTCCGAAACTCCAGAAAACTCATTATCTGGCTTCCACATTCTGCAACGAATTTCAGGGAAGCTCAACATTCAGAGTAGCAAAATTACATTCTTGACATAATAATTATCCACTAACTTATCCGAAAGCTATGTGGACTCGCAAGTGTAGAAAGGAAATACGCTCGACTAAAACGAGATCTGTGTACGAGTGTCATAAATACGATGGTTAAAGTTAAAAGAACTTTTTATACAGAGTTTCGGTATAAAATGTTCACAAAGCTTATAGCTAGACATTAAAAGTTATGCGTTACACATGTAATTACCCGTCGATGCAAAACAGCACTCTACAACAGAAAACACATTTTTGCTGTGTATTCCGTCTGGAATCATATCTTACACTTCCCAAATAAACTGCTACAATTTTTCTTATTTGAATTTTATGCTCATTTCACATTACTTTCGTAGGCTAACAGCAAATATTAAAAAAGTATTAAAATTTACTACTATTTGCGCTATTGAGTCAAAAGCGATTTACTTCCTCGTAAAACCAATATTTTTTCAAATTCTATACAAATATAGACAGGAAACGTGATGAAAGTATACAAAACCTATGTTAATAATAACTTTACCGTTAAAATATGTCACTTGCATGCATCGAAGATTCCAACGTCCTTAGAGCACAAGGGTTGAGAATGAGTAACTTTTCCGATTCTATGAAAGATAGGCTATCCAAAGTTACAGATCATGTTTAATGGATTTTAAATTCCATTTCATATTCCGCGAAAAGATGTAAAATGCTTTGGTCCGATTAAAGCCTGTGCATCACATCTAAACAGGGACGTACCTCAGGTTATCCGTCAATTCTGTCTGAATACTTCGAATGATGTAATTGAAGCATTTCAATGTTTCTTATTAGGGCCAACATCTTGTAATATTTTCCATTATTACTTCTTGTATATTCACTACAGGAAAAGAAATTGAAACGACACTTAAGCGTCATTCACTCCTTACTTAACCCTCCTATAACAACTGCTCTCCTATTACTCTTGATCCCCATTCTACTTTCTCTGTTCCTTGTACTCACTAATTTAGAACGAACGATTCATTTTGTATTAATTTGTTGAATTGAAATTTCGTTTGAAAAGCCAAAATGTTATATTTTCTCATAAATATTAAATATTAGCATAGTTATCTCTGTGCTAAAATAATTATTTCTCCTATATGACCCTTATATTTCTTTTCATCAATTAAGAACTTTCATTGAACTATAAAATTAAACCTAATTTAACATCATAATCTCTGACGACGTCTTAAAACAACACGTTTCACAATATTTCTACAAGATAGCTCAGAAATCATGCATGCTATTTTCAATCCACTTCAATTTTGTACTCTTGTCTTATTACTCTGAATTAATTGCTTTGTTTTATGTGTTTTGAAATCTTGTGATTGATTAAATCGACACATGCGCAGAGGAGGTGCTGGGCAGCAACTGCGCGCTGTGGGCATCAGGTGACGGCCACCAGCTGCTGTACGCCACTTTCAATGACTCCCGGGTGGAGGAGCAGCGCTTCCCGTGGTTCGGCACAGCTCGTGAAGACGCACGCCTCTACCCCGAGATCCGATCCCTGCGATACCCCAAGGTAACATAATTACGTCACTCTACAAGTTCTTTGTTAAATTATAATAAAAAGGGAAAAGTCTAGAGGATTTGACTAAAGAAAACGTACTGGTTGTTCAATATTTATTAACACTATTCTCTTATTCTCCACGATAAACACTTATTGCAACCCTCGTGCCTCTTTCGTATATTTTCCACATTTGAGAAATACTTTTTTGCTAGTCACTCGCGAATAACGGCCCGAGATTCAATGTTCGAGGTGAACTTCTTACCCCATAAAACCTCTTCCATGGTAAAGCTTAACGTATAGTTGCAATAACCGTTGAGTACGGCGGACGAGATAGCGCGGAGTATTAGTGAAACATGAAGAACACAACAACACATTCTGCGTTTTCAGTTTTAAATGTTGGTGATTTTGTTGAATGACGATCAATCCAAAGAGAAATCCCATCCATTTGCATGTAGTCTTGTCTTTTTCGGGGGAGGGTTCTTAGAGTCCTTTCAATCCATTGACTGACGTTCGCTTTCTGTAATTTTGACCAGAACCATGCCTTATCAACAGTGGTCAAACGCTCAAAGATTCGCGTCCTTTAAATGCCGTAACTGTTCACTAATCTCAGCAGATCTCTGCTCCATGGGGGGAGCATGAGACCGTGATACCCATAGATAGCAGACCATACACTTAAAAGTATTTTTATATGATGGTGTAAAGACTGTCATTCACTTTGCCGATTTTCGTATATTTTTTTACCGAGTATTAAGATTGCACTTTGTGCTGGCAGCGTGAGGTTAAGCTACGTAAGTTACGCAGCTGCGTAGCATTGCCCCAAACCCATATTGGTTGTCTGAAGACGAGATACGGATCTTGACAACCTATGACGCTGGGTCTTTCGCGGCATTGAGTTACGATAATGAATGAGAAATGATGAGTGAATGTTGTGGTGGAAGGGGGAACGGGAGCACCCCATGAAAACCTGCCGCGAACCCGCTTCATCCACCACCGCGAATTTCTACTTGGATTGTTTGTGTCTAGACACCAATCAGGGCACCAGCGTCACCAGAGGTGGAAGATGAGTGGGTTAGTTACTATATCACGTGTCGCCCCGGTGTTCTATAATCACGTCCGACACACGTCGCATATTGTCTACGTTAGGCGCAGTTGGAGGACACCCACTGCTTTCTATTGCTCTATACCGCACTGGCCTTACCGTCTTTGAACTGAACTATAGAGCGAAACACCGTTCTGTCACTAGGTACAGCTTCCCCACATACGGCTGCTAACCTTGTGTACATATCTGAAGCAGCCACTCCCTCCTATGAAACCACATAGCGCAGTGTTGCTCGTGATTATCATTTACCAAGTAGTCTGAGCGTTGTCCGAGCAACACTTACACACCTATACGAGTCCTCTTCTACCCAAGAATACAAGCCAAGCTCTCTGGCGGCCACAAATACAAATAACGTTCTTACTCAAGCAGGGATTTCAAACAGCTTTTTCCTGGAGGAATGGAACGATCCACGTATTACACTACCTTGTAATAGATAGTGAAGAGAAATACAACATCTTAAAAGAGTTTGTTAAAAACATACGGAATATAAAGGGGTGGAAATGGTCTGGTGACGATGAGATATTGATCGGAATCGATATAAAGAATAAAAAATAATATGACAAAGCCATGGAATGACTAACGATAGAAACATGGCGTACGTAACATGCAATTCGCTATGATAATTTATTTCGAGATTAGTTCTTTACAGAGTACTACATATGCGACTACTACCTCGTCATAATATCTGTTATCAATCAACGAAGAGTCTTTCTTATACAACAATCTGAGTAAATATCTCGTCACTTGCTTAATAAATGTAAGCACAACTCATATTGCAATAATTGCATATATATTCCCGTTACATTTTATTGAAACATTTCACATGAATTTCCATCTAGTTTGTTTTAATATGTGTTCAACCGTATTTGCATTATGTATGGTATTGACTCTAAGAGTTGCTAGACATTCCCTAAGTTTGCTGTATAACCATTGCTATAAACAAGCTTTGAAGATTGTTACAATGAGAAAAATGTTAGTTAGCTTTTTCGCAAAGTAAAAGTATAATTTTAATTGGATATTTGAATGTTTCTTAAAATTACATACTAATCACAATATTATATTTTTCTCGAAACATTCTTGACTGAAAAGCTTCACTGAAAAATGGCAGCAGATATAGTGAAAAGTTAATCAAAATTAATTTAACAACTCTCAACCATTCTATTAATCTGATTTTCGACCATTTTCATTAAAAATAAGTAGTAAAGTTTTTTTGCGTTTTGGTCTTGAAGTGTGCGGCTTATGAGGAAGACAAGTAAGATTTAACTAGGTGAGTGTTTGTTACATCAATTTATAAATTGAGAGTTTTAAACCGTAAAATATCTGTACCTTAAACAACCCACAATTTTGTTGCAACCCTAATGAAGGTCAAAATAAAAAAGGCCGAAACGTTGGCATGTTGTAAATAGGAGTTTTCATTCCTTCAAGACCAGAACGCAAAAAAAAAACTTCACTAACAATTCTTAAAACAAAAAAAAATATTTCAGTGAATTCCGTACTGGAACGAGAAAATAAGATAACTCATCTCAATTGATTAAGTAAATAATTATCAGAGTAACTGCAGGATTAAACATGAATAATGCCCAAAACCAGTCCGGGGATAGTAGTTGAAGTAAAATCATAGTGTCCTAACTGTGTTTGCAGTTACCGTCAATATCAACCTCACGGCTCCATCATTGATTTCTATTTTGCGTTGCAGCCCGGCACACCAAATCCTGTAGTTTCTCTGTGGGTGGCTGACCTTGCTGATCCCAAAAACATCAACACGCGCGACGTCAAACCACCTGCAGCGTTCAAGCATTTAAAGTAAGTTCTAAAAATATGAAATGCGCCCTGCACTTGTAAAGATAGTACTACTGTACACCCGTTACAGAAAAACCGTACTTAGAATAGATTTACTAAAATGCCTGAAATTGACATTAGTAAATAGAAGTATTCTGTATTTAAGTTGATTGAAACTTAGAAACTTATTTCATCCGCCACTAAAATAAAAGAATTGTAATATTATTAAGGGTGGAATACATTACATTTAATGGACAAAATTCTTATTTTCAAAACTAGGCTGATGTTATATCACGAATTAGTCGGAAGTTTAGCTTACGCTCCAGAAAATTTTCGGTAGTACTTCTACATGATACATGCCACCGAATATTTCAAAAATGTTCAATTTTTCCGAGGTGTGACCCATAAATTACAAAACAGATGGACTATGACGTCATATTTTTTTACACTTTAATATATTGTAAACGAGTTAGCAGAGGAATTCCAATATATTGTTAATATTATAATATATATTTAAAGATTCAAACCATGTTTTTCTTCATCATTATAATTATATGTATAGAAAAGTAAATACAACAAAAATTAAAATACATTTTTAATTATTTGTCTGACTGGGATTGCTACCATGCGTATGATTTACTCCATACTTGCGAGAACTGAGCTCGAAGGTTACGTAGGCAACATGACATCATGTTCAATCATATTGCAGGGACGTATACGTCACCGCTGCAACTTGGGTGACGGAGACATCAGTGGCAGTAGTGTGGCTGAATAGACCACAAAACCTTTCACTCATCACAGTTTGCAAGGGGCCTATGTGGTACTGCATGGAAGTAAGTGACTCTCATATGCTACGCGATGCATTCACACATTGCATGCAATACGCCACGAAAAAGCACTTTTATTTTACAATACATTAATTGAAAAATTTGACCAGTAGACTGATCTGAACAATTATTTCAAGTTCCAGTCACCTTTGTTCATTCTTAGATTTCCGCAGGCGGAGTCATGACTGTATCCGCAAACAGAGTACTGCCTCGTATTTACAATATGTTCTACATCTAATTCAATGAAAGACATTGGTCGGCGTTTGAATCAGAACTTGAACCAAGACACGACATTATGAACTTGTTTGTCCGGGAAAAAAACGCGTCTTAGTAGATAAAACCACCAACGTTTCTGTCATCATGCTGTGGCCTTCTTCAGGGCAATGTCCGAGTCGTACAGACCTAAGTCGCTTTAGACATTGTCCTGAAGAAGGTCACAGCATGATGACCGAAACGTTGGTGGTTTTATCTTCTAAGACGCGGTTTTTTTTCTCGGACAAACAAGTTCATACTGACTCCCACCGCGGAAGCCTACGTTTATACAAGACACGACATGTTGGTTCAAACTTCGGACCAAATTCAGAAATTGTAGTAAAATAATAGTGTCTAAATAAAATTACTAAAAGATATTACCGAAGAAAGAGATTTATTGTGCTATTTAATTCCATCAAGTCTTTAGAGACAATAGTTCAAACCACGGTTCTATCCCACTTCCCCAACACCTAGTTAGAATCTCACTCTCCAAGAATTTTTTTAGAAGAATTACATCGGCGGGTTGAACAACTTATACTTTGGCTTTTAAAACTTGTTTTAACTAAAATATGATTTATTACAAACGTTTAGAATTCATAGACGTTTTATTTTGGTAATACATGAATAAATGGTATCAAGAATAATATCATGTAAACTAAGTTGTTGCGTAACACACAATTAAATATATCAAAAGTATTAAACTTTCTTTCGCACAGCCATTGAAAAATACATAGCCTATTACTTACAACCTGTTCTGTAAATTATCTGTGTGACTATTTCAGTAATTTAATGCTTTTTCTTTGCCTCTACTGTCCTCAGCATTCACTGGTAATGTTTCTGTTACCCAGCACAGAAAATTATTAAAGTTTTTTATGTCCTTGTCTCCCCGTATTTGGGCAGTAGAAGTATAGTAAACGTAAGATATGTAACATTATCTTTCATTTTGCTTCATAAGATCTCTTTTTTCTCTTCACACATTGGCATTGTAATTTACTGAAATTTGCTTAACATACTTATTTTCTAAATTACTAAAATAATAAATAATAAAATAAAGTACTAAAAAAATTATAATCAGAAATGAGAGCGTGATAGGTCACTTTCCAGAAATTTAGAGAAATACATATAGTCATTCCTCGCTCAATAATCGATATAATAATAATAATTAATTAATAAAAGATTTTTTCTCCAAAATGGAGCAAAAACAAGGTATTTAATCTTAAATTGTTACAGTTTAAGAACGGGGAAAGAAAAAGTTGTAAGCTGAAATGATTCTAATAGACGCGATGGCTGGGTTTGTTTTGTGTTCCAGAGTTCCATTATTAGTGGTTAAATATTCGTTAGCGTTATTATTCTTTTGTTGTGAATTGTTTTGACTGAAATCAATTGATGTAGTCATGGAATGTCTCCGGATAGAGACAGACGAAAAAATAAAATAATGAAATAAATAATAATTAAATTTAAAAAATGATACAGAAATACTTTCGATTCTCCATACAGGAACAAGAATCAGTCGCTTATCACTTACAATGAAAGAACATTATTTTGCATCATTTCATAACCGTTAGACATTTACAACTAGTGATAAAATGCACTCGTCAAATCATCTACTGTCGTAATTTTTTAACTAATCTCACAAGGTGTTCAAGTGTCTCAGTATCACTCACAAAATCTTAATATTTTGCATACCGCCTGACGAGTCACCACGTTCCCTTGGGGAATAATGACAATAACCTTTTGCATTCGTATCGTTCTTCAATACTACACGGTTTGACGCTTATCTTGAATCGAGTAATTCAAACTGTTTCCTCTCGAATGACCCATGCGTTTCACAACCATAGTTTTCGAGATACGTAGCGACTTCGCATTTATTTCTTCCGTGCACCTACACATGGAGAATCGATGTGTTAACTGAGATCGGATGGAAAGAGCGACGAGTAGCGAATAAAACCGGGATCTCCCGCTTTGATCGCAGAGGTATTGTCTAATACATCACCTGTTCGACTTCCAGAACTGTACACCACGGGGATGTGTCACAGGTTTCCGAGGTAACAGGTCTTTTCTTTTATTTATTTATTTATTTATTTTGTGTCATGTCTTCGGCATGAGACACTACATGACATGTTTCATTACAAAATAATTCTCTTGTAATTTTCTTGGATACTCATTACTTTATAGGCCTGTATGGAAATGATGAACAGTTATGGAAGGCAAATTGGTTGGTAGCCGACAATGTCGAGAACCTCGGATCGATTCCCGACTCGGCACCATTTATCCTCAGTCCTCGGCATCAGTTATTACTAGGGCTCGGATCGATAGGCACTAAAATAGGGAAAATATGTACTACAAAGTTCAAACTTTGCACTTCAAATATGCGCTAAAAATTGCATAAAATAATTTTAAAAAATTGGAATATGCGCTTAATAAAACAAGTTACGTAAGTATCTACGCTTTGAAAGAGCAAGTGTAAATTGGGTTAGTTGTATGATACCACTGAGCTCCTTCATTCAGCATAAGCCATATTTCAATAATAAATATGTTTATTGTACTTTTCTTTAACTGAATAATTACAGAGTTCAAACAAGAATCTTCAAAAATTTGCATTTATATGTTCTATTTAATTAAATTCAAATGGTTCTGTGAGGTTAAGAATACTAGAAATCGATTCCTCAGAGACATAGAAAGTCAGGAGAATAATATACGTAACTTGCAAAATCCGAGCCCTGGTGTTAACTAAGGCCAGAGGGAAAGAGCGACGATTCGGGAAATGGAACCCCGGACCTTCAGATCACAGGGGTTTTTGTCCTCTACATTTCCGGTTCGACTTGCAGAACTGTTCACCATGGAGGTGTGTCCCAGGTCCTCTGGTGGAAATGAACATGTAGTGGACAATGTAGAGATCCCAGGATTTACTCCCAACTCGAAGCAGTTTTCATCCGTCCTCAGTCATCAAATGGTACTTTCGAGTGTCCAATTCAGAGCTCATGTTTCCCATCTCATGTGAGCGTGATACGCAGACGCAGCGCGTGAGTGGCGAGGGGCGCGGCTGGGTGGATGCGGGCGCGGCGCCTCTCTTCGCAGCCGACGGAGGCAGCTACGTGACGCTGGCGCCGGTACGCGACGGCGCAGCGGGCCACTTCCGACACGTGGTACATGTGAGCCTTGCGCGGCGTAGAGCCACGCCGCTGACGCGCGGCCGCGGGGACGCCGCGCGTCTGCTCGCCTGGGACCACGTCGCGCAGCTCGTGTAAGTTGTACGGCACGGTGCATTCAACGATAGAGATTTCAACCGAGGATTTACCCGTGCTTCCATGATTTCTTCAGGGGAAGTAAATATTTACAATGTATAATGTCCCAGAAGAACATCGACTAAAGCGTTAAAAATCCTCGGTTGAATTCGTTTTATGCTATCGGACTTCAAGATGGCCATGGAAACGTACGATGAATTATAAGCAGGTAACCTACATTTCTTTTGGTATTGGACCCAATTTTCAGAAAAACTTTTTAAAGTTAGGACATATTCAGAAATGTTATGATGCTACTCTTTTCTAAATGAATTAATTGTTTAAACCGATATTATGTTTACGTGTAAGTTCTATTATAATATTAAAATATGATTTCTTGTTGTTTAGAAAGTACGCCACCAACAATCCACAGAGTCCTAATTAGCGCTTTCTCGCATTGTTGCCAACCGTTCTCGGGGACACCCACAGGTACTACCTAGGTGCACCGGAGGGTCGGCCGGGGCAACTGCATCTGTACCGCGCTCACGCCCTTCCACCACCCAACGAAGAAGCGCCCGCGGCGCCCGTATGTCTCACGTGTCACTCCACCGACCCCTTAGACAACGGGCCGTACTCCGCTTTCTACGCGGCCATGGAGCGCGGCCGCTTCGGGGGTGGCGGGGCGGAAGGAGAAGGCAACGGCGGCGGGGATGGCAGCGGTAGTGGAGACGACACCCGCCCGCCAGACGGAACGTGGGACGACGACTACGCCATGGGAGACACGCCCTCCACAGATACCCCACCTTTCCCCAAGAAGAGGAAAGGACGTGAGTGGCGCCCCGAGCGGACTGGGAGCGAAAGTACTGTAGGTGTTTGTGAATACGCGGGAAACCGTTGTCTCATTACAAAAGCAGCATGCTTCGGAACTTTTAACAAAAAAATTATACTTCGTTTTTTATACCCTAATATTAATTTTTTATTTCTTATGACTTGTTCTGACTACTAATGAATTTTCGATCTTCTGTTATCAATGCATGAATTTTTTGTTGTACTCGTAGTACCTCCAGTAATTGTATTCAAAAGAAAAGTATAGTATTAAAGTGTGTAAAACCATTGTAGATGATTTGTTTACTGATAGTGAGTTATAGTTCAATCAATAATGCCACGCTTATATGCGACGACTACTTACCTCCAATTTTTCTATCATAATTATTCCTAAGTACTTGATACTCCATAAGCAAAGGGATTTCATTTTTTTTAGTCATTCACTACAGGAACACCAAATTCATGAGCCATCTCGTATTTCTGAGACAAGAGTGGACGAGCTATTGAATAGATCGTTGCATTCACGTGATTAATTCTAAAATCTTAAGTGCCACCCTTTACGCGGGTACAAGGGTTCATTATTAACAACTTTCATAACTACATTAAATGGATTGTAATATGAGTTTAAAATTGCAATCCAAGAGAAATGTAGGCAATTTTCAATGAATAAGTTATTGGATTAATATTACGATCAGATGCATCCTGCAAAACCATTACAAAAATAATATTTCTTCGTATAAAAAAAGACACATTTTCATCATTTAAATTTTAAAACGTTAATCAACAAATATTGTAAATTATTTACGATATATACAATGAATTGTATAAAATATGTCATTTAAAAATTTGAGTACATTGAATTTTTTCGAAAGATATTATATAATTAGCTTTCTAGGTTTGTTCACAATGTTCAGAAAATTCGGAAAATTTGAATAAACCGTCTTAATTTGTTTATATATTGCTAGTTCACCAAAGCATCGCCTTCATGTTGCTATTTTAACGAAGATGCCTCATGAGTGATAAGCAATAACTTGTTACAGATTACCGCTGGGACGTGATGGGACTGCTGGTGAGGCCATGCCTCTACCACAATGCCATCTTCAGCCCTGGCTTGGCGTACCTGGTGGTGGAGTGTCTGGGGCCAGGGGTGCCTACGGTGCAGTTACTCGCAACTCGTGGAAGCGGAGGCGGTGCCAGCGGAGGGACAAGCGGAAGCGGTGCGGCGACGGCAGCGTTCACCCCGACTTTCCCACGCCTCCTCGCGGTGCTGCAGAACAACTCTGCACTCGTGGAGCGTGCTGCTAAGATGGCGTTGCCACAGGTAAGTGGAATAACGGAAGTAACCATGTTTTTATTTTTTCAAAATTGGAGGAATTTCATTTAATTTAATTCAGCGCTTAAGCTGTAAGATCTGACCGAACGATATTTTATTAACTAAGAACTGAAATGAAAATGTTACAAATAACTTTAATCGTATACCCTCCATAAATTGGCAAAAATTTTGTATCTTATTTTGTTTTATTTGTGCAGTAGATAAAATAAATTACATTTTTTGTGAGTGTATATATATATATATAATTATTATTATTAATATATGTATTACCTGTACCCAATAAAACATCATGTACTTCTATAAATTGTATCGATTGAAAATTATCAAAACTCCCTATTCTATTCACAGTAGGGAAATGGTACAAGCTGAGAAAAAATTAAATCTAACTAAAGCTGAACAAATTTTAACTCTCAACTTCCGAGTACCTACTCATGGAGGAGTGTTCGCAACATGCCAGGTGAATATTGCGACTGACCGGGACTCGAACCCGGGACCTCCTGCTCTGGCCGCAGGTGTGCTATTCACTGCACCACCCGCCTCGACTCCCAAGTCCGTACCGAACATTCACCTACGCGTTGGATGCATATTTACGCGAAAACCGGGCTTAAGAGCTACCAGCATTGGAACCGCCTGTGGTCACTTATCCCCTGATGTGACCCAGGTTCACCGTATCAGGCCAAGTGAAAGTTCCGTACGGACTTTTGAGTCGAGGCGGGTGGTGCAGTGAACAGCACACCTGCGGTCAGAGCTGGAAGTCCCGGGTTCGAGTCCCGGTCCGTCGCAATTTTCACCTGGCTGTTGACGTTGCGAAAACAAAACAAAGATGCATGCCGTAAAAATACAAATCAATTATTAATTATATAATTTTTTGATATTTTTGTAAAACAAAACCAAAACTTGCCGTAGGTAAAGACGTTCCAGGTGCAAATCTCAGGTGGATACCACGCGCAGGTGCGTTTGCACTTGCCACCAGGTCTACGCGAGGACGAGATTACGCGCTACCCGCTCGTAGTGCAAGTGTAAGCACATATTTGGTTTCCAATTGTTTCAATATTCCTAATCAATCGGCATGGTACGCGCAAGGAGATAAGTAATGTATAATGGATTGTTATTATTGAACTGATTATATTTGGTTCCGAGTTTTCCCTTTCCCATTGCATTTTCTCACTTCGCCGAAAAAGTGCGGGATGTGTTCGAGATGGGATATGAATTTCCTTTTACCACCGAGTAATATCCCGATTACACGTATGATTTTAGTTGTTCGAATATCAAGACAATCTGTTCTCAAATTAAAATATTTTTGAATATTTTCAGAAATCACTTATAGTTATTCTTCTCACAGTTAAGGTAATTGTAGGAAGTATGTTTACTCGTGTTTTTACTTTTATTTCGCAATTGTTCACCCTGAATAATATGAGATTTTTCATCTATTCACTATGGTCCCGAAGAAGACTAAGTAAATTTTCTGAACCGTTTGCGTTGTTGAAAAAAATTGTATTCTTTCTGTGACCAAATCGCGTCAAAATCCTCCCTCCCATCGTTCATTTCAATATTATTTCTATTATTTAAAATGTAGGGATATTTAAATATGAGTTGTTGGTAATTGTGGAGCTTTAGCAACATTATCAAAGCATGATAAATTAAAAGTCGTTTCTATGTTGCTCATTCTATGAGCAACATAGAAACGACTTTTAATTTATCATGATATGAGTTCTTATCTTAATTTTGAGACTAAACTTCTTCATTTCATTTGGATTGATGATGGTACAGGTACGGTGGTCCTGGCACGCAATTGGTGACCGAACGCTGGAAGTTAGACTGGAGTACGTACCTCGCAGGCAGTCGCGACTTCATCGTGGCGCAGATCGACGGACGAGGATCTGGAGGTCAGGGCTACCAACTCCTTCACGAAGTCTACATGCGCCTTGGGTCTGTCGAAGTTGCTGACCAGCTAGAAGTGACCGAGTAAGTTCTGTTCTGGAGAATTTTGTACAATAAAGTAGGCAATCAAACGTTATAATAGAAAACAGTGCATCCACCACAGAATTGAGAATGAGCTGAGCTACTTCTCGGGTAGGAAAGCAGAGTGGTGTTATCAAATGCAGTGATTGGCTCACTAGAGTGACTTTGATTAATAGAATACATATATGTTCTCTTGTTACAGCTGTGGCCAAGAGAATATATATGATCAGTTACTGCATGACAGTGATAAATCATTAGATAATCGAATTACACTGAGTATTGATGCATCTTAAAAATAATTTATAGTAAGGAAAACATTTATTTTCCATTTCTTTATATTTTTGTCTCAAGTATTTAACAGTAATATCTCGTACAAATAAATACATGACAAAACTAAAAAAATATATACTCATATCGGAATACGAATTGAATGAGGATAACAATATAGAGTCGAGTTACAGTTTTATAGAGGTGAACTTGTGCAAAGGATATAATTGTGTCGAACCATTTACGTTAAAATCTCCATTTGATCTGAAAAAACGTAACAACTTTAGAAGCACTACTTTGTCCAATGCTGACCCAAATTTGTATTTGTTAGTGCGCCTCCCTGAGGTTCTCGGTGAGTTGTACAAGGGGCAAGAGACTGTTCCGGTGGAGAGCCGAGAGGAAACATCAGCAACCAATGGTCATGAGAGACGATGAAACCGCGCAATAGCGTGTCTGCCGTATGCATGATTAAATCATTCATATGCGAAAGTTCATATGTTAGTAGTGTAATTTATTGTAACTGTGCAAGAAACTTATCAAGAAAAGAAATACATATTTTTTTAAGACCTCCCATGTTATTTGCAAGTCTCAGTAAATGACTCAGAAAAAACGTGCGTGAGTCTGATAATTTTTTTCTTTATTTATAAATACTCTAACAAGAGGTCGACAACTCGGGGACCGCATGGAACCCGATGAACCCAGCCATACTGCCAGCAGGGTCTAGACTCTCATAGTCATGATGTATAGTTATAGGTTTTATTGTGATTTGACTTACTATAAACACGCCAGTTCAAAAAGTTGGGTGCACGAAAAATAATTGATTACCGTTGTCCTAAAATATTGGTATAATTAAAGAAAAATATAAACGTTTCGGTAGATTAAGTTCATTCAATTTTGACTTTTACCCTTAACTTGTGTTTATGAGTCTAATTTAGTTAATGAATTCTTTATTTCCACATAGATACCTGAGAGACTCGCTGCACTTCGTGGATCCGCGGCGAGTGGCTGTGTGGGGATGGAGCTACGGCGGATTCGTAGCGGCCATGGCACTCGCTAGAGAGCAAGACGTCTTCCACTGCGGTATCTCCGTAGCACCCGTTACCACATGGCGTCTCTATGGTGAGCTGCGAATCAATTTGAGAAATTTGTCTTTATTTCCAAAACAAACAGATAATATCTGCAGATGACCATGTGGAAGAGAATAATCAATTTTCACTTAGATTAATACATTAGCAAGCAAAAGTCCGCCATCCCATCACTTCAGATCATAATACTCCAAGGAAAAGTGGAGAAATAGCCGCACCAGAATGGGGTGTCAAAGTTAATGTAGTCAACCGTGCCAAGATTAACTACAGATAAAAATTATAACTAATAATAATAATAAATTTATTGTCAAAAAACAGTACAGACTGCGTATAACCACGTGGAGGACAATAAACTAATTTACTCTCCGGAAGCAAGCAAGGGACCATCCCATCAATTCCGATCAAGGGCCCTAAGGCACAGGCGGATTCAAAAATTTCAGCAAAAGTTCCTACATAAGATAAAAAGTTAGCTGCGAGTTATAATACATATATAATGTCAATATGTTTGTAATTTAACGCAAATATGTTTGTAAATTTACATGTACAAGTTATTATCGAACTATAGATTATTCTGAGTATAGTGTTTAAAAATCATAAGAGTTGAAATAACACTAAGTTCACGATTTATTGTTACAATAAACACGCCCCTAAACAAAAGCTAGAGAACCTGTATAAGAAATCTGCCTCTACCCGAAAGAAAAACGGAGAAAAACCCGGACCAGGATGGGGCTACAGAATTTATGTACACAACCGTGCCAAAGTTGAGTGCACATAATACTAAATTAATATGAGCCATACGGCAACACAATCATGCAAGAAAATAGTTTTTGAAATTATTATAAGTTATTAAAAAAGTGCTACAGCAATGGCGTGATAACGTACAAGACGAATTTAACTTTTATTAAAATCAATAAATTCTTTTACAGTGTAGAAGCACTGGTGCAGGAGGTAGTTTTTAACCGCGGATTTGAAGATATTCAATTTCATAATGTCTTTTATATTCTTGGGCAGGGAATTATATAGAACGATTCCCGAATGATAAGGTCCTTTTCGGCAAAGAGTGGTTGACACTCTAGGCCGATGAATATTATTACTATTGCGAGTATTGTGTTCGTGAACGAGACTGTT
Source organism: Laupala kohalensis (assembly GCA_002313205.1). NCBI lineage: Eukaryota > Metazoa > Arthropoda > Insecta > Orthoptera > Trigonidiidae > Laupala > Laupala kohalensis. Next base: position 435,477 of record NNCF01129968.1, read on the forward strand.
CCGTATAAAGCAAGGGTGGTGCTTCAGTAATTCGGTCTTAACAAACACGACGTTTCATAAATATAAATGCAGGGAAGTGTTAAGATATTTAATTCCTTGAATAAAGGTTTACAAGAGTTTCGGGGGCGAGATTTACAAATTATCCGAACTATCCTCTTCTGAATTCTGACAGTTTGAATCCTCTGACGGAATTACCCCAGAAGGTAATGCCGTAACGTAAATGGAAGTAAACGTTTGCAAAATAAACGCAACGGGAAATACGTGGACTAACTGCGTTAACTAAGTTTCAGAATGCGTAACACAATTTTCTTAATTGGGAATTAAGATTGTTAACGTGACAATTCCATTTGAGGTTCTCTTGAATATGGAGACCTAAGAATTTTGTGTTCGTAACAGTTTTTAATTGTGTTCCGTTCAAAGAAAGAGAAACCTGGGGTAAATATTTTGTATTACTATTGTGAAATGACATAGACACTGTTTTGTCAGTGTTTACAATGAGACTTTTTATCATGGAACCAAGTCGAAAGGTTAGACAAAACCTTTTGACCATTGGCGTGTTTACATAGTAAATTAGTGTCATCAGCAAAAAGAACCATTTTGCAATCTGATGTGGATAATGACATGACGTTCACATACAATAAAAATAGTATCGAGCCGAAAATTGATCCTTGGGATACTCCGCAAGTAAGTGGCTTTGTTTCTGAAAGACAACGCTGAATTACTTTATTTTTAGTATAAGATAGTTGATATCTATCTTTTAAATAAGAAGTTAGCCATTGATACGGAAGTTCACGAATGCCTAAAGAATGCAATTTGGAAAGGAGAATTCCGTGATCGATGTCATCGAATGCTTTGGATAAGTCAAGAAAAACACCCTGAGGATTTTCTCCACGGTCTAGAGAT
>NNCF01129968.1:437198-488815 GCA_002313205.1 Laupala kohalensis
GTCGGTGTTTTGGCAATTGTAAACATCTTTCCATGTTTCTTTACGCAAATAATTTATAAATATGGATTTATTTATGTTATTAAACTCTCTTGTATATTTGTAAAGGATTTTTATTGGTTTTAGTTTATTTCTAATAGTCAATACTTGAGCAAGGTGATCACTATATGCGGCGATAAACACTTCAGAGAGATACGAGATTCCATTGTTGACTATAATTTGATCTAGCAATGTTTGAGATGAGCCAAAGTGGCGAGTGGGGTCGTTTATCGTAGTAATAAGGTTGAAGGAGTCGATAAGATGCTTGAATCGATTAACTGGTGAATGTGCAGAGTCGGATGTACTCAGGAAATCGATGTTGAAATCGCCACATATAACGATAGATTTAGTAGATTTATGTGTGATATGTTTTAAAACAATTTCGAAGTTCCGAAAAAATATGTCAAGATCTTATTGAGGAGGTCTATAAATACACAAAACAACAATACCGGTGTCGGTCAGATTAACTGCAGAAAATTCGAAAACACTATCTACGCAGACGTTCTCGTAGCCTGGCAGTGGCGAAGATAAAATATCATTACGAACGTAGATACACAGACCTCCGTGGGGATTTTTGCCTTTAAAATTTTGCCAACAGTAAGAACTTGCTAAATAATAATTAGAAATATAAATAAATATAATAAATATAAATAACTATAATAAATATAAATAAACAATATTCATCTGTTAAAGTAATTTTATTTTTAATCAATTATTACTAAATGTACTAATCATAGTAACGTGTTGACATATACTACTAATATTTGAGTTAAGGAATTCACATTTTTATACAATCTATTAACCGGACTATAAAAATATTTCATCGGGTGTTTAAAACTGGTATTACGTTATTTTACCACATTCATTTTTTGTTTGAAATTTTAGATTCCATCACTAATAATAAAGTAATCTACTGTAGATTTGGGGATTTATTTCAAAGATCTATTATTTTGCAAAAGAATAATGTAAAAGTATTCTTTAATGACTCTGTTTTTTTGGAAGAAGGTGGTTGAAACTCTAATACCAGGAATATTATTTTTAATGCGATTTTTATATTGATGAATATAAGAGTTTCTAAAACAGCAAGATTAGCTCTTATCTTAACAAACGTCACTATTTCATAAATAATGTAAGTGCGAATAATCTATTACATACAATCTTAAAAAAACTGCGAAATCGCCATTTTCCCCCATCATACCATTCAACCCCGGTGTTCTCTCTAACTTCCCTTATGTTCTCCGATCTGGACTGATGGTATGATCATTTGCTCTTTTGTGGCAAGTAAAGTAACCTATTGTTAAAGTGAACGGACAAAACATAATGTTTTTCTGATAAATTATTTATACTATAGATTGTATACAAAAAGATTTCTGTAACAAAACCTTTTATCAGAGAATTGTAACTTTAGGACTGACTTGCTCTTAAATTGATAGGATGGAGAAAGAACAGAAATGACTGCACAAATAGTTATAGATATCAAATTTCAAAAGGTCTCATTTAACAAACCCTCCATGTTTAAAATTCTCCTTATCCCCATACACTAGGGGATAACTATCGATAGTTTTGACTATCGACCAACATGTATAGTTAGTAGCAAACTATCGATAGTTTCCGAATGTCATATTTTGATCCTTCCGCGCCCCTAATGAGTTGTCACCCATAGCTTTCGGACAACTTTAACCTTGTGGTTTTATATCACAAGGATCAATTCCATTAAATGCAGAAATATATTTAAAAACATCTTATTCCCGTTGTTAAATCGTACAAAAATCAAAATTAATAGTCGATATGCCTTTACATAAAATGCATGGTTACAAGAACAGCAGGTACCTTCCGGATATTTTTGTGAATGTGTTACGTGACGTCTTTATATTTTGAGTTGAAGACCCGATTTAATTACTTATTCATTGTATTATTTCCACCATTCTTTTGTGGTTTTAGCTAAGTTACATACATGTTTTGTTTACGAACAAAAATTATAACTTGCAATTTTCATTTTTTCAAGCCTTGATAGATTTTCCAAAGGACATTTAATTCGAGTACATTAGGTAATTCGAGTACATTATCAGATAATAAATAAATATTTTCACCAAGCAAACCATATTAAAAGTAGCTGTATTATGCTATCAATATAATCGGAGCACCCCTCTGGTCCGACTACTCCTCGTATCACTTACTAGTTCTAAATACTCCCACTATCTATTCTTCTTTAATGACTTTCTGACACCTTCACGTGGGCCAAGTTGTTGGTAAACCCAGTTAACCGGCCTACCTCCTATCACCCTATGTAGATAAGCTTCAATACCACGCTACGTTTCCTATTTACAAATACTACATTTCTTTAAAAAATGGACACGCACACTGGAAATGGTTATGAGAAAACCAGTAATTATGGACACAAGCTCAATGTCTATCTTTTATTTGTATGTTATGCAATCCGCAATACCCATCTGCGCTGCAGGTTGCATAGTACAGTGTGAATCTTTCGCGATGGGGAAGGGGAAAATTATTGAGACAATTCATCGATGTAGACATGTCAAGAAATAGTTTTAAAAATTACTAATCACCTATCATGTAAATAAAGTTTTAAAAAGTTTATTTAAACAAGCTTTTATACAAAAAGTAATGCACTAAAGAATAAAAAATAATTTCCAGTAAAACTGAAAATAAAGAAAATGAAATCACAAAAATGTGTCTTCCTTGGACAATCATCATAGGTACAAGTACTTATGCGTAGCTATTTTTAAATATGAAATATAAATTTTAAAAGCTTAAGGGTTTCTTTTTCAAAAAATTGAAAGTATTATTATTACTTATGACAATGAATGCCGTAAGTGTCGATAATACTTTAAGACCCCCGTCGATGGTGACCCCTGTCGACCCCTATAATGAGTGACCAAAATTACTCTATATATACGACACCAAATGAGTCACTGAAAATTATGTTTTACTTTTTCGTCCAGTACTTTTTTAAATAAAAGGTTGTTAGAAAAAAAATACTTTTATTTTATACATTTTAGTTTAGGATTTACTATTTATTTGTCAAATGAGAACAAACTTAACAATCCTACAATTCGCCATTAGGAATTTCCACTAACCATCTCCCACATACATCATCAGACACTCGTTCTCTATCGAACTGAAATTTCACAGTTTGCGTTCCTTGTTTTATTGCATTTAAGAAACGCAAAAACTGTCTTCAAATCGTAAAATTTGGACAAATAGTTCAGATTTTACAAGAATGTTAATTAACTTGCGTCACAGCGTGTTACCACGGAGATAATTGATTAGAACAGCAATTGTAACTGATGATATACCTCGAAATGATTCGTAACTACTGACTGGTACGTTTCGAACCTAATATCGGTCGCAAAACGTTTTCTTTCCGTCGCGCCTTTCCCACCTCTAGCTATGGGATAACCGTGCTCCGACGTGATCTGACCACGAAATTAAATGCATTGGTAGTATAATTATTCATCTCAGACATCTTGACAACTATGGATCCGATGCAAATCTGTCCTTTTCAATTATTTTTGTTCATTCCTTTTCAACCCTTTTCTCTCTCTCCGCTTTTCTCCATGCAAAACTGAATTAAGACCTGAACGATATCACAGGTGACACCACCTCAGCAACCCTGAATACTGAGAATTTGCCTCATGTACATTTCCGATTATTCTTACGTGTTATCCCCTTCCCTAGCGGAGTTGGGTTGCATGAAACTAATCGTGAATTTAAGCAACTTTAGTCACTTTTTATTTTGGCGATCCGAAAAAAAACTATAGTATTATCACGATTCTGTCATTTTAACGATCTTTATATGCCATCCACTTCCCTAGGGATGCTAGTAATGTATAGAGGATGTTCGTGGACTTCAGCGGGATTGAGGAAGGCATTATTTATTCAAAGATCCCAAAAATGATGAACCAACTCCAATTTCGGTCGTTTTCAATTATTTCTACTTGTCACACAATTCTCACCTCCTACCCAAAGAGGTGCTAAGCGTGTCGTTTTCCTTATAGGGGATTAATTTTGATTCGCACTGGATATCACGAAATCAACTAAATAATGCCTAAAACTCATCAGTGATGTAATTTTAAATAATTTTTACATCGCATTCCCTTCTCAAGGTGCACTAGGGATGTATAGGGACAAATCATGAACTTAGGCGTCATCAGGAATATCACGACTAGTTTTATAGGTCCTAAAAACTGTGGTTTCAACACTAATGTCGGTCATTTTCGTTTATTTTTAATTTCATTCCCTTCTCACTCCCCATCTCAGAAGGTGTTTATTCCTGAGGGAGGTGATTGAAGGCTTAAGTTGGCTTGAGAGCGTCATTCTTCTCTTCAGTGGTCCCAAAACTGATGTACTCAATACCCGTATTGGTCGTTCTGAAGTATTTTTGTTTGTCACCGCATCCCCACCCCCTAGCCCCTGGGTGCTAAGGCCATATTATCTCCCATGTGGACTGATTGTGAACTTACGCAGCATTAAGGCATGTTTATTCATCTCAATGGCACAAAGAAACATGGTTTCCAATAGAATATCAGTTTCTTTCCTTAATGTTTCCATTTCACCCCCTTCCCACCTCGTCCGTAGCGGTTCCAGTTTGTCCATTCAGTGCTTGTTGTCAGATTGTCATTGTACCAAGTTTGATTGAAATTACTCCAGACATTCTACAGTTATTCTACTACTATTAACTTCCATGATGTAATCTAATTAAATAAATTATTCTACAGTTATGGTGGGATATTACTTTTTACCCCCTTAGAGATATATTTCGTAAGCTGGTACGATAATCATCTATTGTCATGCAAACCACAGAAATCTGTAAAATTTCAGCTCAATCACAAACTTGGAAGGGGTCGAAAATTTAATTACCAAAGATACGGAAGGACAACATACATGATTTAGATATTCGTCCTTTTCCGACGATTGTGGTCTAATCAGCATAAGATGTTTCTTTGATGGGAGATCAATCATTCCTTGTGAATTTCAAATCTTTCCGCAGGCGACACACAAGAGCGGATTGGTTGATGTGAAGTAGATGGTGTCTGTGAGATTTCTAGTTGAGATGTATTAGGTTGTGAGGATTTACAACATACTTACATATTTATATTTTTTATACATACTAACGAAGCAAGTTAAATAAAGGATTGTAAAAAAAAGAACATGATTTATTGTATTTTCATACTTTTTTACCCCGCATTTACTGGTCTAGATCCCCGAATATCATATATCCGCTCTTGAGGGATCTACTTTTCTCAATGTGCGTTTAGTGCCGAGTTCGGTATAGAGTACTAGAGTACAGACAGTACTACTAGAGTATAGACCAGGTACATTTACGTAAGTAACGAGCTCCAATGTGCAGGAGGGCAAACGACTGGCGTGAACCGAAAGAGCATAGCTGCGAAGTCTTCGCTCTCAGTGGCAACCTCGCGCGATATGACAGAGAAATCATTTGATACGAAAACAAATCCTCTTCATCTTCTATCTCTGGGGGAATTTTCACGTTTTTGTAGATTGCTAGTAACGAGCCAAGAACAAAATATTAAATAAAGAGTATAAAGAAAGAATTTAATTTACATTGGCATAACAATACCGATCATTCTGAGTAATACAAGTACCAAGATGAGGAACGAAGGGCAGTGGTTCTAGTCACGAATTTGAATTCATAAAAAGAATTTGCATTTTCTTTTAATTATAGTACTGTCGTTAACAATAAAAAAACATGAAAACCAATTTATGTTTCAATGCAATAATCTAATGATTCTCATCCATTAAGTTAGTGTTATATTTGTGAGTAGCGATATGTATTTCTCGACATTCGGTATAGACAGAGCATCGGATTACATTGCCAGCTCATGGGTAACTGCAGCATACGTTCTAGTTCGAGTGTAATGACAATCCAAATTATTGAGACCGTGACACTCGCGAGCGAACTTTCAATCGAGTCGAAAGATGGAATATATTTTCAATCAAATCTGCCGAAACTGAACAGAATCAGATGAAAGGAGAAATCGAAACAAGTTTCGTGTGGGAAAAAAATGTATAATTCAATTGTATCATTTTTTCTAAGAAGAAAACCTCCTGTAAATATTGTTCTTAGTTTTCTTTTTACTCCAGTACAACTAACGTGACATGGGGGAAAGCTATCACTATTTCGATTGGGATTCGTCCTACTCTGTAATATTACACTTGTGTTTCTGCGAGCAGCGCTCTCGTACTCTCTGGGTGCAGGAGCGAATCCGTGGAGTTCCATAGAGCGCAAGCGTGAACTCATGGAATAGATCAGGGGTCGGCAACCTTTTTTGGCCGAGGGTCAAAATCAACCAAAATGCGAATATTAAAGAGACGTTTGGGTCAGAGATATTTTCGACATCGATCTTATATACATAAACTCTTTATGTGTATAAGATACATGGTAATCGAACTAAAATGTTGTCCTTAGTATCTATTTTCTTTTTTTTTAATTTTCAAAATGTTTTTTTCATGTTTATGTTTTATAATTTATTTTTATATATTACACTTTATTTTCGGAACTAAAGTGGGTCACTTGAAATTATCAAATGGGTCACTCAGTGACCCTCGGGTTATAGGTTGCCGACCCCTGGTATAGACCCTTCAATAAAGCGACTGGAAAACTGTCTGTCTATCCAGTGATATTCTTTCGTATTAACGACGGCAAGTTGTTTACTTGTTTCTCTCAGGTCTAAATCGTACATGAGTTTTCTTACAATAAGAGCAGATCACAATTTGACCAGAAATATTACGAAGTTCAATGGAGCGAAAGGTTTAAATAATAGACAGTATTTCAAGAAATTTGAAAGGTAATCTAATAGGTCGAAGACCTGTTTGAGAGTAAGATTAAAGTGCGTTACTAACTTCATGGTATGAAAACATCTTGATAATATTTCCTTCACACCATATCACAATGTTTCAAAGTTCAATAACGAGGTGGTGGAAATGAAAAGTTAGTTGTTGATTTACTTCCTAAGTTTCTCTGACACTGAACTTGCTTTTCTGCAGATTCTGCGTACACGGAGCGCTACATGGGACTGCCTAACCTCACGGGCAATTACAAGGGCTATGAAGACGCCGACGTGAGCCAACGTGTGGAGCGACTTCGAGACAAGATGTTCTACTTGGTGCACGGAACGGCGGACGACAATGTGCACTTCCAACAAAGCATGGCGCTGGCACGCGCCCTCGCCAACAAAGGCGTCATCTTCCGACAACAAGTAAACGAATCACTACTCTAGTGATTAAGAAAAGAATACTTATTAAGAAAAATTTGAAACTACAAAAAAAGGAAAAAAAGAAGCTATTTTTCTGGATTTGCCAATTACATTCAGTAGTCTGATATCACTCTCGTGTATATTATTTATTCCAGAAATATTATTTATTCCGTTCAAAGTGTTAGTTGTCTCGTTTCCTAAAATTTTCGTTAACAACACTCCTCACGTTTCCCCGTTTACTTCGCCATCTTCCATTTTTATGAATGGTGAATAGGTTTCTGACTGTGCTTATGTGAAATATGGTCTCGCTACACCTCCCGGTCTTGTAAGTGTAGGACGTACGGCTGGAGCCAGTAAATAACCTTAATAACACTACATTAAAATTAAAAATTGCATTATTTCAAAAACTAAGCAAATTTGGTATATATTTTGGCTAGTGTAAACATCACAATGCAAATATCCACGAAATTACATGCCAAACTTTTATTTACGAAAATAAATATCAGAAATATTGACACTTGGTTTTTCTAAATGGAATTATGTATTTTTTCATTGCTGCTTTAAAGCAAAACACAAGATTACAGTTATATAGCATTCATTAAATTTGGATAAACAACAGTAGTGTGACTGTGCCGCCAGTATTTAACATTTGGAGAGTCCGCCTACAGCAGTGAGCGCAGTATCGATGCACCGGAGCGGTACAAGGTCTTTCTCTATTAATTCATTGTATTCGGAATTGTTTAAAATTTTACAATCCTGTTACTCTGTTCTTCAATCAAATTCAATAATTGCAATATTTATCTTTTATTGGCCTTCAGTTCTATTTTAAAAAATCGATATCTCTGCAGCTAAAAATATTACAAAACATTTGAATGCGTCAAACAATTAGTCCCACACAATGTCTCATCTTAGTGAAAACTACACATTCTATTTTGACAGTTAGGGAATTTTTGAAATGTTTTTTTCATATGTTCTATCTTACTGAATCACCCCGAAGGTTCGTGAAATAACTAATTTAACGTACTGATCACACATCTGAACACAAACTTGGAAATATTTGTTTGAACTGCCTTATTTATTATCTAATGCATATGTATAACCTCTTAGGAATTTCAAAGGTCTCCAAGTCTGTATTTAGAGCTAGCTTGAATAATCCTTGTTGTCCATGCGATATTCGGTAATTTGTGTCTAAAATGTACCTATTATAATACCATTCATTTACACGTACATTAAATTCTAAAAAAATTTTTTTAAAGTCCCCAGTGAATGCGAGGACTGTAGCAAAGAAAGGGTGGAGTATTTTAGGAACTATAAGAATAGATATTATAAACGTGGAAAAATTATGGACACTAACAGAGACAGGAAATTTGAATTATTTCAGGAATATACAGGAAAAATAGGATATATTAAGAAATTACTAAGACAGTAGATAAGCGCATGCCTCCACGTGGACAGAGAAAGACAAATCGCTATATAAATAGGAACATGATGAGAACCTTGCTTCGCACACAGCTATAGGTGCAAGGTGAACAAATGAAAAAATTGTTTTCAAGTGCCCAGTGTGGAGAGACTGAAATACATTTTCTTCTCTTTGAGTTCGTAACTTCTATTCCTGCCCTAATGAGGAAAAGAAATAAGGGATTTTCTCTAGCTTTAAAATAAAAGAAATTCTTATGCGTTGGTAAAGTACCCTATCCTAATTGCAAATGAAAAACCTAAACAAAATTAATCTATCGCATAGGAAGGGTTTTGTTTCCTTGCATTGAGCATGAAGACCGGAAAAACGTTATATTCCAATGACAGTTGCCTACAAATATGCAGTATAAAAGGGTTATGTTGATCATCAATTAAGGGTTTTTAATTATATTTGACTTCATTCCATCGAGACAGGGCGTTAATTTTGAACTTGCAAGGCTGAATCTATTGCTTTCGTAAAGTGACACCATTAAAGGGATTATTTCAAATTAAAAACAACAAGCAAGATACACATGCATCATCAACACCAACAACACACCTTGGATTCAGAGAATCGGTATTCAGGGGATCTGTAACGACCAAGAAGACGAGAATTCGGATATAAATACTCTTACTATACGAGAACTTTGAAGTAATTTATTATAAAAACAAAGGCAGAGTTAAGTGTAGAATACGAAGAATTGAAAAACGTTCCATCTTATAATTTTTTTACACTATTGACTTATTTTGGAAATGAGTGAGCATAGTGTATCTTATAAATTGTTCGTACATATATTTGTACGTGGATGACGATTTTTGTTTCCAGGTGTATCCAGACGAAAGTCACAGCCTAAGCGGAGTGAAGCGCCACTTATACCGCTCGATGGCCAACTTCCTCGACGACTGCTTCCGGAAGCAGGTGCCTCCGGACCAGAAAGCAGGGCTGCGCAACGGGGGCGGCGGGGGTGGGTTCGCCGGCGATTGAAGCGACTCGCTCTCCAGTGCGTGCCCTTCACGTCGCCCGCGCAGTCATCCTCGCGCGCGCCCGCCGGCCTCTGCACATGCGCCCGCGGGCGGCAGCGGTCGCGCATGCGCGTCGCCGGCGACCGGGAGCCAGGGGGCGCTTCCCGCGCGCGGGGAAGGCGCGTTGTGCGCTCGTGCTTCTTGAACGTTGTGCGCTCACGCTTCTCTTCGGCAGCTACATTGACGCGAGTTCGATCGCATTGCTGCATCACAGCGGAAGTGCGCAAAAATTCGGGAACTGTGATTCGCGGGATTGCAAAATGGCGCGATATGAGTGAGCTTCCCAGCAATACGTGGAAAACACGTGAAACGCGATGGTGGTGATGATAATGATGACGACACGATCGCATCATCACTCACACAGAGTGTTATCTTCTACCTGGAGATGGAGCTCAATAACACCGGAAGTTCGAGCAACCTTCTCCACTTCCCAGCTTACATGTGTAGTTTTGCACTTTGCAAACGATTCATACCGCTGTGATGAAGGTTATATTACTCTTGTCTATAAGCCTCGTTACAAACTAAGAGAAACAAAAACTTCTATACCTCTTGTAATTGTATTCTGGAAGGATCTCAAGGAACTTATTTTATCTCCCAAGGTAGATTATTTTGTCAACACCACAAAACTCAAGTATCTTCTAAGAGTAAAGTGTTAATTAGTAACTCAGCGCTGTTCTCCAGAAAACTGCGTGAAAATTTTCTTTAGTAATTTATAATCATGATGAAGCTCTGGACATAAAACAAAAATGAGCGAATAAGCGTTTTCGTACTATATAGCGCACAAATTTCTCTGTAGGTTTCCATACACAAAATTTCAATCCACTTGTCACATAAATCTAGTAGAATCATCACCAGTGGAACAACAACCCTTTCACATGGCCTAACATAACATGTAGTTTGCCTTAACATACTCTTTATTTTTAGAAGAAAATAAATTTAAAATCTTCCATCTTTGTTAGAGGTATTTCAGCATAGTTGATAAATTAAAATATATAAACAAATCCGTAGTCTATAGAAAGTGTCTCAGCATTTTCTTAGCATTCACAACTATCCAAAATTTTCATTCCTAATTTTTTTAGCTCTTTTCATAAAAACATTTTTGACATAATTTGGGGTGAAACAATAAGAGTAAAATTTGCATGCAATAATCAGTTATTCCAAGTGAAAAATTTAGTACTCATAATTTGTGAAGTAAATGAGCATATAGAAATCTTGTTGTGAATAAGTTTTCTGAATAAAGTAAATATGAACATGTTAATAAAAATTACTAATAAAGGAACGGGTTAATAATAAAGGTTAATAAAGGAACGGGATTTATTCACTTTTTATTTTTATTTTTTTTGCAACCACCAGTAATTATCTAATATTACACCAGCCTTAGATGATGTAAATTTTCTAAACACTGAGGGAAGAAATTATTACCATTGCAGAACACAATTATTTCTCTGAGAATTATTCAATTTTATTTTATTGATGGTAAAATTAATGTATCTATTTTTTATAATAATCATACATTATTATATACCAACTTCTGATAGTTAAACATACTGCTAGTGTTTGAATGAAAGCATGTTGGTCAACACAACAAACTTAAAAATATAATAGTTCATAGAAGTGAGAATACCATTCACAGATCACTTTGTTTCTATAATTACTAAGGCATTAACTTGCCAAATCTTCTAATCCATAGGTGGTGCATTTTTCATTAGTATTTAAAATACAAAATGTCTTAAACAATTCTGGGGGAAATGTGAAATTAATATTTGCCCTCAAAAATTTTTAATTAAATTAGTAGATTGTAAATAAGTTCTATAGAAAAATGTTTTCTTTGTTCTTTATTACTGAAATGCATGCAAGAATTACTCTATTTATAGTTCATACATGACCTAATTAAGTAATTCATATGAAATAATAATTAAAGCTGAAAAACTACCTTTGGAGGTCAAATAAATAAGACTTTTGTCTTAATTTGATCAATAAGGACTTCATAAGCATTCTTTTTCATTATCATGGAATATAGTTAAAAATTATGAAAACCTCACTCATGCTCCAAAAATGGGGTCCTCAAAAGTTACCTTTACACTGAATATACTTTATTGCTCAAAATCAGTATTTTGACATAATTTTCCTCTTAAAAGACAATTTTTTAAGTGGTATACTTCCAGACAGCAAAACTATTATAAAAAGGAAATGTTTCTTAAGATATGAAGAAATACACTGCAATCTCAATTTTATTATGTGTGAAGTGGATTACTCAGATGAATTTATTAATTGAATTACCATAAAGTTATTAATGCTAATACACTTTCATTTGCAATACTTACTGAGAAACTAAACATAAATATATCATTGATAGAAAAAAAAATTATGTTTCAACTAAACCTATAACATAGTTTATCTATGATTTTACGAGACAACTTCTCAAGCAAAGCAAATATTAGAGACATTAAACTTCTTATAGAACATGCATGCATACACAAGCAATAAACTGTTGGGCTGCTAATAACCTAGGAGTAATATTAGGTGGTTTTCTTTCAGCAGTACTTACAAATCAAATACTATATAATTCCTCATTTAAACTAAAATTGAGGACTAAAATGTTGTATTAATCTGTGTGTAGAAGATAAAATATTTTCAGAAAGTAAACTAATTCCAACACATTTTAATTGTAATTACTTTTAATCTAGCAGAGAGAATAGCATTCTAACAAAACAGAATGAACTTCAGTTGACTTGATTTTACCCTCAAATTAATTCCATTCTTATCTGTTTCAAGTAGTTTGAAACAAATAAATCTTTCTTTGACTCACTGATAAAGAGTTTGAAACAAAAAAGAACCTTGAGTATTGATGTACCATTGAATTCATGTTGAACATTTGTTATGTAATAGGAATACCAAGAACTCTTACTAAGTAAACAAATATTATTATCCTAGTATATTTCCCTTCTTTTTGGTATGTTACTTGAATATTTAGTAAAAATTAACATGAATTAAAAAACTAGCTATTCAAAGAGAAGAACTGGTCCTATCTTATCTGAAATTGAGCATTTGACTTGTAATGTACATGGTAAACTAGTGAAGAATATGTTGTGTAATTAAATAATGAAAATTCAAAAGTTTTTGAGAACTGTTGTGAAGATTTTATCTCCTATATAACTTCTTCACACGAAATATAATTTGAAAATATTTTAAATAAGAAATTTAAATGAGAGTAGATGTTTGGATATAATGCAAGTGTATGCAGATGAATTGAGAATTTGAATGTATTCATTTTTCAAATAACATAAATATCTCCATAATCTGATCTTCCTTCAACATTGGAATGGGTTAATGTCAAATAACAATGTAAAGCAAGGTCACAGAGAGAATTATCACCATATAGTGCCAAGAATTATTTCGGCATCCCTTACACATGAATTATTAAAGTCATAAATTAAGTTTACCATTTTCTAACATCCTTCTGAACTTATTACACTAAATATGTGCTCTTCAGTGGTGACCCTGGGTAAGAACCTTTATGATACTAATAGTATTCCAGAATATTTTCAAAATTTAAATGTTAATAACATAACAGACAACTTAAACCAATATTAATTGAATTCCTAAATGCTAAGGATGTATTTAATTCATATTACTTTGATATGAATAACCCAAAAATCATTTCATAAATTTGAAATTTAAGTACAGTATATATATTCATTTTTACAATGGGACATAACAGTATTTTCATGTAGATTTTTATAGGGTCCCCTTTATTCCTCGGTGCACCGGGGATAAAAGTTTTTAATATAGCAACTGTTGATTAGATGATGTTATGATAACTCATCATGTAAATACAAACACTTCAAATGGTAGTATTTGAATTGTCGTTAAGTTATGTAGTAACTCAATTTTAATAAAGTGTGAGTTGCCAAGACGTAAATATATCTTTTTGTAACTTCTTGTTGGTAAACTTGAAGATCGAGTTAAATTAAAAAATAACAATGGCTCTTCATTCTGGAAAATAACCAACATCTATTTGTTATGGATTAACTTACATCTGAATTTATCATTTTGTATTCATCAAGATCATTATCGATAAGTGATTTGGTTTATAGCTTTGGAAAATATGTTTTGCCCAACATGACTATAAAGGGGCCAATGATAATGTATCAATCTGCAACTTTTACAAATCCCTTATTAGCAATTATAATTCCTCACAATACAGTATATAAATAACTTCCTTTTTCTAATTTTTAAAAATTTGTTAAACCAAGTATATTACTATATAAATAAGAAGCACAAAGTATGAAGTGTAATATACTGTTCAATAAATACATACCAAAAACCCATGTTACATTTCTCTTTTTATTAAAAATAATCATTAATTACTCTCATGCATTACATCATTTAAATTTACAAAAAAATAAACTAATTACCTTAAGATAAAACCAATGATCCAAAAAATAATTTCCATTTTTTTGTTGTTACATTTATTTTACTAAGAAGGCTTATATAAAAAAATAAGATTGATGAACTGTAGATGTAAGTGAAGTTGAAATAGACATGTATATTTTCCCAGTTATTTGTTCCTTGAGTTTATCATAATCATCCTAACACTTTATGCTGTAATTTATATTGATCTGAAACAATGCAAAATGTAGATTTTCAGATATTAATGATTGATAACTTCTAATTCTAATTTTAATGAGAAATAATATGTAAATATCTACAAAGGTGCATATTTCATGTTTAATACAAATAAATTAGTGAACAATATTTTGCCTCATGGTGTTCTATACCTTTTCTTGTAGCTCATGTTCTGAAGTTAATTTAAAATCATAAGTCAAATTAATAAAAAGCAGAACTATATCTCAACAAAGCAATAATAATTAATTGTTGTTTTTACTTTACAATTTACAAATGAATTTATACTCATAAACTGTTCTTCCATGGATATGATACCCTACAACTTTGAAATTTCAAATAATAATATCCCTTGTTTAAAACTATTTTCAATGGAAGAGGCTAACTCATGTTGCAGACATGTTGAATAAACACACTTCACTAGATTTTTTAAAGCTTATTATTGCCTTCCCATAATTATATTTCCATTGAAATAAATTTAGTATTTACTCATCTAGGAACAAATAAAATTTGTTCCAAATTACAAATATGAAAGTTAGTAGCAGTACAAATAAATAAATAAAGTTATTGTAAAAAAGCAGTTACAAACTGCTTATCACCACATAAAGGACAATAAACTAATTTACTGTCCGGAAGCAATCACGGAAACATCCCACCAATTCTAATCGAGGGTCCGAAGGCAGAGGTACATTGAAATTTTCAGCACAGTCCTTAGATAAAAATAAATAGATAGCTATGTGTTATAATATCAATACAATACCAACAAATTTAATAAAACACAAGAGAGATAGTTGACAAGTACATATTACTATCGAACTACAGATTATTTGGAATATACTCTTTATGAATTGTAACTATTAAAATAACTCTAAATTCAAGATTAACTATTACATAGATCACCGCCCCTATACAAGAGCCTAGAGAGCCTGTATATACAATCTGTCTGAAGGGAAACCAGAAAAAATATCCCGGGTCAATATAGGTCTACACAATTAATTTATATGTTATGCACAAAACCCGAATTCGGCCATTGGACGAGAAAAAGCGACCAATTTAGTTTTCGCAGATGCGTTTTTGCCAGAACTAGGTTTGAGCGTTTTCAAAACGCTCAATACTAGTTCTGGCAAAAGAGAATTGTCCAAAACTAGTTTTGTCCTCTCAACAATAATGAAACTTCTCATACTTGAAGTCAATTTTTTTTCTTCTAGTATTTAGTACGGATTAAATGTTTCTTTCGTATAAGACGCATAAGATAATTAAGCGCGGGATAAATGCTTCTTTACCAATCCAAACATAAAAACACTTTATGTTCCGATTGGTATAAAAGTATTTATCCCGAGTATGTTACAAGCTTTTATTTAACTTGCTCCGTTCGATGTTTGTATGTATGTATATATGTATGAGTGTATGTATGTGTGTAGTTTGCATGACAATAGATTATGGTATAATTTTAGAAAAATCCACCCTAAGAGAGTGAAATGGGGGCATGTATGTATTCATGATGTCCTTCCGTTTCCAAATTCGTCATTTTATTTTTCGGCCACATCCAAGTTTCCAATCGAGCTATAATTTTACAGAAATGTGTAGTTCCCATGACAAATGATATGATTTTACGAAAATCTATTCATATGCAGGTTGAAATGGGGTTATGTATATGAGCATCCATAACACCAGAAGCTTGGAGCAATTTGAACCAAACTTGATACACAGATGACAGACTATCTGACAAGAAGAACCGTGGGGATAACACAACCTTGGCACTTCCAGGGACGGGGTGACAAGGGGGTGGCATGTAAAAATAATTGAAAAAAATATTTGATTGGAAACTATAGTTTTTGGTACCGTAGAGATGGATAAGGACAACCCCAATAAGTTCACCATTGATCCATAGGGGATATAATATGCTCCTAGCACTCATAAGAGAGGGGGTGGAAATACGGTGGCGAGTTAAAATAATAAAAAACGACCGATATTGATGTGGAATACATCCATTTTGGAACCGCTGCAACCCTGGAGACGATGTATTTGACCCTCTCAATGCAACTTATGCCCACGGCCACCCTCCACGAGGGATGTACACCCATTGAGTAGGGGGTGAGAAGGGGACGAAATGTAACAATTATCGAAAATGACCACTATTAGTTTTGAGATCGCAGTTTTAGGGGCCTCTGAAACCAGAAGTGATATTTCCGATGACATCAAATTCCACAATCAGTCACAATACACTCCTAGTACCGTTTTTGGAAGGGAATACGATGTGAAATTTTAAATACTGAGGATTTTTTCAGAAATTTTTAAGTTGTAATAGTATTTATGTCGCTCCACCCCTTTGATTTTTAAATTAATATTTCATATTTTAAAAATATCTATGTTTATGCATCTTCTAAGCTCTTGCAATTATAATAAGTGACAAAGGAAAGATATATTTAAAATGTTTTTCTTTTTTCATTTTCAATTTTTTTTAGCGCAGCACTTTGTAAATAAAAAGTTGTTTTAGAAAAATTTCTTTTACATTTATTTTATTGAAAGATTAGAATGAATTGTAATCTATTCGAAGTATCGAGACAGAAAATTAACGGCATCCCGAGTATCTTAATTATCTCAGCGACTCCGACAACTATGGAATCGACACAAATATCGATCGTTTCCTTTCTTTTTTTTTTTGCTCGTCACGCTCGAGGGGTGTCAAACATGACGTTTGGTTAGAACTTCATCATAACGGCATTGACAGTATAATGTTTCATCTAAAAACACTGAAATATGCAGAATGAACACAAATCAATCATATTAATTTTTGTATCATGTCATCCTCTTTCCACCCCTCTCTCACTGATAGGAAAGGAAGGGATACCATTTATCATGGGAGTTGAATTTAGACTTGCACGATATCAGGATGTCACCATTCTGCAACGTTGAAATCTGTGGATTCCTCTGATACATCATTTTCGAGAATTTCCCATAGGGTAGAACGGTGTTATAGGTGTTGTTGGTGATCTCAAACGTCGCCAAGAATGTCACTCCCCATCACAGCGGCTTCGAAAACTACGGTATCGTAACTAATATTGTACATTTTCGACAGTTTTGACATGTCACGCTGTTCTCCACCCTCTTTAATTAAAATAATTCTTCTCAGCAACCCCGAATATTATTTACTCGACACTTCCATCGATCATTTCAGGTAGTTTTTACGCGTTACATCATTCCCACCCTCCCCTTTCATTGTAGTAATTAATCTCTGCAACCCTGAAAACGATGTATTTGACTCTAATACAGGTCATTCCACATTATTTTTACATCCCTCCCTTCTCACCCTCAGCTCCAAGGGTCCCTTACCTCCATGTAATTTAAACAGCATTGGCTAACCAATTATCCACCTCAGCAACCCTGAAAACTATTTGTTTGATGCAAATCGGTCCCTTTCAATTTTTTCGTTTCATGTCGTTTCCACTCCCTTTAGAGGATAATGAGTGTGTCATTTCCATGTGGACTAAATTAAGACTTAAACGATATCAGGGTTGACACCTTGCCTCTCAGTGACGCCAAAAACAATGAATTTGTCATTTTCCCTAATGTTTATATGACATCTCCTTCGCTAGTGTTGGGGTGAACGGGGGATGATCATGGATTTATGCGAAATCGGGGATGTCAGTATTCATTTCAGTGACCCCGAAAGTAATTATTGAACACCATTATCGGTCATTTCCGTTTATTTTTAACTGTCATCCTTTTCCCACCCCAGGGGATGCTAGGAGTGTCTTTCCACTCACTGAAGCTGAATTTTGACTTACACTGTATCAGAACATCATTATTAAGCTCAGCCATGTCAAAAATTGAGAATTGGACACTTCTATATCATTTTTTATAACTTTAAAATAGCATCCCCTTCTATATGGATAAATAAGGGTTGATCGTGGACGTGTCATCGGGAATGTTAGTACTATTTTTAGCGGCCCCGATAACTATGGTCCCAACACTATCAGCGGTCATTTCCGATTACTTTTATATTTTCTTCCTCTCACCCCCTTCACGAAGGGTGTACATTCGTTCATAGGGGGTGATTGTAGATTTAAGCGGCATAAGAAATGTTGCTCTTCACTTCACCCTCAAAAATATAGTCATTACCAATATCGGTAGTTTCCGATTATTTTTAAATATAAATCCCTTTCCACCCCTCCCTAGGGATGCAAGTAATAGTGTTTGTTGTCAGATAGTGAGTCATCGCTGTACCAAGTTTCGTTGAAATTGCTTCAGGCAGTCGAGAGTTATAGTGCGCCATACATATATCCAATGTTATATATGTAGACAGATAAAGATTGTGGAAGAAATTAATTTATTGAATTATATTATTGTTTTATTAATATTCTGCCTCAGTTCATATAAAGGTTAATTTTAAAATCGTGGACATATATCATAGAAATATAAATTTCCCATCAACCTGAACATTACAAACACCAAACAGAGGAAATGGGACACTTTTATCAATGTCTCATGCATGGAAAAATACTCTAGAAATTATATCCGCTTCGTTATTGTGACGAAACTTGATTACCACGAAACTTCATTGTTATGAAAATGCTCAATAGTAGTTCTGTCCTTCAAAACTATTTCTGGCAAAAACGCATCTGCCAAAACTAGTTTTGGTCGTTCTTTCCGTTCAATGGCTGAATTCTCGTTTTATACGTAACATATGCAACGATGCCAAGGACGAGTACATATAAAACTAAACTTATATGAATAATAAGAAACAATAGGAACATGAAGGAAATTAGTTTTGAAATTGTATCATTTATTTTGAAAGTACTAGAGCAATGGTGTGATAAAGTACAAGATCAATTGGGGCTCTAATGACCTAGTCGTTGGCAAACCGTGAAGCTCCAATTAATTTATATATATTATAATTAATTTATATATACACACAATTAATTTATATATACACACAATATCAATTGAAGTATTTAATATTGAAAATAATAATTTAAAAAATAAACTTTTGATGGGAAATAGAAAGTGTTGAAGATTCTTTTGAGATAATCAATGTGGTGTTACAAGATAATCAATGTGATCAATTTGCAAAAATAACCGAAGAATCTTTACCAACAAGAAGTCTCTTGCGGCTCGTCAATTTTGTGACAAGGGTGAAGGATCAATTCATCTAAATGTAAGAACATAAAAAGAAAAAATACATCCTTGCTGTTATTGATACAAGGGGATCCTGGACTGCTACTGCAAGAATTACTACTAGCTCTAATCTTCAAGCATATCAATATCATTATTGATATCTGATTTTACCCCTCATCTTGTGTGTTTTTCTATATCTACACAATGCTGAAAATGAAAGAACTGTAATTAAGCAAAAGATTGGAAAGTTTTTATGACATTATTCAGTGCCCAAGATAACACCTACCTGAGATACATCAGAATGAAAATACTTGATGATGATTCTAAAGTGAAAGGATAAATGAAATGAGGCATGAAAATGAAATCAAGCATAAAATTACAATTAAAAATATCTGCACTGGAACCTTTGGCCCCGGAGTTCATATCTTAACTTCCATAAAACACAAATACAATTTCATTTCAGTTAGAAATTTATATTATAGTCATTCAAATGTTTTTAAATGATCAATCCTCAATATTATTTCTAACATAGATTTTACGTATATACCATTGTGAAATTTTAATTTATGACATTTTAAATAATTCTTCTTTTGGTGAGATTTTTAGCATGTCTCACTCAACACTGTGAAAAAATGAAAGTTCATTCAATTTTTTTTCACTGCCGAATAAAGGGCCAATTCAAATTTTTGAGCTATCTATTGAAAATAGAATCAAAAAAACATCAATTTTGTTTCCAGGATGTAAGAAACTGTCAGTGGCAAAAGATGTATAACAAAATCCAAATGATTCCACATTATCAGATGGAAATCATTCTACTTTCCTCTCTTTGCAAGCAAATAAGGAGAAACCTCGACAATTCAATCTGAGATCTGGAGTAAATGGAGAGATACCTAAGTGGGATGAGGTTACAGAGATTCCTTGCCATTTATATAGTTTAAGAAATATTACTTGTAAGAAGTAATAATAAGAAATTAATATTAAACTAATACTCCAAAATGATTAGGTAGATTTGTAACAAAATTCTACAAAAGTTTCATCAATTATTATATGCACATTAGAACAGTAAATATTACTATAATTTATTTTTTTTAATGGCAATAAACTTGCTTTGTACAATTTTTGTGTGTCAAAGTGCAATAAAAGTTGTTTCAACATGTACCTCTTGACTCCTAAGTGTGCATAGTCAGTTTTATTTACCTCCCATACATTATATCGCATTAAAAGTAAATCATCCCATGTCTTATAGGAAGGCATTGTATTGTGAATAATGATGGTATATTGATGACATTATCCTAGCTTGGAGCCTGGCTTGGATGAAGCCCTACAGTGGGTATTTGGTAGTAAAACCTCCACCAGGTTGAAATGAATTGGCTCAATAAAATTCTTTTCTCTTTTCACTGACAGAAAAATTATGTAGATCGAAGAAATTTTTTGGGTTTAATATGAAAAGGGAATAAAAAATGGCACTCAAAACTTAACAGCTGGACCTTGTTAGTGCCCTATTCAAAGTAAGCTCCTTGCTATGGGTGGCAGCGACACATCGTATACATTGATATGCAAAGGTTCCAGAAAATTTTATACCTTATTATACCATATTAATTTCATACTTTAGAGTTTCAAAAGATATGTTGATGATTTCCTACTGTTTCATTTCATCTTTTCCTTTCTGAGATTTCAGCATTTATTCGTTACATAAAGAGAAAAGCTACTTTACTCATTTATTAGAAAACTTGACTTGGATGTAACTTGACTACTTGAGTGACAAATGAAAGCTCTGACACATCTTGCAAGAAATCATCAATATTTGTAGATGCTCCATTGTATCATATACTATTCATAACTATTCTGATGTCCTGTTTTCATTGTTAATGCTAAGTATGAAACAGAGTGAAACTTGCATTCTACTAGAAGATGGTAGAAAGTAGTATAATTCAGGTAAATAAAATTTACGAGTTATTGTCCCACAACAGACCCCGAAGGAGCCCCTAGGACTCACGGAGAGAGAGCTCCGCAATTAACAGGAGAAAAAGTGGCTCGCATCTTGTTCCGGCTGGTTTGGCGCCACGAAATAAACCAATATTCATTTAACAGCAGGCTGAATAGGCCTGAGAGTCAATCTAGATGTTGAAAAATCTGACATCCCACCAGGGATTGAATCGTCGCTCGACCCATTGAGCCACGCTCACTCAGAAATAAAAGTCTTGCTAAATAAAAGTAAATGTTCATATTATTACTCCAAACATTCATTTATCAATTCATTCATTCGTTCATTCAAAAATATCACCCAGTGCACCCTAATCCCCCACCTCGTTACGTCACTGGCTAGCGTATTGCATTCCGACTTTAAAGGTCAGAATAGTTGGAATAGTAAAACTTGCAGTTCCAGTATTTATTTAATTTAACTCAAACTTCATAACTCTGGAACAAGGAGATACATGTATGTGCAAGCTGTTTACCAACTCACAGCTGCCGCAACAGTGAACCCAAAGGCAAGACTGCTTTGGCATTATTTCCGCCAGATCGAGTGACTGATAAGCTAATTGACTCATTATAAACATGTGATTCTTAAAAATAGTTAAAATTGTTATAAAGAGTTAAAAAATTGTAAATCATTATAATTTTAACAAATAATTGAAACTTACAATAAATTACTATAACAAGTTTTTTAACAATTGAACTTTTATATACAATTAAAGTGCTATAGACAATCAAACTGTTATAAACAATTTAAAATGCCACACGCAATTGAAATTGTTGTAAACAATTAAAATGATATAGTAACTAAAATGTTACAAAGCATTATAATATTAAAAAATTTAAATGGTTATATAGAATTAAATTGTTACAACGTATTTATATTGTTATAATCTGTTAAAGTATTTCAAACACTTAATTGTTGATGTTTATGGGATGATCCCAGTTCAGATAGAATTGTAGCATAATACTGAATAATTAAAAGAGTCAAGTTTTTTATAAGCAATAGAAGATTTGTGTAAATAATTGAACTTATGGTGTGACATTGAGTTCTCCGCGTAATCAGTACTTCGGGACAGTGTGTACTCTCATTTGGGCTGACCTATGATAGCCTGATTTTTTTTCTCTCTCTAATCAGATCCGCAAGGCACGGCAGCAGGGACGACGGCGAAACTTACTACATAAATTCTATTGATCTTTTCCGACTCCAAGTGGGAAACGTGAACATTGCTATATAGCAAAATTTCTAATACATGTAGCATCTTGCACGAGATAGTGCGAATATAAATACATCATGAAAGAGTTGTTTGATTTGACGAGCCCTAAAGCCCCACAAAAAAATGACCTGTTTTCATGCCCGAAACCCCTCCTCTCTCTCCACTTCAGTGCGCTAGTGACACTGTACCACAGCTAGAGACTAAGCTGCACGAGGCGAAACGCTTGCTGGCTCCAACTATTGGCTCATCCGCTACGCGAAAAAAAATGCAACGGTACGTTGGGATGGTTGACACCAATAATTTTAAGTAAAATAAACACTCCTATGGTTCCATCACAATTTTAAATTAACATAATGTGACAATGGTTATTACGAGTGAATAACATATAGTGTAGATGCTTTTACAATTATTGGTTTGTTTTTCGAAAAATTTCCAAACACATTCCTCTTATTATAATTGTGAAGTTTGATGTGTGTCTTGAAATGAGTATTCTTAATTCAAAATTCTGACCATCCCGCAACCACGAGTCCTCATAGACCTCCTGTTAAGCCCCGATCTGTAACGCGCGAGGTGTAAAGTACCTATGAGGCGGTGGGGGCGGTCCGTCTCGGTCCTCATCATATCAGGGGCCTTCATATATCACTTAAATTCGTAAATTTGAACACAAATTTTACTCGAAACATTTTTAAAACCGTAAATCAAATAATAGTAGAGCTTATTTAAAAATAAAACTCAACATTAAGTTCTTTCAGACCGTTGGGTATACTAGTAGGCTTGCAAACACATTTGTGTAAATTATTTTTTTTTTTGGGGGGGGGCTTTAGGGCTCGCCAACATCGAAGGTCATTAGAGCCCATGCAAGTAGGGAAAAATGCAGTTTCGCACCATAGAGAAGAGCCGTAGTGACTCTTCCCCGTGTGTGGGACTCGCCGAATATCTCGACCATACCCACTAAAAAACCCTCCTGAAATCAACAAATATCCAAATACAAAGATGAAAGAAAAGAAAAGAAAACAGAATACCAATACATTATATCACAAAAAAAAGGGAAAACAATTTTTAAATATTATATTTTCGAATTACAGAAACGAACGATGAAAACAAAGAAGACAGTAAAGATGAAAAGGGAATGCAAATTTTAAACCCTCCCGAGAACTTGTGGGAGGAGCCCCGATCTACTCATAAAATTCAATAGTTTATTAACATTAACCGTTTCATTTCCGAGAATTGTTGGTAAATCTGCAGCCAGACCAATTTGTCTCCGTATACTTGAGTATCTTCTGCAATCAGTTAGTAGATGACGCACTGTCAGAGAACAGCTACACTCCTCACAAATGGGTTCATCATCAAGTAGTAAGAGATACCTATGAGTGAGAGGACAATGTCCTATGCGCAGGCGGGTCAGCAAGACCTCGTCGCGCCGGGCTGGCCTACAGGAACTGCTCCATGACTTAACACATGATTTGATAAGTCGGAGCTTATTCCTTTCAACAGCTAACCACTCATTGCTCCATTCACTCAGAATCCTTATCTTGACGGAATTTATGAGATCTCGTTTTGGAATCGTGGAGAAATCCACGCGATTCCTGAGGCATGCCGTCTTTGCGGAAACGTCTGCTTTCTCATTTCCACTGATACCCACGTGTCCAGGAACCCAGCAAAACATTATGTTCTTTCCGTCACTTTGCAGTGTGAAAAGTACATCCTGGATGTTCTGGATCAGCTTATCAGCTGCATACATGTTCTGGATTGCTTGGAGGGCACTCAGAGAATCAGAAAAAATCAGGAAATGTGATCCGCGGGAGCACTTTGTAGTTCGCAATGCTCGCAATATGGCGTAGCACTCAGCAGTGTAAACACTGCACAAGTCGCCTAGACGGTAGCCACATGTCTTACGGGGAAATACCACGGAGCAGCCGACACCATCAGCCTGCTTCGACCCGTCGGTAAACACAGGGATACGGACCCGGTGTTTGTAGAGGATTAGCTGAAAGTATATCCTCAACATCGGAGCTGGAGTGTTCTTCTTGTCATGATGCAAAAGATCGAAAATAATCTTCGGCTTGTGCAAAGCCCAAGGGGGAGACTTACTAAAACCTTGATGTAAGACATTAAGTGTGCGTATATTTAAGGTTTCCAAAATTTGTTTGGAGCGATATCCAAAAGGTTTGGTTGCTCTCAGTCTGTTGTTGTAGAAACGGATGGAAGAAGAGGATGGATGAAAAACCGCGTTGTGTACCAGATTGTCGGGTAAAGTTTGCAAGTGGCAAAAGTGTCGTAGCATGAGGATTTGCCGCCGGAGGGAAAGAGATGGTTCGCCACTCTCGACATACAAACTCGGAATGGGACTAGTGCGGTATGCTCCCGTAACTAGTCGAATTCCTGCATGGTGGACACTATCCAACTTATTTAAATAGCTTGCACGAGCAGAGCTATATACAACGCAGCCATAATCGAGCCGAGATCTTAGGAATGCTCGATAAAACTGGTGCAAGGAGTAGCGATCAGCGCCCCATTCCCTGCTACTGAGGCACTTCAATAAATTCAGAGATTTTAATGTTCTTGCTCTTAGGTCTGTTAGATGTTCAATCCAATTCAATCTCTGATCAAAAATCAGACCTAGGAATTTCACAGAAGGATAGAATTTGAGAACGTTGTTTCCCAGGGCGAGGTGAGGTTCTGCCAGAAGGCTTGGTCTCCTACTGAAAAGAACACAGCGTGTTTTCTCAGCAGAGAAACGAAAACCTGTCGTTTTCGACCAGTGGTATAATCTATTAAGGACGAGTTGGATTTGTCGCTCCGCACCTGTGACACTCTGTGATGAACAAAAGATAGCAAAGTCATCGACAAAAAGAGAGTGTAAAACAGGATTCTTTACAGCAGACGTTATGCTGTTTATGGCCACTGCAAATAAGGTGACACTCAAGACTGAGCCCTGAGGAACACCGTTCTCTTGAAGAAGAAGATCCGAGGTGTCTCTTCCAATTCTATAGCGGAAAGAACGTTGATCCAAAAAGGACATGAGCAGCAGAGGAAGACGTCCTCTAAATCCCCAGGCATACAGTTGTCGTAAAATGCCATGACGCCAAGTCGTAAAATGCCATGACGCCATTGGTGTAAGGGGGTTGTACAGAAATTGAGGGAGAATTTAGGTACACTTCAGTGTAACGATGTGAGGTTTAGAAGGACCAAAAATGAAAGCGAATGAGATGGGAGTTCAGATGTAGAAGTGCCAACAAAATAATTTAATAACATGAGAATTCGAACCCATTAAAATAAGGAAGAGCTCGAATGATACAAAACTGAGTGGCTGTATGCTCTATGAAATGTTGGGTTGCAACGATGAAATGACGGTAATTGGGTCTTCAAATGCCTCAATGTACAGCTGGATTGATGTCGAGTTGATTATTAGGTTGAAGTTTAGTTGATGTTGAAGGGCCGACGAACGTAAATCTGTTCGAAATTGTTCTGGCAATTAAGTCTAGAATAAAAGTTCCAGTGCATTTCTAGATGATTAGAGGTTTGTTTATCAACATAATTTTCACCCCCTTCTACTCCTTTTATTAATAATCCACAGAAGCTCAACTATCAAGGAGCTCACTAGCATAAAAGAGCGTCGAGTCCGCAGACTGTTCACTTAACCTATGTTGCTGGATTTGATCAAATTTGCAACAGGAGCCTCCAAAAATACCCCCGCCCCGGGACTCATGAAGAG
Source organism: Laupala kohalensis (assembly GCA_002313205.1). Lineage (NCBI taxonomy): Eukaryota > Metazoa > Arthropoda > Insecta > Orthoptera > Trigonidiidae > Laupala > Laupala kohalensis. Next base: position 463,601 of record NNCF01129968.1, read on the forward strand.
GCATGCCACTGACTGTAGACCTACTAACAATTGCGATACAATATGTTAGCGCTTGTTGCCCCATAGCAAGATTGGACTTTCCTTCCCAGTACCGACTAGAAAGCATGTAGGTCAGGAAACAAAAATAAAAAAGGTAGTGTCTACGATAAATTTGCGGAAAGCTGGAAATGGTTTTAATCTTTTCATAAAACGTAAATGGTTGAAGTTTCTTGAAACGTAATTTGAAGTTTGCACCAATTTTCTCGATGTACTTCAGGTGGAGGAACTCAAATACTTCTAATTCTACTTTTTCGCAAAATTAAATTCATAGTTGGACACTTCATATAACACTACTTTGTTAACAATTCGTATATTGTTAAGAATGTAGGTAACCTGATAAGCATAAGGGTACAAGTTTAATTTCTTAAAAATCACTGTAAACACTCAAGAGTCGATAGGTCCAAGGTAGAATATTAAATAATGCATCGCATAAAAAATAGTGTTATTCTTCTTAGTGCTATTTTCCATGTAGTGCATTCAACAAAACAAATCCGTTGTTCAAAGTAAAAAAAATTGCTATTTTGACGAAAATGAGGAGAACAGAAATTTTTAATTAAAACAGTGTCCATTCGGTGAACTTTCAAGTGCAATATACACATTCGACGTACAACGTAGAGTACATATTTGTGGAATCTGAGAAATGCTTCATTCGTAACTTATTCGTGAGAAAATGATAACATAATACGTTAGCTGAAAATGATTAAGTATCACTTCTGATACAGTACTTGATGTCGTAAAACAACGTTTTCTTGTTCATATAATACATTAAACATAAAAATTAGGTATCAAAGGAAAAAATGAGCAATTTTTGTGAAAACTGAAAAAAAAACATGCTTTTGAACTTACGCAGAATTTAAATCCATTGATGAAATGTTACGAACGAAACGCTCGTAAAATCATTTTATTCATCGAACTAACTCTTAAGCATTAAAAGCTTGTACTTGTACGTACATGCATTACGAATCTTCAAGATGTTAGTACTCTTTGAGTACTTAATTACTCCATGAGTATATAATTACTCTATGTATACATAAACATTCTTTGCATATAAACATTCGTTGAAAGTTCCGTGAAAAAAATCGATACATCATTTGTGAACGTGCTCAATATAGATACTCTGTGCTTTCACTATATATAGAGCAACGTTCAACCCACAGCAAGCTCAGTCTTCATTCCGCAGGACACGACGTTACTGTTACGGCAGTGTGTAAATTCAAGTGACATGCTGTCACTATCACTAATCGTCGTTTCACTATAGCATAGTCTTCACAATCTTCAATGTACGTGACATGTCATCACTCTACAAGCTCCAGTCCTCAACGTGAGTGATATGCCGTCACTCTACAAAGTTTCAGTCTTCGACAGAGGTGACATGTCACTTGTACCGACGTCTGCTATTCGAAATCGTCAAAAATGCTGAACCAGAGTGGCATTCTGCTACCTCGGTTATCAACACTTCAAATCATTTTTTGGAGAGTAATATGCAGCATTGGAGTAACTTAGCAAAACTACTTTCATGGCAAACGCGCCTTGAAAGAATCGTCGAAAATGCTGTACGCATTTATTCATACCACTTTCTAAGTTTCAGTTTATCTGCAATTATCAACACGTCTACCGACGTCTGCTCTTCAGAAACCAGTCACAGCTGTCGCAACAAGACAGCAGCCTTCACGTAAGACCATGGATATCTGAGGAAGGAACACACGCAATTGCTGATGTCAGCTTTTCATAATAAGAACTATGTTAAGTATTATCACTCAAGTTTGAGTACTTCAGTCAAAATTGAGTTAATTCTCAATTTCTTATTACTTCAAATCCTGCATTATACGTATATGGTCTCTGACCTTACTTTTCAATTGCTAATTGGTTTGCAGGTGCCATCATTTATATTTAGAGTTTGTTACGGGGGGCAAAAACTCAAACTTGAGTTCAAGTGGGTTTTTTTGTTTGTTTTTTTTGCATAGGCCAGCATCGGCCATGCTTCAATCTTGTATTTATTCCATAACGTAGTTCTGCTTCAAATTTTGGTAAGGGGTTTACTGGGTATATGTTTCCACAAACGAAAACTCGTTTGTATCTCAAGGTAGTCGTTTATGTAACTCTGTAAAATTTGATATTTTCAGAGAATTAGTTGCTCACAACAACTAACAACAATCTTGTAACAGGGGGAACATTTATGTAATTCTGTTTACGTAGCTTTAAGGAAGATTGATGTATATATTTAAATGTAATAAATGTTTGTTTTTGTGAATCTGATACGTGCTTACAAGAATCCGCCTTTCCTTAATCTTTGATGCGTGTTGAAAAATACAAGTCCCCCCCCATTTCCTCTCCTTTGTTGCATCGAATGGCTATTCGTTTGTAACATGAAATTTGTAAAACAGAAAAAAATGTTCTTTCTTAAATTCTGCGTCGTATTTATGAGAAAAACGAAAATAGTTCGAAAATTTTCGAAGTTTTGCGCCCCCGCCCCCTCCCTCACATACAAGGAGAAAATTGATACAAACTTCAAATAACTCTTTTTACAATAATGAGAACACATTAAAACCATTTCCAGCTTTCCGCTATTTACTCGAAGCCATAATCCTATTTCGCCTGACCCAAATAGTGTCGTTATCAAATTCTTCAAATGCAATGACTTTTACATTTCTATGTCGTTGAACCATAATGCAAACAATAAGTCTGGAATGCATTCAGGTCCACAAATTCTTCGAAGAACTGAAGGACCTCCCAAATTTTATGTTTCAATTTGAATATGATCGGGAGGCAGGGGAAGGACGACCTAAGCGGATTTGAGTTTTTTATTGAACGTTAAATTTTTTTTCGCTTAGCGCAGTCACTTTTGAGTCCAGAACTTCAAAATTGGGCAGAATTCTCCAGTGTTTTTACATGATAATCTTCAAAAAAAATTCGAAATAGATTATTTTCAAGCATTTTTTGGTGTTAACCGCACAACAGTATCGCTAAAAGACTTAGAATCTGGAAATTTGGTACAAGCACTTTTAAGGATGGGTCCAAGTACACTGCGGAGAGATTTTTTTAAATTTAAATTAGAAATTAAAAGCTATTTTCGGAGTCAACGTAGAGTTTCGGAATTCGACACTCGCGATGTGTAAGAAAGGTTCAAGAAAAGTGGTACCAAAATCCATACGCCAGCAAAGCAGCAGGTACTCAACTGGTATGTAAGAAATCAATAATAAATTTCCGAAAATTAATTATTCAAATATGACAATAATACTGCAGGTGAAGTAACAGGTGCTTAGAAATACACATTTAAATACTTCAAATAGCTGCCACAAACTAGCTGAGTACGCGCTGCTGCGATAGGGTGAAAGTATTTTTTTTTTTATTCTCTCTAAATCATTATTGATGTAAGAAAAAATAGTAACCGGATTTCGAAAAACTCGCTGGGTGGTGCTCATGAACCAAACTTGCCAACAAAACGCATGTGCCAAATTTCGAAGCTCGTCACTCCGCAGCTGACAACATTAAAATGAAGAAAATTCAATTATTTCGAAACAATCGTTTGGAGGTACACATGGGCCGTCTTTGGAGAACTCATGTGCCGAAGTTTGAAGATCAGGGTCTTACCAGGGTCGGACTGGGACCCCCAAAAGGGCGCAGACCCAAAATCGTTGGAGGGTACAACCGTAGGAAACGGAACGATCGAGTTGCGCTCGTGGAAAGTGAAATGCAAGGATTATCCCCGCTTATTAGGGTCGCGTTTCACACGCTTGTTGCTCGAAGGGTCCTGTCGAGTTGCACACCAAAACCTTTCATTCTTTTCCTCTCCCAGCACAGGTAAGAGTTGGGAGAAAATAACCTTTCACTGAGTCATGCAAGACGCTCAATAAGTCATACCGTTTTTAAATATTTGATGCTTATTTTTGTTATAATCAATTATTGAAATCTGCTTCAAATTTCATGAATAAAAGAGTCCAAACTCGACCATATTGCGATTAATCGTAAAATACTTATTGAATAATGTATGCATACACACTGGCAGCAATATATACTTTCAAAGTGTAAAATACAATTTATTAATCGTAATGGTAATTTAAATTGATACATGACGTATGTGTACTTATTTATTAGTTGTACAACATTTTGGCAAACTATTTGATAAGATCGTATTTCTTTACAAAACAGATATATAGCAATTGCTTATCGATGCTAAAACTTTTCTTTGATGTATAATAAGTCGGTGATCGCCCCAGTTTGGCATCGTATTATCTCCTAATGCTATTAAATGATATCAATGTTTTTTTTCTAATTTCAAAGATAATTTTAAGTACTAAAATACCGAGGAGCCCGATTTAATTTAAACTTCTCATTTTTAAAATAAAGTTTTTAATTTTAATTTTTCTCCATGCATTGAAAATGTGTTCAGTCTGAAAAAGTATGAAAAAACTAGAAAAGTCAGGTAATTATATTTTTATTTGGTTGCCTGGAGTAACGAAACCTACATTTTTAAATTCTGTATCTAAGTTAGCAAAACGAGCTATAAAAAAGAGCGAATTTAATTTTGACTTAGTGAATGTTATAAATGGACAAATAATCTTTAAAACTATTGTGTAACAGCAAAATATCATTACCATTTATCTATAATATCTTATGAAATTTGTTTCAGGTACTTGAAGTAAGATGTACGTTTCGACACTTAAAAAATATGTAGAAGTGTTTTATTTTTCAACAAGGAAAAACTAAGTCATTTTAACTTTACATGTTAGAATATTTTGTTTTTCTGAAACTTATAAATTTGTTGCAAAATTGTATCAACTTTTTTATTAACGTAAATTTGCTAATGAACCCATAACATCAATTCTTTTCTATTTTTATTGGTATATTTATTATGATTAGTAAAAATTTTCGCTGATGAAACTAACAATTTGTTTGTCTCAGAAAATCTGTATTGGAAAACAACGAAAAACAGTCGCACAACTGACATTCAACTGTTATCGTTGAATCCATTAAGAAATTTAAATTCATTTACTGTTCTTAAAGTTAAGAAATAATCTAAATATAACTGAATTGTAGTAGGGATTAAGAGCAGGGAATAATTAAGCGATGCCCTCTGTAATGGCGAGATACCCCGTGCTGCCGTTTTACGAACTATAATAATATCAACAAAACAATTTCTTCATATTCAGATAATTTTTTTTGGTTTAACATAGTTTTGAACACAACGTATCGACTGTGGGAACAGTCCTAATAAGGTGAATAACAAGTTTTAAATTTTTTAAAAACAACAACAAACATTTTTCAAAATAGTCTGGTATATGATGAAATTATTTTATTGAAGAAGTTATCACACGAACTATTCTCCATAATATAATATCACTTTTAACGGTATCGGATAATATTTTTTTTAAGTTCACGAAAGTGTTTATCTGACAGAAACAAAAAAATATTTTACCGTAACTTTCTAATGTTGTATTCTAAATAAATATAAATCTGGGCTTTTTAACTTTTGAAAAAAAAATGAATTAAATGTGTTAATATGCTCTAGCTTTAGCTTTTGGGGTGACAAAGAATGGCCGTAGGCCCCACGGTTGTCTGCGAAGAGAAGGAAAATAACGCAGGAGTTGCCCCTGGTGCGCAACTCGACATGGACCTCCCGCAAGACCCTTATAATCCTCTTAGACATTTCTTGACCATGGTGCGCAACTGCACCGTACCCGAATGAACACCCGTACAACCGGGGGTGGGGAAGGGGTGCAGTTAAAATATCAAGAAGAGGGGTATGTACATCGCTAAGCAATAGATAGTATGAATTATTCACAAGTATATTAATTAAATTATAGTTAATTAGGTAGTGTAGTTAATGATTTTATTACTAGCAATAAAAGATTTTGTCATTATTTATTGATGCAAAAGGCCTTTTCAGCTGCATGGCGACCATCTTCAGTGCTACAAAAAAAATTACAAAATAAATATAAATTGAAACATTCTATAAACAATCTACTCAAAATCTTCTTCGAAAAGTTAATAATTTCCAATATAATATGAAAATATAAATTACAAAATTATGTTTTGTAGCACTGAAGATGGCCGCCATGAGGCCGAAAGGGACTTTTGCATCAATAAATAATGACAGGATGACGAAATCTTTTATTGCTAGTAATGAACATCAATCTGTCTACATCAGACCAATTCCCCCAATAATGATTTTATGTTTATTATCAGTATGTATAATCGTGTTTAAAGCACGCTTTAGTATTATGCTTTAGAAACTATACTTGACATGCAATTAAATCAAAATACCCATAAGACTTGCATTAAAATTTTATATATCGAGTAAAATAGTCATTAACATTTCATAACGTTTATTTGGTTTTATATCCACAAGTAGTAATCGAGAAGTCAACTAGTAGAAATTTGTCACAAAGTACGAATTCAAAATCCTATATTCAGTCTCCAACAAACCTCAGACCAAGACAATGATCACCAATGTACCAATAAATAGTAAACGTTATTTGTGAAATAAAATATATTTTAAAAAAACCGTGTTAAAAAATAAAGACGTTTGCTTTGAGAATAAAAAATTAAGAATCATATTTCTTAAATGTTACTTTCACTCAGAAGCTGTTAATCTCACGAAGAACTGCAGACTGAAGTATAATTTTTTAAAGCAAAACATATTAGAAAACATTATGAAATTTACATTCTGATTCATATTAAACTTAAACATCAATGAATTGTCTAATGAAAAGTATGTACTATGAACTTTTGAGAAGAGTATAAAACTCGAAGAAATATTCTAAAAATTATTCAGCATGAAATTACAATCATTGATTTCAGCTTCATTGTTGCTAATTGAGTTGTTTTTTGTTTTTTGCAGAAATGTATATATTTGTCTATCAAGATTGATCGAATTGCCGATTGAGCACAATGAAATGCTCATGTTTTATATTTTATTGAAATTCTAAAAGAAAAAAATCAATTCGCTAAAGCAATCTTACCGTCCATGAAAATAGTTTGTAACAAGTGTGCGTGACTGCAAATATTTGTGAACAAAATTTGTATTAAAGAAGTCAATACCACCGAACAATTCGAGAAACAACAGTTTTTTGTTTCATATCTCTTCTTACCTTAAACCGCATGCTGCAACGCTTGACGCTTGATCAGACTATGGCTTAGAAGATCCACAACCGTTGCACATCACTTAAGATATTTTGATTATTACATTAATTTTTAAATTTTAATTTATTTTTTTTGCAAAGTTCTATCCACTTGTCATATCTAAGAGTTTATGACTCACAAGAAACGCAAAAACTATTGCCAACACAGTAAAATTGATTAATTCCTCACAAATCTGGTAAAAGCACCAATACAGAAACACACAGACTCCCGAACGGCGGACATGCGAAAAAGAGACGAGAAACAAAATTAAGCTCCGACCTTGATCACGCACAGTAAACTTATACACTTAAGCAATGAATCTTCAGAGCAACACTGTTTTCTAGATCGGTCATCTGTTGAGTAGTCTCACCATTGCAAGATAGAGGCAGGTATCTGTTGTCGCTATATCGTACACGCGATGGCGATGAGTCTCGATCTTTTGATAGCCATGAGATGACCCCCCGAACCGTATCCCACGCTCGCGTCTGCTTATTTGGCGGTCCAGATCTCTGCACGGCATGACTTTTTACGATTTATTCATCAGTTTTCAAAATGAATTGAAATTATTTATCATCTTAAAATGTCCGTAAAGTTTAAAAATTAATACGGCATTGTTATGATTTTTATTTTAATATATTCTATTTTTTTAAGTATGATAAACTGTCTACCAGTAGAACAGCATGGAAACACAAACATATGAAAAACCTCTAATATAAAATCGGGTTATATATGCGAGAGTGACTTCTCGGGGGGAACCACGACAGAGGGTACTGAAAATGCTATAATTTATTTGGATGAATGAGAAATATTCTTGATGTCGCCTCAAAGCGTAAAAGTTATGCAAACACGTCCGTACGAAGGAAGTGTTGACCCCGTTGAGAAGGACGCCTCCTGAATGGGAGCTGATGGTAAGCTGATCTTTCTGTTAACGTTGCGAGATTTACAGAGGCCCTGGTAGAGCGAGGAATTCGTGGCTGGAACCTGGGTTTGTCAAAAATTTCTGAGGTCAATAGTTTACTCGAAGTCGGAGAATTTGCATAATCTTCATATGTCTATAAATCAATTTTGATCAAAAAGTTATGCTCTATGTAGTTTCGATTCGTTATGCTAAGCAATTAACATAAAAGGATCCCATCGTGGTAGTGAGACTTCATACGTAACTAACGATATAGTAACGAAAAAGTGAAATAACAAAAATAAATATCAAGTATTTTAGTTGGTTTTATACGATGACAGTGAACATTAATTCATGAATTTTTCTTTTATGGATTCTCCTTTAGTCTATTTAAGCTACTACGCAGATAAAATTTGATGTTTATTGTGCAACGAGTTTACGACTCTTTTATTCATGGCCATTTTAGCACGGAGTTAACGAAAAAATGTAATCAGAAACTAACAACTCTACCAAAACAATCACTAAATTCACACTTCAATCGTATTCAATGTTCTTTGAACAATTTTCTGAATCTTTGTACAATTAAATAAGGATCTTTTTGATTTTTCAATAAACCAATGTATGCAGACCACGATTCCAATTTATATAACTGTAGTTTGTCTGTTAGAACTAATCAATGAACTATCATGTCCAATATTGAATTCATAAGTACAATACAATTATGGTATAATACCTTATAGCTTCTTATTTATTCATCTTCACGTGAATCCGAATCTTCACACAGGAGAATGATCATGTGATGGCACGAGTAGCTTTGCTCCAAGCAAGATCCACGTTCACTGCACAAATAGCCTTTCCAGCGTCTAAAAACACCTCAAAACTTCAATCCTCCTTTTCACAACAACACATTTTTCAATAATCAGATCTGAATAGAACTCAAACTATAATTACGTTTTACGAAATTTCACCTTGTTCTTAGTTAAAATCTCGATGACTGTTAAGGAAACTAATGTTGCAATTACTCCAAAACACTTACGCATTGATGCGCTCGGTCCGTGGGCAACCGCCATGTACTCCTTGGTACTTCGAACATGATCGAGCCCGAACTGTTTCGAACCGTCTAGTGCTCGCGTACGGCGCTCTGGATTTTCGGTGTCCTCGGACAAACAAGCCTGCTCTAGACTACGCTCATTTAAAAAGGCAATCCACAACTTCTGGCGCAAAGAGGGACGAATCGGGTAGAAGCAGGGAGTGTCATTTAAGTTAATTATAGGCAACATTATTAAAATCGCAGTTAAAACTTTTCGGGATCACTGAATTCATTTTGATGATAAAATGACATTTAAAAAATATTACAGAGTGATGAACGGTTACCTTTCTTAAAATGCGTCACAATTACTCACAAACACGAGCTAGTCCTAGCACATGTCAAACGTTTACAACGTTGCTTCTTCGTTCCGGAGTGACCTTGGTACCAGCTGCTGTGATTAACTGTCCACTTCAGTGGATGAATTCTTCAGATATTATCAATATAAGTCTCTAGAATACAAGGTCACTAAACTTCATGTTCTTGGGGCCAGCTGTCTATTCTCTTTTGTTTTACGAAACTTACGTAAATACACTTGCAATAAATTAACTCCATAATTTTTTTATGAAATATCATTAAATGTATGCATGTATGTATCTCGTTTCGACCAGCTAAGGACCACGAATGACGAGTGCCAGTAAGACTCAGTTTTTATGTAAGTTTGCTCACTAGACCCATCATGAATTTTACCGAGATCGGAGGAACAGCGTCTAGATAGGATCCAGATTACTGTATCCGAGTATTACAACTGCGGTTGTTGGCCGCAGAGGGTAAACTTTTCATACATCACAGCTATTAAACTGAGACATGGAAATGAAAAGATACAAATTTTATCTTGCCCCACCTGGGAATTGAACCCGGGATGACTTGGTGACGAGCGATCACGCTGACACCGTAGCCACGGAGGGGACGAAATATCATTATTTACTATTAATGAAATAATTTTCTATTTCACGAGGAATTTTCCCCACTTCATTCTCAATTCCAAGAATACCAAGCAAATCACAAATAATTTAAATGTTAAATTCTCGTAAATAGTCGTCAAATACACAATTTATTTAAATAAATTTAGTGTCAAATCGTCACCTCTTCACTACTCTCATGGTCGTGGTTACACCATCCGCATCAGATGCCACCAAATTTACAAATCTTTGCTTGTCACTTTTACAATACAATATATAAGTACCAATACAAGAATATATATAATTATTACAATAATTGTGAATGAAGAGTAAACATACAAGTAATTCCTATTACAAGATAGTTAACAAGACCACGAATATTTGAAAGTTATTTTGTTTATTCAATATTCCCAAACACGCAGAAACGAAACATTTGCTAAATCCGAATAAAAAAGGGAACGTGTATGTGCTAAAATTTGTGAGAGATTGATTTACCATAAAAATAATATTATGTTTCATGGACGAACACTAATAATTCCATGATACCCAGTTATTCAAGTCTTTCTTCTTATCTGAAGCTCACAGAATTGATCTCATTAAGACTGTCGGTCCTCAGAGCATGCTCCCTCTCAAATCTTCTGGAAAATTGTGACTATTTTTAAAGGAATCAATTTTTTAAAAAATTTCTTCCACCAAAATTAATTTGTAAGTAGATATTGATAGATCTATTGAAGCGCAAACAGCATTCGGTATTAGAAAATTAGTTTATTGTCCTCCACGTGGTCATACACAGTTTGTACTGTTTTGACAATGAATTCATTTATATATCATTCAAGAATCATTTGTTTTACCGTATTATATGATGGAGATCAAGCGCATGCGCATTGGTATCAGCAAGGTAAAGTTATTTTAATTTTTATTATAAATTAATACATATATAATGTATGTAAAAACTGATCACTGGGGCTGTTTAGCAGTGAAAAGATCCACTTTTAGAGCAAATGTTTTCTAGGTTTTTAAAAGCAAAGTTTTAAAATTTCTCACACCGGAAATTTTCCTATTTTCTGAAAATTTGTTGTCATAAAAAATAATCTTCAGCTGACCTACATGATTTTCGAAACTCACATTGTCTACAAACATGAACTCCAAACCAGGCCCGACGAGGGGGAGGGGCAGCCGGTGCTGTAGCCCCAAGGCCCGGGACTCAAACGAGGCCATTTAATTTTTGCTCAAGTATAAAATTTATTCTGTACATACATATTTTCTCAAGAATGAATTTCATAAAAATTGTTTGAGTCAGAGATTAAATGTTTTCAAATGTCTTATTTTTGAATACTTTCTTTCAGAAAAAAATCCTCCTGGTGCGACAAACTCTTGAACATGGGATTGATTCTTTCTAATGTTTGACTTACTATTTTCTTTCAGTTTTACGCAGTTATAGGGTACATACATGTCACTAAATTGTTGAAAGATTACAGATTATATATTAGAAAAACTTACTTTCTTACAAACATTTTTCTGGTATCAGGTTTTGAATTTACACCCCCATCCCCCCTTCCTGAAATGAAATTCGAGCTCCGTCACAGTTTACAATTAGTACTACTAAGAACTTAATCAATTTGATATATGCGAGCATTAATCCTACTAACATTAAAGTGCATAATTTAGTTGTGATGGAGGCAGTGATATGGGTGATAGGACAGGGGAGGGGGGGAACTATTTATCCTGGGGCCCGTGATTTCTATCCACGGACCTGCTCAGAGCTTCCACACGTGTATCAGGAAGCCAAAAAATGTTACTTTTTTACAATTAGAGTTTATTTTTAATATATACTGTTTTTGTAGAGGTAGTTTCAAAACTCAAAATAAATTCGTATATAATCGTTTGTATACTACTTGGCTTGTGAGTCTATTTCTGTTTAATCAAGTAGAGTTAATCTAGTTCTAGCTGATCTCTGTTTCTTTCTATTCTAGTTCAGCAGACCATTTGTTTGATCAAGGTTTTATAATGGTTTTCGTAAAAATTTGTCTCACCCCTTACTTGCTATAACGATCTAGTGCTTTCTATAGTATTTGAAACAAAAGCAGAGAGTTTTTCTCATCAGCAGTTAAAATCTGAACAAAAGGTGAAACTAAAAATCAAAAACTCCATAATACATTTCTCTATGGATTTCACACACTTTATTAATAAAGAATTAAAATACATATATTTACTATATAAGAAGAAATTATTTGACACATAATTCAAATTCAGGTCCATTAGAGGATAATGAAACTTTACCATATAATAGCATACCTAATGATTTATATAAAAATTACAATTAATACATAAAAACTTTTCATACATAAAAATTACTTGAAATAATTACTAATCCATTTCAATTCTTCTAAAATATAGGGTTAATTTTAGTAAAATACATATTATGTAAAGAATCTCATAATAATAAACTTAACATCTAGCAACTCCTATTTTTTAAAAAAATATTTCAATTATGAAAATTTACATTTGTCGAAAAAAACTTGATCAACTACAAAAAAAATTGAATTTATTTACATATTATGAAAGTATGGTGTCATCAATCGCATTGAGATTCCATTTCCTTAGCAATCCAATGTGTTCATTCAGCACCAAGCACCAGTCTGACAATTCTTTTGAAGAATCAGCTCGGAAAAATTGCCTAAATAATAGATCAATTATATTTAATCACTCATCTTTGATATAAATAAGATAACAAAATTAGCAAGAATATAGAACAAATATATCATTAGAGCATCAATAAATATTTACTTTTTATTTATTTACTATTTATTTATATCTTTATTTATTTACTATTTATTAACATCTTTATTTATTTACTATTTATTTATTTACTTATATAATAGTTGAGTACTTGATCTTCTTGAAATTCTCGAGCTTTGTTCAAGTCCATCCCATACTAAGTCTTTTTAAATAATAATAAATATATTGTCAAAAAACAGTACAAACTGCGTATGACCACATAAAAATTGATGATTCTTCTGTCAGTCTTAGAATATTTTTTTGTACATCATGAAGTTACAACTTTGAATTTGCATTCTTCTACTCCACCCTTATATAAACAAATCTTTTTAATTGATAACCATTTCATCACAATTTATACAACCATGCCAAAATACTCCAGCCACAGAAGTTTCACTTCTGAATAATCAATAAATAAATAATAAATTTATTGTCAAAAAACAGTACAAACTGCGTATGACCATGTGGAGGACAATAATCTAATTTACTCTCTGGAAGCAAGCAAGGGTTCATCCCATCAATTCCGATCAAGGGCCCTAAGGCAGAGGCAGATTCAAAAATTTCAGCAAAAGTTCCTAGATAAGATGAAAAGTTAGCTGCGATTTATAATACTAATAGAATGTCAATATGTTTGTAATTTAACGCAAAAAATTTACATGTAAAAGTTATTATCGAACTATAGATTATTAAAACACGCCCCTAGACAAAGCCTAGAGAACCTGTATAAGAAATCCGCCTCTACCCGAAGGAAAACTGGAGCAAAACCCGGGCCAGGATAATATAAATAAAAGTATATTCTACATAACAATATCAAAAACTAAAATTAAATTTATACAAATATTATGAGAGTGGAACGTAAGAGTTGATAAAAAAAAAACTTTCTCGCAGATTATACTCACTTCTGAATCTGTTTCATTGTTTTGCCCGATGTTGAAGATGTTGCATATACCATTTCCAACACAAATGTTCTATACCAAGGATTTCGTTCTTTATCCACAGGTTTGACTTTTGAGGTAACACAATATTGTAGATCGAGGAGTCCTAAAGGAGGCTGTGTTATATTTAGTAAGAGAAGAGAAGTATTATTAAAGTGAACTAAACAAACTATATAATTGTTATTTGTATAGACCAGTCTTAGTTTTAAGATGGATTTAGGTGAAGATTCAAAAACCTACATTCAATAGATGAAACAATAAAAAATATATACATAAAACATACAATAATTACCATATATTCTTTGTCTGATGGATAGTTCCAGTATTTGAGAACACATCCTTCTAATAGACACCACTTTCGGTCCCATACCTTATATTCTCCTACATCTTTCTCTATCTCAAGGAATCCTGACAAATGAACTTTTGAATCAACATCCCACATCAATTGGAATTCTAAAAAGGATCCATGTGCAAACTGTCAAAAAATGAAAACATCAAGTCTCTATTCAAAAAAAAATTTACGTATTATTTTTCTACAACTTATTCCCTACCTCTCCCAACACAACATGTCTTAAGTCTTGTAATTTCAAGCTGAAAAATCCTTCCAATTTAAAATCAGATACCTTACTGTCTTCAGGAGTCAAGAGATCAGAAGTAATCTGTCTGCCACAATTTATCTTCAGTTAATGAATAAAAATATACATTCAGAAAACATTTAAAAAACAAATAAAAATCTACATGTTTTAAGTGCCACAAAACTAATACTAATATTAATACTCACTTTCTTGTAACATTTCTTCCACTGCTTGGTCAAGCGCTTTGATTCTAGGCTAAATATTTGAATAATAATAACAAAATCATTGGACAAATTCTTAAAAGTGAAGTTGTCATTAATCCTAAGCATTCTATCATTCTTAGGGACTAAGTATACTTTACTTCCTTCAATGTTATCTTCATGAGATACCATACACAAATATTTTTCCTTATTTGACTTTTCAACAATCTTTAGTTCTTTAATATTAAGCATAGTAGATTGAGAAGAACATCTCGCTTTCTGAAATAATATGGAAAACTATTATTAAAATATTACCTCCCACATAACATTATTTTCAATGATTTGAATCACATCTGGTTTCATCCATCACAAGATGGGTCAGTGTAACAGATGATTTTTAAGAAATAATACTAAGGGAATTACTATTAGGGTGATCATGGTTTTTAATTGCATCCCCCACAAGGAGGTATCCCCTCACCATGCATTGGTACAACACACTACGCTGGACCCTGGATTGGAATCTAGCATCATGGGAAACCCATATCTGAAATTGACTGAGCCTCCCGTTTGCCTTCCCAAATTCATGGGTACAATAAAAAATAATACTCAATCATGACTTAAGTAGATTAAGAATCTTAATCTTAGTCACAACTTAATCATGTCAATTCAAAAAGTAATTATTAACTTGTGAAAAGGGAATAGTAATAGTATCTCAAATAAAAAATAAAATGAAATAAGGTAATGAATGTACAACCTGCTTTCTTTTGTTCAAAGCACGATATCCAGTAATTGTAAAATATATCATTTCTTCCTCAAAGAATCCACAGTTTTGAAGTTTCCTTTTGTCAATGTTTTGTTTGTTCTCTTCCAAAGTTTGAAATCCAGAAAAACTTTCTTTTGTAATACATTTTGAGATGTCACAGAAAAGTTGCTTCGGAAATAAGTCCTCGCAACTTTCTTGGATGCACTAGAAATGAAAAAATTAGTAACAAATCTCCACAATAAAAGAAATGAAAGGAACACAAATTTAAATTATTTAAGAAATTGTGTACGATAATTATTAATTGAAAAATTTATCTATTCATCATTGCTGACCTGCCCATCATTTATATATATTACAACAAATGAATGAATCTAGTTGCAAGGTGAACAATGTATAATAAAAAAATGCAAAAAGCAACAAATGAGAAGAGAAGATCAAGGGAAACAGTAGATATTTCTACCAACATCTTTCTGGTTTTCAGAAATTACTGCTTGGTTTCCATGTTCACAGGACATACTGAGAAACATCTTTCCATTACAAAAACGTCGATCCATAGGATGTGAAAAGTAATAGTCTGAAATGGAAAAAAAAAAATAGAAATTAGATTAATACCCTTCATTAATACAAATACTCAAAATACAAATAGTGAACAACTCTCTTAGAAACTAACACAAACACACACACAAAATATCGATATGTTCCACCAATGTTTTGAAACATTTAGAATTATTTAATGGTGAAAAGAATAATTCAAATATCAAAGAAAGTATTTCAAGAAATACATTGTCTCATTTAGGAGCTTGGAAAAATATGAATTCTCAAAAGCAATGTTCATGTATTAATATTTTGGTGTACCACTCAGTTTCCTTTTCCTATACTACTATGTTTCCTCAAAAATGTAAAAAAAATTCAAATAAATCAAGTTAAACAAAAATTTAACATAAAAACTACAATAATTACATTTTTTATTTTTTTTACTATGTATTACCATAAATAAATGAACAATAACACAAAACAATGGATAATCTATTTTTGTCCTCTGAAAAGAAAGGTTTGCCATTTCATATTGTAAACATGCAAAAAGAAAACACAGTGATGTTTATGAGCACATTAAAAAACAAATCAACCCACAAAAGAAATGTCAAGAAGAGTCATTCTACCTACATTCCTCTTTAACTATCTCTGAATAACTAAGTAAAAGTGTGTGTGAAATAAACTATCAATCAAATTATCTAAGGATTCTAGTACAACTGCAATCATCTGACACAAATATGAATATAAAATATTTCTAAAAATTTAGAAGTAGGCGCTTCACAATATTATTTGAACTTACTCCGCCTCGAAGATACAGTGAGTGGGAAGAGCGACATGAAACACCAAAAACAGCAAAATACATGTTGCGAAAGCAGTCACAGTGCAACCTGATTCAGTGTCAAAAGTTCGGAGATGAATCACCCTTCTTGTGACGTTGCGAAAGGGTCAGTTGCGAAAACGCGAACAGCCGCTCCGCGTAGATAAGCAGGACCTTCGAAGAATTACTAAATGCACAATATTTTCCAATTGTGTAAATAACTGGAAATAATTTGCGTCACAGATGAACCTGAGAATTCATTCAGGAAGTTCTTTGGTATAACAGGTTGCGATTTGGCGTCCAACGAGAAAAATTTTCAGTGCCAACGAACCATCGAGTTTTAGTAGTGTTTGGGAAGCAATGTACATGGTAATTATTTAAAAAGAATACGCCGAAAATTGTTACATAGCATATATGCTATTTGTAGATTGAAAATAAACAGCAATAAATTTTTAATAATTCAAATATTTACGCTGAAGGGTGAAAGTGTCGTTAATATTGGTGTTATTATTTATCTCGAATTTTCAGGGATTATAATAGTGAATATATTTTGAGTAAGAAAATTGACACCAGTAAGTATTTGTTAAATAACCTTTTTTCAGAAATATTCAATCCACCACAGCCTTTGGCCATAGACTTCAGTATATATATACGTCTATTCCTCCGTGTCCATTATCGAAATCGATGGGATGATCCCTATCTTGCTTCCGGTCAGTAAAAATTAACTTATTGTCCTCTACGGGGTCAAACATAGTTTATAATAACAATATTTAGTGGTTATTTATTATTATTTAATCTGTTATTTTGTTTCAAAAACAAATAGCAATAAACACAAATAATGAAAATTAACTCAATATATTTCAACCAGCGGCCCTTATACTACTCCACAAAACTCAATATTTACTGCAATCCAGCTTTCAATAAACAAGATAATCTTGTTTGGATATCTACGCTCTATATCAAGATTTCATTAAACTGTTTACAGCAGCAGTTCTCCATTTGCTTTGTATGTGGAAAGCTTTCAAGCAACGCTATCCTTTCTTTGAGAACAATCTCTGCAGGTTGATATTGTTTACAAAACGTAAACCAGTTAAGAAATTATCAAAACTTCTTTGGTATTATAAGTTCGTCAATTTCAGAGTCAAATCATTGCCTTGAGCAGAGCCGTCGGGAGGGCGGGGCGAGCGGGGCTTTAAAAGAAAATTGAGAAATCAATGAACTATTAGGAATCGAAAAGTTTTCAGTAAGTAAGATTGTCAATGGGCTCGCTAATTCCAGTGGCGGCGATAGCGGGCCCACAAGGTCTGCGGCGCGGAGGGCCCCTCCGTGGTAAGAAAATTGAAATGAAACAACATGAAAGATAAAAATTAACAAATATCACAAGTTTCTCGATTTGATGTAAAATGAAAAACAATTTAATTATTGTTGTAAATTTATTTCTTCAACATAAACTCAGTAGAAATGAATTTCCATAACCAGCTTTATATTGAACAAGATTTAATTTAAACAAGTTATAAATTTATACAATTTCTTGTTACTAGTATTTTTGTAAGCCTAACGAAGTCACGTTTAGTGGGTATGCGTGTATTATATTGGGTTGTTCGCTACTCGGGCTCGTCGCATCCCATCAAAAGCATCGGAAATATCAACGTAGGAATTATTTCGCGTATGTTACCGGCAAATAGGAAATCGCAATGTAAAAAAGGCAGTAGGAAATCAGGCAATATAGAAAAGGCAGTAGGGAATTACACAGGGATATATCAAAATAAACCATAAAGACAAAGGTTTTCTGGAGAAATTATTAACAGTTGCAACAAAGAGAAATATAAATTGTTTTATACTTACTATAATTTAGTAGTTCATTTAATCTTTACGTGATGGTTGGGTATAATTTTATGTCATGAAACCAATTTTTTAAGGGCATGAAAAATCTTAGGGGGACCCCGACTCCTAACAGTAGCCACTGGTTAATTGACATTCTTTTATTGTGCCCGATATATCACCGTACATTTAACCATACAAACAGAAAATTGTGTATAATGTACGTGTTTTTAATGTACAATTAATTGTTTATAAATGAGCCGTATTTCCTATATCGCGGATGTCCGTATAAGGCAGTTATTCATTTGTGAATCAGGGACGTTAATGTTATATTTGGGTAATAATTATCTGTTCCTGTTGCAAGGACAGGCTGAGGAAGATGCGTTGTCTTATCAGATTTTGCCGTGAATATGCCCTGATATTCAATGTGTTCAAACTTATCTCCCTTTTAATTTTCTTAAATATCACTTTCGCTCTCCACGAACATTTTTGTGCCTTGACCATCTTACTCTAGTGTATCTACAATGTCTTATTGTTTTTCAAATTCTTCAAATTCTTCCTCAAACCTTTTACTTTGCTTATATTCATAAAGACTGCAGTTTCCCATGGGGAGGTAATATTAAATCTTTCATAAAATTCCTAATTCTCAATACAATTTTGTGTGTATATTTTCGTGTATATTTTGGGAGACCTTATTTCAACAATGGCCCTGGCGGCGGGAGGAGAGGACGGTTTCGTGACGTAATATGCGGACAGCCCAGCGCTGTTACGAAGTACTCCCTGTGTTTGAGAGTCGTCGGACTTACAATTCCGAATAAAAACTGGATAGGACAGTCTAAGCAAAATATTTTTTAATATAAATGAAGAGCATTAGTTGCTGTTTACGTAGATATAAAAAATTTCACCGCATTGGCTGCTAATAGACTTAGTTAAACGACTTGACGAAATACTGGAACTAATTTTCGTAGTATCTTGAAACTTCGAACTTCGGACAGGGGTGTCATTTCAGTACCGATTATCTTCGGAGTTGAAATAGAAACTTTTCTTCGACTCATATTCAGGGGTGCCTAAAAGGGAAGGTGGTCGTGACGCGTCATTGATTTTTTTGGGGGGAGGGGTTTTAAAAAATGGATGTTTTTTGAGAGCTTCGAATATTTAATAATTAGTTATTTTTAAAGTATTTTTATTAACATGTTAAAATAACATTATATATAATTTCAATTCATTTTCGAAACTTGAATAAACCGTAAAAAGTTATGCCGTGCAGAGATCAATCGAAACCGCTGAATAAGCAGGCACGAGCGTGGGATAAGGTCTGGAAGGTCACCTATTGTGTATTTTAAGGTCAGAAGACTCATCGCATTTCTGTGAACCTAGAGGAGACAACCGATACCTGCCTCTCTATCTTGCAATGGTAAAATTACACCACAGACGGCCAACCTAGATAACTACGTTTCATTATTTTTTGCACTGAAGATTCATTGCTCTGACTCCAGACTTAGTTTACTGTGCGTGATCAAAGTCGGAGCTCAATTTTGAATCTCGCCTTTTTTTCTTTTCTTTTCATGTTTTATCGTTCTCGAGCCTGCATGTTTTCCTTAAAGTGCTTTACTCAATTTGTGTTGAATTAATCAATTTTTATTGTGTTGACAATAGTTTTTACGTAAGAAACAAACTATGTACAAGAAGCCCTGTAGGGGATGGAATGTTTGTTCAATAGAACTGTTAATATCTCGAGTAGATAGAACTTTGCCAAATAAAACATTTTTAAAGTTTTAAAAAGCAGTGTAATTATTAAAATAACAAAAGTGAAGTGGAACGATAGTTGATCTTGTGAGCCGTAGTCTGAGAAAGCATCAAGCATTACTACGTGCGGTTTAAGGTAAGAACAGAAATGAAATAAAAACTGTCATTACAACGCACAATTCGTGAAAAGTCTTCTTTAATATCAATTTAGTTCACGAATATTTGCAGTCATACAAATCTATACGAGTTGCAAATTGTGCAACATTTTTCTTGAGGACTTTCCTTATCTATGCTTCTTAAAATCGAGTGACAAATGTGCTAATTGTGTCATCCTCTTCCTTTTTATATCTTACATGTGAAGTAGGGAGCATGTATCTGAGATGCTTACACGGGGAAGTAATCCGATAGAACGCCAAGAAACCTCAAAATCTGAGTTTGGTGCATATGTATCTGAATATATATGGAATCCGAGAATGGTTCTTTGAATTTAAAAAAAATCAAGCTCTTTTCTGCAGTGTTCCTAATTTTTAGCAACTGAAATATCTCTACTAATTATGTATTTTAATCTCATTTAAATTAATTCTTTATCAGTAAATTTGATATACGTGATCAACATTTTTGTACGTTCTCATATACGTCGTATACCGAAAAAAGAATTGCGATATTTTGACGGAAATATTCTTCCCCTACACCGAAAGATTTTTTAATCCGACCTCTGTCTGTGTCTCCATCTGCGCGCATCGATTCTGGCTAAACGGATGAATCAATTTCATTCATATTTCGTTCTTCGCGAATCATATGTTTGTTGTTAATACACGTGCTCTGAAATGTTTTTAAATTTGATCTTCATATGAGGCATCCTTTGTATTAAAGTATAATTTGGAAAATATTATCAATAGCAGCTCAATTTTTTTCCAAGTTTGGCGTCGTTTCTAAGTGGGAAAATTATATCCCCCATCCTAATCATTACCTCTTTAATTTTTCACATGGATCTCATTCATTCACAATATAAATATTACATTACAATCGTGTCAGAAGCATCTAACACATTAAAAAAATAAAAAGAAGAAAGGGACAACACTCATGTATACGCACTGTTCATACATGTTTAGATCAGAATACAGTTAAAAACTAGTAGTGAGGGAGATATCAACTATAGCCTGTAAAATATCGGCTGGCCCTCACTCTGCCACCCCACTTCTTCGTTCCGAGACGTATTGACGCAAAGATGCTTCCTGACATATCTTTCGCTCACGCTAGCATTCTTGATCTTCGTGGTCGGAATGATTCATTCTTAATGCAAACTATTCTTTTAAGTAAAGACAAAAGATTCGTATAATTTTGGATTCTGTACAGAATTTCACGAAAAATGATACCAAACAACCATTCTGAAGCAATTTTTCCCCTTATTTCTTCGGAGAAGATACTGCTGTAATCATCAATATAGAATGCATGAAAATGATTGCATTTTTCTTCGTAAAGTTAGTTTTGCGTACTATATAGTTAAGGGTCTTAAAAATGTATGAGAAAACATGTGCATTGGTTTTGCACACTAGTTCTAACGAGGAGTTAGAAGGATAGTAAACAAGAAGGATAAAGTTGTAAAATATTTCTAAATATTTTGAATATGATTTGGAAGTGAGTCGAAGCGAGGTGTTTTTTGTTTTTTTGTTTTTTTTTGGGGGGGGGGGGGTCCTCGCAAATTTCGGGTGAGGTCTGCGTCATAGGGTTTGTGGGAGAAGCCCTGTCATATTTGTAATCTGTTTCAAGTCCTTGATTCCCATTCGCTTCAATAGTTAACCAACAAACCTTCCTGTGTAAAATAAATAATGTTGCAAAAAGATACAATTTCTTTTGTTTATATGAGATTGTGTGCTAAAACGTTCAGGAATAGAAAATTCTCGCACTGTAATTACGAAACAGCTCATCTTGTATCAATAGAGCAATGACTGGGACTTCAAATAGTTATAGAATAGTATGGAGCAAAACGCCAGATATTCCATAACACTAACGGTACGGTATAACGAGCTAAAATGAATTAAATACTTTAGCGTTCTTTATACTGAGGAGTTATCAAATTATTGTTTAACCATTTGCGAAACATATAGAAATGTACTCTGTTAATAAGAATAAATATAAAATATTGACTTACCCTATCATTTCCGTACTTAACTTTATTAATATTAAATCTGTCAGATGGCAATATTATTATTATTATTATTATTATTATAGCAAGTTAGTTATTCGTATGACCCACGAGAACTACTTTATTAATAGTCCAGGAAAAATAAACATTCCACAAAACAAAATTCGCGTAGAGATGAAATTTGATATACACCTTAAGGTCATCATTTCTATAAAAGTGTCGAAAGTCCTCATCGATCTGACTTAAATATCTGTTATTCTTTATACTTAGTTGTTCCTTTTTCAGCTTATTTTCTTTCGAAATTGTTTATTTGGGAATGTATTATAAACACAATCATCAATTATATTCCTTTTTTATTACAAGATATTTATCCTTTATAAATATACACATGCGAATTCTAAAAATTAATATTTAGTTGCAAAACTAAGTCTTCTTGGTATATAATACAAGTACTTATAAGTATACACTTAAATTAGAGAAAACGAGCATATTACGTTTACCGCGTATTCAGGCACTTGTGCGCCTTATGGGCGCATCGCGGTTTTAATCGGTTTTTAAACCGTGCAAGCTCGCAAATTATGCTTCGGAAGAAAAAACAACACCGAAAATTTTTGTAGGCAATTTTATAATGTATATTTTTCTTAATAACTATTTTTACGATAAAACGTATCGCTGAAGAGATATTTTCGAAAAACCATTTTTCGGGACCTTCGACCTTGAATAAATTTTTTAGCACCAGTTAGATCGATGAGGACTTTCGACACTTCATTAGAAATGATGACCTTAAGGTGTATACCAAATTTCATCTCTATGCGAATTTTTGTTGAGCTTAGCCTTTTTTCCGTCTATTTTTCCTGAGCTGTAAAAGCATTGACTGACAAGTCGTATGTAGTACGCTCCATACATTTTCATGCAATTACAGCACCAAATATTGAATGTAAGGTTCTTGAATGAACTTGATGATGAACAATGAGCATTAATAGTACTTACCTTAATCAGATGAATCTGCAATTAGTTGTTGTAGTACCTGGTAGCCGAAACGTATTCTGAATAACCTATTCCGAATTCTCATACAACGAATTATTTACTTTTATTAACGTAAACACTCGTTATCACTCCTAGAACTGGAATTCACTGTGATCGTCCACGGTCAATCTTCTCACTTCCCTTCGTAAAAGTGGTATCTTCTTGGGAAAAGAAACAACGCCACGCCGCCGTGATGAACTACTATACTGCTTGGTACTGCTCCACGTGCGAGAACAAATGATTCGTCCTCTCCCCCCCCTCCCCCACTCCACACTCCGGCTTGAGAGAGAAGGAAAAGATCAGCGGATGAACCGAAGACATTTTTTTCCTGTTGGACGCAGTCGTATCCAATGCCCCCTTCCCCTGCGCGATCGGTTTGAAAGACGTGCATGGGGAATGAAAATCCCGGTGCGCTTCAATTACGAGTAGTATTCACGATTTTGCAAGGTCAACATTTTTATAATTCCGCAGTACCTTTTATTCAAAACTAATCCTTGGAATAATATAACTCTTTTGCACATGATTTATAAATATACGCCAAATTTTAAGAATAAAAATAGAAAGGGCTACCATACATCAAAGACTTCCTGTTCGGTAAGACTTTTCTGTCGCATGGTGAAGTTGTAATCGAACACCGCAAACCAAAAAAAAACCCTTTCTGAACTGTCAGAATAGGTTCGGGGAGTAAAATTCGGCTTTAGCACAAAACACCGGTACTATACAATTATTTTCAGTCTATTATTATATGTTATAAACTTTATTTAGTAACAATGACAGAAATCAGTTGACATTGTACAACTTTACAATCAAAAAACATTCGGCATTACAATTTGGCGTAGCTTTATGATTACAGCTAACAGTACTCGTGGCAAAAAAATAGCACCGAGAGAGAAGCCTAAAAAACATGTGAAAGTCGAGGAGTCAATGCCTATATTGCCAGATTATCCTACTCTTCTTCTCGGTATAGTCACGAGGGCATTTTACTAGGGTCAACAGGGTACTAGGAATCTTTCGTGAGTTTACATTTCAGGTTTCGTGAGTTTACTCTTTTCGCACAATGATAAAATGCCTTAGTACCTTTTCTTTGGTCTTAATCAATTTCCCTTTATCACTCGTCATAAAGATTCCTTGTAAACATCGTAAGTAGTCTCCTCTTTCCCGTCCATTCAAGTCATAGTCCAATAGTATATGGTCGCTGTCCTCATTACCTCGTCCTCGTTCACACATCGTCGAGACTCTTGCTAATTTTCTTCAAAATCTCCATGTCCTGTCATGTATTCCATTACCTACTCATTTGTATGAAAACAATTATTTTTCATTCCACAAGTCACATTCTGTATATATCCAAATGTCAACCGACCTTAACTAGTTTTTTCCCATCTTATTAGCCAGCTGCCAATTAGTTCTGCAGTTATTATCTGCCACCATAATTTATCTTCAATTTTCAATTATTTCTTCATTTTTAATACAACAATAAAAACACCAACTAGCATTTTATCAGCAACTAGCATTCAAATTCCTCTCCACTATCTAACGTCGATTCCATTTCTCGTGAGTCACAAACTCTTTGCAAAAATAAAATAATTATATTTCATCATAATGTCCAATCCCTTTCAAACAAATTGACAAACATTGAAATTCTGGTACACGAAAGTCGATTTGATTTGCTATGCCTCACTGAGCATTGGCTTTCAACTAACAACATCAACGATACTGCTATTTCTAATTATTATTTAGCAAGTTCTTACTGTCGGCAAAATTTTAAAGGCAAAAATCCCCACGGAGGTACGTGTATCTACGTTCGTAATGATATTTTATCTTCTCCACTG
>NNCF01129968.1:491097-555345 GCA_002313205.1 Laupala kohalensis
AACTTTGGCACGGTTGTGTACATAAATTCTGTAGCCCTATCCTGGCCCGGGTTTTTCTCCGTTTTTCCTTCTGGTAGAGGCGGATAGTGTTATTTCAATTCTTATGATTTTTAAACACTATACTCAGAATAATCTCTAGTTCGATAATAACTTGTACATGTAATTTTTTGCTTAAAATTACAAACATATTGACATTCTATTAGTGTTATAACTCGCAGCTAACTTTTTATCTTATCTAGGAACTTTTGCTGAAATTTTTGAATCCGCCTGTGCCTTAGGGCCCTTGATCGGATGGTCCCTTGCTTGCTTCCGGAGAGTAAATTAGTTTTTTTTCCTCCACGTGGTCATAGGCAGTTTGTACTGTTTTTTGACAATAAATTTATTTATTTATTTATTTACATGTNTATTATTTATTTATTTATCACTCATCAGCAATTAAAAAGATATCTCTCTCCACACGTGGGCTTCTTCGCCTTCGATCAAGCCATGGCCTCACTGTTCACCTGGGGGTGGCTTCTAGGAGTGCTTGGCCCGGAAAAATCTGGGGGAGAGATTACAATTGTGAGCAATACTACATTCTACACCTAATTACCAAGTTACTAAACTTAACGAATTTTTCCCCTAAGGACCTGTTTTTCAGCGTTTTGATGACTCATCGTTCTCTGGACGAAACATTAAATTTGGTATGACCTACAGATATGTTTCCATAGAAACGGCACTTAAATTGTGTCGTTTGTAAACAGTTTTAAGTATTCTCAGACACTATTCAAGAGTAGGGGAAATTCGGTACTCTTTAATTGCGTATCTCCATTGATTTCTTGTCACGAGTGTTGACTGGACTTTTCGCGTGTGTTACATCACATGTTCCATGCTAACTTCACAAGAACTTCTAATACTTGAACGAAATTTAGTTTTAGTTTAGAATCATCCCTGCATAGGAAACATATTATAAACATATCTAATAGAAATTGGCACTATGAATTATACACGAGAGACGAGGGTCGTGGACAGAAATCACGGGCCTCAGGGAGAAATCGATCTCCCCCACCATAGCTCAATTACATACTTAAACTTCGCATAAATGCACGCATAACCATAATGATTAAGTTCTTTGTAGTACAAAAAAGTGTAGCTCAAAGCAGTGACAGAGCTTGGATTTCGTTTTCTTTTTTCGGGGGGAGGGAGTTAAAAATTTGAAACCAGTAGTGTTGGTAAGGACGGCCACAAATATTATTGAAAATAGGGAATGAAATTTTTTATACACTTACTACTTTAAACTTATTAGATGATACTTTTTATACATAAAATTCGGAAGCTTATACATACAATTCGGAATTTATATCAGAAGCACCAAAAATCATGATGAAACACAATATTTGTTAATTTAGTGTTTCTTATTTGGCAACAATCATTTATTAAACAGAAATAAAGTTTGTGAAAGTGTCGGGGAAGATTTTTTATTGCTTCGCAAGGCTCTGCATGTAGGCTTGCTTCGCAGTAAAATTTCCTCCTCTCCAAAATAAATACTCAAAGGTTCAATTTGAACAAGGTTTATTCTATCGTCGTAATGTAGAACAATGAACGACACCAGACGGCGACCGGCAGGCGTAGAAAGTTCAGTGCGAAATTGTTCGTGTAACTCACGACTGACTTCTGGCGAGTCGGTGATGTCGTGCTGTGTCTTGTGATTGTAGAATAGGTCCCACGACCGACGAATTCTGGTTGTCGATAATCCAGGTTCTTGGACATAGGATTTTTCAGCGGAGCTGGGCTTCTCGTTAGAGGTTGCGACGTGACCTCGAGGAAAATCGTCAGCGTGATAATAACTTAGAGTTATTTTGCGGAGCTGGGCTTCTTGTAGAGGTAATCGGGTATCGATGCGCTCTGCTCAAGGGTTTTTCAGCGTAATCTGCTGGAGTCCTTGTTCGAGGTAATCGGGCGACGATGTTACTTCGACCAACGTTCTGCGTAATCTAAATTTGTTGCTAGGGTAGGGGCCGTAACACTATGTCGAGGTTCGTTTATTGAGAGATAAACGAAGGGCGTCCTGGCTGCACGCGGCACGCGTGTGTATCAAGGAGTCTTCCGTTATTTATAATGTTAGGATTCTTTGGCGTTGTATGTTGAGACTCTCTTGTACAAAGAGTGATGTCGCCTTGGAGACCCGTAAACAACATGGCTGATCACGTAACTTTCGTGTTTCTGTTACATGGAGGAGCTTCAGCATTGTATATGTAGGAAGGTACGTACTTCTCTGTATATGTAAGAAATGTGTTCCTACAAAAGCATTAAATAAAATCTCCGTGTACAATAACAAGACTTAAAATAACAGCGTCCTGTCAGTTTTAATTGACATAATGTCCATTACATTTATTGGGTCAACGGTTATATCTCCGTAACTTCACAGCAAAAGCACCAAGTTAATAGTTACTGGTTTTGGCCTGTACTCACTTCTGTGATCCTGTGCAGCTTTGAACATAACCTCTTTTGAAAGAGTTACGAAATAGAATACGTATTTAGGAGTGGGTGGCTCCTGGAAACTCACATGATAGTAATGATATGACAGCGCGTTCCGGTAAGCATTTTTCCATCTTGATGGCGTGACCAGGACATGGATCTTTCGGTCAAAGAGGTGTTTATGAAGTAGATAGTTTTCGAATTAAAGAAAATTTAGAGTGGAGAAAGTCTAAATAATTTATCAATAATTTAAAAAAATGAAATATTGTTACCAATGTTGTTGGTCCATAAGTAGAAATACATGTTTAATTTTGACAATTATTATTGGCAATCAGCAGAGGTGGAATGTTTTTCCTGCTTGGAAATAAACAATAGATTTTTCAGGTGGGGAATAAAGTCAGAAGGGGTGCAATTATCCGGCTTCCACCCTTTAATTCGAACACTGGTAAGACAGAATCCAATATAATAGAACTACGTGAAAAGCAAAAGTATTTTTAAAATAAAGAAATGAACTAGATGAGACCTAACATTTAATTCGTAAAATGTATTCTTTTGAACTAATGATTTGTACAAACTTAATATTCGTTTAATCTAGTGTATTAACAAGAAAATTAGTATTAAATCATTATATATCATTAAAAAATTGCTTTTCTGGCCTTGTTGTTAGCGAATGTGTCAATAAGTTCACTGTTCTCCAGTTGTCTTGCTAAGAAAGACTCCATGGCACGTGTACCCAAGCTTGTTAGTCGTTATTGTGCCATGGTTGAACGGAGAAAGTTCTTTACTTTCGCAAGAGTGCTGAAGGACCTTTCTGCTTCAGCAACCGTCACTGGTAGTGCACAGAACACTCGAAGAGAGATGTATACATTAGGAAATGTGGTTTTAAGTTTCTGTTTCTCTAATGTGTTTAGGAGATTAGGAGGAGCAAGATCATTTTTAAAGTTTGCTGGCTGAATTGATTTCAAGTGGTACATTTCTTCTAACAGATCCCCACTTACATCAATGCCATAAAAATTTACAAACTTGTTTGATCTTTCAATAAATTCCTCTTTTGAAAGTGTTGGATATTTCCATAAAAAAACGAATATTTCATCAATGATTCGAATAGCAGTGTATCGTGTTGTGATATTCACAATAACACAGTCCAGTAAAATATAAAATACTTTCATTTTAAAATGCTCTTGCGGACCACAATTATCTTCTTGAGTTGATCCATCTGCTAGTCTCTTTTGACAGGTCGTTTTTCTAGAAAGGTTGTTGCCGAATCTACATTGGCACTGACAAGTTTACACTCTTCCAAAATGTTTACCCAGCTACTCTTTAAGTGTTTTAATTTATTCACTAAACTGTCTAAATTCTTCACTTCTACATCGAGAGTAGCCTGTAAAAATTAGATTCTGTAATCAATTGCGGTCAGTACATTACGTCAAACAGATGACATAACTTATTCAAAAGACTTAATATATTTTGCAAGACCTTTAAGATCATTTACAGTTTCAGCAGCTAAGTTGAGTTTTTGAACCTCTTTTATGCCTCGTAGGTTCATAGAAAATGGCTTGACAAATTCAATTCTTGAGGACCATCTTGTATCAGAAATGCTGTGAAGCGAGCACTTCATGTGTTTTTGTAAGATTTCCCATCGCTGAGAACTTGAACTGAATATGTTATAGCATTTTTGGATATTTCCGAAGAATCCTATTGCCTCCGTACAACATTCTACAGCTTCAACTCCACACAGATTCAAACTTTGACTGGCGCATGGTGAATAAAGGGCCAGAGAGTTGTCTAAGTATTTGACTCTGTGCGTCTTTGAACGGACCATTCATGTTACTACCATAGTCATAGCCTTGCCCACGACAATCACTTAGGGGAATGTGATATTTGGCGAGACTGGTCCGGATACGTTTTGCAATGGCCTCACCGGTTTTCTTGTTGCAATCCACAAAGCTTTCTTGAATCTCATATTCAGTACTCTGGATCTGTTCCTTTGAAGATAAACTGAGATATCGCAAAATAAAAACAGTCTGTTCCACATGTGACGAGTCAGGTGTTTTAATACTGTCACACAACAACATATCTACAGTAGTCTGACTGTGAAGACGAGACTCCAGACAACGCCATTCTAGGTAACGCTTGTGGTTGACACTGTTATCATGGGGTGTTATTCTATCATGCAGTTTCTTCCACTTGTTGACTGCAGAGTAAACTTCAGAAGTTGCCAACATTGATCTACTTGGCATTGGAAGCTTACTGAATAACCTACAAGGAAAGCAGATAGCGCACTTTTAAGTGGACTCCAGACAAGCCAATCTCGGCATATTACTTCATTATTTTTAAGTGTACATGTCAGAACTGAACGAGGAAAAGCATGACCCTCTACACCTTGAGGGAAGTAAGGCGGATGGGGTGAAGCACCACGAAGAACTGCTTGCCTTACGCCGTCATGATTTAGTTTGAAGTTGGCCTACATCGAAATGCAATAGCTTAGAAATTTCTGAATGGTTTGCGTTCCTATTCGTAGTCACAGTTTCATAAGAGTCGAATGCAATGAAATTTGATGAAGGTTGGTCAGTTTCGACCACCTTACCAGCAGTAAAAGTTTCATCAGCATAAACAGATGATGAGCAACTCTCTTCCTATTGATCGAGGTTATATTTGTTCGATGACTCTTGGTCTGTGTGTTTGTTTCTTCGACAATGCTGTCCGGATTAACGAGAGTGTTTTGAGTAGTTTCAAGAGATCCTTGAGGTGTTGGTTTAAAAGAGTCTGTAGGTTAAGTGAAAAAGTCTAGACGTTCAAAAGTAGTTTGTCCCTTTTTGGTTGATCTTTCTCGTAGGTACCGTTCTTTCCTCTGTTTTGCCTCTGACTTATGAATATAATTCATTATGGTATGAAATTTACTCTCAAAATAGTGTTCAGAAGAACATTTTTGAAAGCTATTTCAATATTTTACATAAACTTTTCATTTCACAAAAAATTATGTAGTGTGCTGAATACCATCACAACACACGACAATCACAAGAATTTCGACTTCTCTTCGTTACACAATAACAACAATGAACAATAAATAAACACAGCTCATTTCACTTCATAAAAAAATTAACAACTGTGAATAGATTAAAAATTAACACTGTTAAAACCGCATATGCAATATACCGCACTGAATGACTTCGAAGCAACTACGAGCTCCGCTCGAGTCAACATTACACACGTGAATCTTTCAACAATATAGTGACAGATGCATAACACGCCTTGCGCGATAATGGTGAGTTATCGCTTTCGCAGAACGAAAATAGTAACCTGAGATTCAGGCAGATAAAAGTATACGAGAAGACAGTAAGGACGGAAGTGGCAACCCAGGTTCAAGAGTATCTCAGTTCTCTTCTCGCACCAGGAATTTTCTCTGTAAGAGACGATTCTACTCGGATATGAGATCCCGAAACATTTAATCTTTGAATTTAATAAAAATAGTTTGAGCCATTCTCGAGTATATATTAGCAAAAATTAAACATTCAGACATGACGCGCCGGGTCCCCTCCGGGGTCCGGGGCTACATCCCCCTTCTCATCCAGCCTGTGGGGGAGTACCTACCCGCGGAGAACTCCGACTGAGGACACTAAAATGTGTTAGGATGAATGAGAAGAATTCTTCATGTCGCCTCAATGCTTTATACAAACACGTCCGCACGAAGGAAGTGTTGACCTCTGAGAGGAAGGTTAGAACGTCTCTGGAATGGGAGCTGAGTGTAAGCTGATATTTCTGTTTACGATGAGAGATTACAATAACCGTGGTAGAGCGGAGAATTCGTGGCTGGAACCAGGGCCCTACTACTGAGGCCCTGGTTCGAACTTGAGTTCGTCACGAATTTCAGAGGATTTACTCGAAGACGAGTTTGCATACCTTTCATATATGTTAATCAATTTTGATCATTTAAACATTGCTCATAAATTTTTATCACAAATTAGTTTCGATGTGGTACAGTTAATTTTTTGTTTTTCAGAATAATTCTTAAATTGATACTTGTGGGGGGAGGAGGTTTCAGCCCCCTTAGGCTTCTTTATAATTTAATTCGAAGAAAAAAGGTACTAATTTCGTAATTTAATTCATACCTTTAATTTTTAAGCACTTGTGATTATAAAAAGTAGGTGAATTAATCCAAGATCGCAATTACCTAATAATAAGTACTGAAAAGATATCAGTGACAGTTTTTTTGCGTACATTTTTATGCAAATATGTTCCCATGACCAAATTTATTTTAACACAGAAATCGAGTATACCAATGAAAAGCATGTAAAACCACACGAGATCAAATCCTTCGAGATGCACTGTCGGTGAAAAGGAAAACTCGATTTTATTGGGGTCTATTAGAGTACCTGTTACAATGGGCTCTAATGACCTTAGATGTTGACGAGCCCTAAAGCCCCACAAAAAAAAAGTACCTGTTACACAAAAGAGGACCATGAAATGTATGTGAGGCGATGTTTGCGGAAAGACTGGCTGTAAGGTAGGGCCGCCGTGAAAGCACCCGAGCCTCGGGGCAAATTACTGTCTCGCGATTAAGTGCGAATATAAACTTAACAATTATCATTTATGAAAACGTACTTTTATGATGTTATATATTTAACGAAACATAATATTGATTTACACTAACTAAATGCTACATAAATAAACAAGTTTAAATTTAACATTTGTTTCTAATATTTAACATATTTACCTTCATCAACTTGAATCTACTTTTCATCATTGAGGCCTTCCTGGTTGTCTATCATAACACTCATCTTAGCCCATAGTTTTCTCACATCAGTGTTAATAGGAAACCTTTTACGTCTTTTTTTGGACAAGCAAGTCACTACTTTGGTGAGAGTTTAGCCCAACTTATTCATTTTATCTGTTGAAAAATGAAATATATCTGTATAAAATGAATAAGTTGGGCTAAACTCTCACCAAAGTGGTGACTTAGTACGGGGGAAACAGCTAGTGTTTTAGGAACCTCTGATCGCAAATCCTGCGCAGCAACTTCAGATTCAATCAGTCAGGACTGGAGGTACTTACTTATAGGGTGTAATGGCCAGTAATGTTTCTATATATTCCAGTACTTTAGGTCCAACTTCTGAAATATTCTTTTCAAATTCTCCACTTCATTACCAAAAAGGATGTTGACATGTATCCCATTAGCTTGTTTCCATTAATACCGACCATTCTTACAAACTGTCTCGAACCAGACCAATTTGATTATTAAAACACAATCTCTGCTATGGATAAGTTTCAGTCAACAATTATTTAATTTTTCTAATATCCCTGTCAGCTTTTTGTGTTTCCTCCATCAGGATTTCCTTTTTTAACGTTAAGGTCTCTATGCTTTCATCTAGGGGAATTGGAGGTTGGTAAGCTGCACAACCTTGTTCATCAATGGATCTTTCCCCTGGGAATAATTTCTTCCGATGGCGCAGCATTCTTGCGATTTGTTATTCTTGACTTATTGATGCGATTGACAAAATTAATACGGTAATAAATTTGATTTGCCAGTGATATAGAGCCATTGCCAATCAATTTACCGTTGATTCTGTCAGCAAATGACTCCGGATATTGCCTCACTGTAGCCTTGGCCACATCAAATGCAGTGTTTGTACTAGTGTCTTTTAGTTCATGAACTAAATAATTAACTATCTCTTGCACCATCTTCCTTCTATCGGTTGCTTGAGGAACTTTTCTTGCAAGAGGCAAAATGTGAACGTCCAAAACTAGTATTGAGCATTTTAAAAACGCTCAAAACTAGTTCTAGCAAAAACGCATCTGCCAAAACCATGGGCGGATACAGACTAATATTTTAGGAGGGTCATAACAAAAGAACATAGTCTAGGGCAGAGTACGTTCCAAATAACATCCCAATCTCACAACATAAATATGAACGTATCATGTGATTCACGCCAACATCCACTCTCACAACCATAATGGCACAACCTACAACTAGGTATGGCACGTTGTGCATTGTTAAATCGTTTCTACAAATATACTGCAGTACTAATTACTGATTAAAAATTGTTCAAATGCGTCAACCATCTTGAAAATCATAAACGCTTTTGCGCGACTAGAAACTCATACTCCATGGGTTTTTAGGGGGGGGGGAGGGTCATGACCCCTCCATTGTATCCGCCAAAGCTAGTTTTNGTATTTTTCGTCCAATGACCGAATTCGGGTTTTGTGCGTAACATATATATTTCTTTATTTGTCCACAATATCTGTATTAAAAATATTTTTTCATTAATTATTTTATTTGTACCTTTATAAAAATTCTGATTTGGTCATGAAATTCTTACCCTTTAATTCGTATTTACTACTTTAAACAATTAATCAATTTGGTCACGATTTAATATTGTTAATTATCTATTTGATGAGTTGGATTCAGCAAATCTGCGGTCTGCATGTTTGAAATTGGCGGTTCCCACCCTCTGAGTGGAAAGTTTTAAAAAGTTTCCTCGAGCATTAAGAATAAAGAAAATTAACATGCTATTTTTATTCTCATTTTAATAACATGCATATTAAGGGATCTTGTCCAAAGATTAAATATAAAAATGCCTGAATCACACAAAACAGAGGTTCCCACCCCAAAGCATATGACACACTCCCCCACCCCCCGATTTTGTTTATATTATTTTTTAAATAATGTTTTTTTTCTGGCGAAGTTGTATACACTAGTCATATTCAACAGTTCCCTTGAACACGTATTTCAATATAGGTCTTCCTGCACAGCGTTTGTTTCTTAAGATCCTCGCAGCGAAAGAAAAGTAACGAGATGTAACTAACGGAGTGAAACGCAGTGTTGTCATGTCTGCTTCCGGCGGTGACCTAACGTAGCTCCAACCATTCCAGACGGTACTCACACAAAGCCTGCTCTAACCTATTGAAGTGCACTATTATTTCAGGCAAAGGTTGAAGTTCAGGCCCTCTACCCGTCTTGGTGCATATCAATTATTGCCGGTTCTATGAATCGGCTGATGTAGGCGTTAGTATCCAGACGTAAACCCTCAAAGATTCTGCTGACACAAGTAAAACGCCTACGTGTCTACAACGAGAGGAAGAGTCGGCAATCTCACAATAGTGGCATTGGCTCCTCGACTTTTACGTGGTCTTTAAGCTCATCCCTTTTCTTTCGCTGCGAGCACTATAGGAATGATTCACAAGAAACTGTTGTAAACACAGTAAAAATTCTTTAATTCCACACGAATCGGGTGAAGTACTGTAACAAAAACACACAGGCTCACGAACAGCGAATCGAGGTACAAAATTGAGTTCCGACCTTGATCACGCACAGTAAACTAGAGGCAAAGCAATGAATCTTCAATGCAAGGCACAATGAAACCCTGTTTTCTAGACGGGACATCTGTTGTGTAATCTTACCATTGCGAGATAGAAAGGCAGGTAACTTCTTGGTTCACGGAAATGCGATGAATCCCTGATCTTTGATAGATAAGAGACCTCATCCCACGCTCACACCTGTTTCTTCTGCGGTCTCGGTAGATCTCTGCACGGCATGACTTTTTATGATTTATTCATCAGTTTCGAAAATGGAAATTGTTTATCATATTAAAATGACCGTAAAGCTTTAAAAATTAATACATTTTTATTTTAATATATGCTAATTTAAAAAGTATTATTTAACTATAAATATTCTTAACTCCCAAAAACCTCTGTTTTCGAACCCCACCCCCCCAAAAAAAATTTGTAATGTCGCAACCTGCGTCTCGACTGTAAGTACCCCTGCACAAAAATTGTAAATTTTGTACATTCTTCGCCCCCGTTCCCAGGATTTTACTCCCTCTCGTTGGACCTGACCGTACGTCAACCAGAGGGAAACTGAATACAGCGGGGAGCGGCAGTATTGTTGTCCCACGAGGTTGGAAGCATGCTGCGTTTTTCCGCGCAACAGTACCGCGGTGCTGTTGGTTTTGTGGGCGGGCGCCTGCTGCTAAATTTTGTGCGCTTTATTCATCTTACGAATATGACCTCATACAATGGCCACAAAAATCTGTAACTTATCACAATTGAAAAAAATTATATTGGGTGCTAACTGTGGACTTCAAAATGATATTTTATTAAAATTACATACCATATAATAATATTTAATATAGAAGTAAGGAAAAGTTGCAATGTGAGAAAAATTTTCTAAATTATTTCAATGTTTCTAGTGGTACTTGCACTCTTTTTCTAAATTATTGCAATATTTCACTGTTTCTAGAGTACTTGCACTCCAGCAAGATTCCGAGCCACCTGATAGAAAATTACCATAATAAAATTTACAATACAAAAAATCAAAAAAGTGTAAATCATAAATATGAGAAAATAAATAATTGGAATAATGGGACTTAATTTGTACAATAAATGAATGATGGAAAAATTTAATTGGTGTTCTTATAAAATGTGTAATAATATGGTATGATTCATGAATGATCGAAAAAAAATGTTGATAATGGCATTTATTTGAAGACCCCGTGTAAAAAACTGGCTAAAACTACAAATTATGTTGAAAATGTAATTTTAAGGGTTATTTAACAAAACTGAAATTGAACTTAATTATTTACAGAAATGTCTTAAATAAAGGATTTATTTACAGAAACTTAGAAAAAAGGTAATTTTTTAAAAATTTCTACACCCTGAAATTTTTGTTTTTTGGCCCTTCCAAAATCAAATCTTGGATCCACCCCTGCCTCTGTTTGTCTCTTGAGATCTAAATCCACAAGGTAATATGTCATCAAGATGCATGTAAGAGATAGTAGCACCGACAATTGAAAAGATGCCAAAGCAGCTGTCATATGATAGAAATGGTAGAAAAAATACAGGAAAGGATCTGACGTACAAATAAAACATAAAGCTATTGAGAGAGAGAATATTCAAAAACATTTTTAATGTAAATCGCAATTTAACTTTTTACTTTTACAGTTCGTAAAAGTATTTCAGATCCGGAGTTTGTTGCAAGTAATTACATTACTTCTAACAATTGTTTAGTTACCTTAGTACAATTTTAAAAATTAATTACAGTGCCATAATTATGCATATGTAATTATTGGATTGTACTAAAATGAAGTAATAATGGAATAACTTCTCTTAAAAACAAAAACAAAAAATCATTTTTAACATCTATTAAATGCAAAGGATACATTAATTTTATTTTACTCAATTTATTAACAGTTGTTCAATAATCATGTCTTTTGTTTTTGATACGATAATTAATTTCAACAGAAGATTACTAACAAGGAGATAGCAGTTATATTCCTCTTAAAATAATGTTAAGGGGAATTTATCAACCACACTGTTTCTCAAATTAAACAGAGAAAATTTCATCAGTTTTAAAATATTTGTATCAACCAAGTAATAAAATAAAAATAATCATAACTCATCACCAAGGTGATCATTTCAAACACGTGTCATGTATATATCAAATACTTACAGCCACACATCTGTCATAAATTTAATCATTAATCTCCAAACAAAGAAAAGAGTAACACCAAACACTGTTAGCACTATAGACTGGATATTTAAATTTTCTCAGAATAGTCATAAATTTTCAGTTTTTAAGAAAATTTATGTTATGAGAACGTACAAGTACAATTCAGAAGAGCAATAAATCATACTACATTTGTAAAACAATTATTTTCACACCAAAATTGCAAACAAAATTTTAACTTTCAGTTACTTAGATAAAGTTTAGTTCGGCTCAAGATGAAGTCAAGCCCCTCAAAATATAAACTGAAGATTAAAGTATAAGTTGACATGATTGTGTAAAAGAAATTAATTTTATTGAAGAGCACTTGTGAAGAATTCTTGTAAGATATTACTAGGGAACACAAACTGTAACATTAGTAAATAACTATGAAGATGAGCAGACAACCTGAAGTATTATGTTTATTTGCAGTTAAAAAAAAAAGAAATTACCTCAACTCAAGATTGAGGAAATTAAGAAAAGAAGCATTTTTCTGAATATTGAATTCAATCATGTCACAGGTCCCATATGTAGCACACTATTAAAAGCATTAACCAAATCATTATAATCAAAAGATTTGCCAACTTCATAACTCTATTCAGAGAAATTGATTAAAGATTCATCACACATGTACTACATCATTTGAGTATGTGAGCACAATTGGTTATTATCAGGTACCAGTTTGATATCCACATTGGGTAAAAATAGGAACGTAAAGATATACTATATTTTAAATAAAACAGAGAGATTCAAAGATATGGTTCCCATCCAAAGTAAAGTCTGCTGAGATTTCCAGGATCTGATGCCTCTTGAATAAGCCTGTTTACTTGGGATGACACACTCACTCCAGGGCCAACTTCTGTTCCAAGTAATTTCTGCTTCAACCGTTGCAAAGCTCTCTCTGCCATACGGTTCACTTCCACCGAATCTAGAACAAAATTACGTACTACTTAAATCCTGATTCTAAAGCACAGAGTAGAAAAAGGATGGCACTGAATACACATACTTTTGCATATGAGCAAACGAAATCTTGGAAGTGAAACATGTCCCTCCTACCTAACTGGATTAGAATCTAATTTATTTTAGATTTGTATTTCCACAGGTGAGTAACCGACTTTTGTACCCTATTTTTTATTTTTTGCAAGGGTTGATATATGTATATTTTACAAACTTGGAAGATTATATTACTTTTCACCGATATTCACAGAAATAATCTTCTTAAAATTGATTTAAAAAAATGTTTCTAAGTGAAGTTTAGAGTCTATGAGTAACAATGTTCTGAGGACAAGCTTTCATGTCTCTTTTCAATCTTTCAAAATTTCTGAATACTGAACTATTTTAATCATGATAGGTGAACAATATGACTTCAAAAAAAACATAGTTATGCTTTTCTAGACTATTTTAATTGCTAAATTTTGTGTTGAAGTTATTCTACCATGAGTAGATGACACTAATTGTAATGAAGTGTGCAATTAATTATAGTAAAATATTTATTTATTGTTTAGTTAGAAAGTGTCCATCTTCTTCTATGGGTTAATTCTTTTATTGGCCAAAATTTTTCATTTTACAATATCACAATAATTGATTCATATCTGCGACAAACAATATCTACAATAACCTCTTCCATTTTCCCCAGCTGTCACTATACACATTTGTCACATGCATTAAAACCAGGTCCAAATTCATGACAGAAAAACACATCATATAGTCCAACCAAGAATAAGAACCATAAAAGCTGCCAAAGGAACCTGGCATTAAATCAAATAACAAAACTTATATAATGCAGTGTCAGTTAAAAACAACCAATAGAAACTTTTTATAACCTTACCTCTTTCTTCAACGAACTTCACATCTTTCTTTTGAAGTTTGTAAGCTTTGGAAGGAGTAATTGTCCACGCATACAATGGGTCGTAAAGTAGAACTTCTAAAACTGTTAATAAAATTGTCTGGTGTTCTCGAAGCACTGACATAGTTTTCTCACATGACCTATAAAAATGAGTTTGTTGAAATAGCTTCATGACATTCAAAAATTAGTTCAAGGAAAAAAAAAAGAAGAAAAAGAGGATAATTCATACTTCCCGAATACTCCCTCCACACCGCATACTCCCATTCCATCAACTATATCACGAGTTAAACGAAATGGAACAGTTTCAGGGGTTGGTAATATTTGCCCCATTTCAAATGCAATTCCTAGGAATAAATATTTTTTAGTGGTATTGTCGACAGCTCCATCATAAAAATGAAATTCCATGTGACAAATACAATTAAAAAATTAAGGAGAAAACAATATATATCACACAATGGGACATGTTAGGGAAGAAATTTAGTAACATTCCTCATCACATGATTACTATTCTTTAGTTAATTTACAATGCATGTTAATATAAGGGTAAACAATTTGTGTATCATATTGGGCTGCAGTATTCCCAATAAATAAAACTCTAAATAGCAAACTCCTGACTCAACTAATCTATTTCAATGTGTAAAACACCTAAATTGCTAAAAAAATTCAATATTTTACACATTGTACATCTCTCTCCTCTTTTTTTGAATCTAACTATGTGCAGAGTAATACATTTTTTTCAAAGTGGTGAGGCAGAAGGTTAGGTGAGAGTCAAGCCACAAGTAAAGATATTTTTATATTTATTTTTATTACATTTTGCATCAAACACCCTTCTCCGAATATTACAATGTAATAGGTTGAGGTCTTAAAACCTCACCCTAACATTGTATTATCAATCACACTGAATACATATTAGGTATAATTGCTACCGTCGTTTTCCAATAGACGGATTTAGCGGTATGTGGTGGTGGAAATAAACAGATGTAGATATCATACAATAAACATGGGCATTTCTCATCATAACCCCATCGAAACATTAATCTATTTGTGTCCGCATCGTTAAGTTATTCTCGATTGAATATGTCAGTTTACGAGCCAAATTCTCATTTGCGGGAGATTTTAATTTTCTGCTTCAGCATGAAGAAATCTGCGACTGAGACTCGTCGAATGCTCTCAAATACTTACGGCGAAACCGCTATTAGTGAAATGGTGATTTTGACATCGAAGACTATCGGCATGGTGGTGGAAGAGAGGTTTTCAAAGATGCAGAATTGGAGGTATTACTTTATGAAGACTCATGTCAAGTACAAGAAGAATTGTCAGGATCATTGGGAGTGACTCTACAAGCCATATCAAAACACCTGAAAGACTTGAGAATGATTCAGAAACAAGGAAATTGGGTGCCGTACGACTTGGAGCGGAGAGATGTTGAACAGCGTTTGTTTGCTTGTGAACAGCTGCTTGAAAGGCAAAGACAGAAGGGATTTCTGCATTGCTTTGTGACCGGAACGTAAATGGGTTCATTGCGATAACCCCAAGTGCAGAAAATCATTGGGACTTCCGGACGCCATGCTTCCACATCGACAACCAAACCGAATATTCACAGTTCAAAGGTCATGCTTCGTATTTGGTGGGATTGGCTCGGCATAGTGTATTACGAACCGCTAAAATCACCTGAAACAATCACAGGTGATCTGTATCAAAAGCAATTAATGCGTTTATGCCGAGCATCAAAAGACAAAAACGGTCACAATACAACAAGAGACACGATAAAGTGATTTTGCAGCATGACAATGTCGCAAAGTCGGTCAAAACATACTTGGAAACGTTGAAATGGGAAGTTCTACCCAACTCATCGTAATCTCCAGACATTTCTTGACAATCTCTGACAATCACTTGTTTTGATCAATGGCTTATCGCCTGGCTGACCAGCACTTATGAAGAAGTCAAAAATTGGATTGATATGTGGATCGCCTCAAAAGATGAGCAGTTTTTTCAACGCGGGATTCGTAAGCTGCCCAAAAGATGGGAGAAAGTAGAGGCCAGTGATGGACAATATTTTAAATCATAAATGTATAAATGTTTACAATAAAGCCTTGAATGTCAAAAAAACAGCAGAAGAAAAGTTGTACACCTAATAACATTCACAAAAAGGGATAAAAATTGAGTTTAATTTTTTCTAAAAACAGAATATCTACTTTTTGGAGACAAAAATAGGAAACGGACTTTTTAATTACATTTTTAAAGAACAATATTGGTTTGAGGAATTGAAAAGGAAAACAATATTCTAATAATAAAAGCATATTTCTGAGTACTACTTACCAAAATCAATATGGATGATTTCTGCAGATCTTTTATCGACCAACATATTCATCAAATGTCGGTCACCCAATCCCAGGATATAGCCAATCATGGAAGAAGTTGCCACACTAAATAATTTTTTTTAAGCATCATTAGTCACACATAATACACATATCATCATTATATAGATTAATACCTGTGAATATATGCAAGCCGCCTCTCAAACCACTTTCCAGGTGATGTAAAATGTTCTAGAAAAAAGTATCTGAAAACTGGGTGTATAGCATTGCAGATTTTTTTGAATTCTTGCAATCTTAATTCATTAGATTTAGTGCATGCTTTCTGAAAATAATAATTAACACAAATACATCACACAACGTATGTTGAGTACAACTAAGAGAGTAACCTATGTTTAGAGGAGTAAATATATTTCAATAGTACAATGATATAAATTCATTAGTTTACCATCATATTCTCACGGCATTTATATGAAGCAGCATCATTAGGATAATATTTTTTGTGAGCTCCTGAACGATGATCTCCTCCAGTCAAATAAATAAGGAGTGGTTCAGTATTCTCACACCATTCAATGACTCCACTTCTTTGAGACAATGGCGAAACCTACACACAGAAATTAATGCACTGAACCTAAGAATCAGAAATTATTAGAAAAGCAGTATCTATTTCAATGAAAATCATAGAGTAGAAGGAGTTACAGAAGAAACAATTAAAATTTACTTCAAGATGTAAGGACTGTAGTATATTTAATATGATAAAGCTTCATCATACAGATATATTAAATTAGACTTAAATACTAAGTACTAAATAATTGATAATAAGCAATAAAAAAGAAAGAAAGAAAAATAGATATGATCGAGACATTTTAGTTTCAAACCTTGTATGTTCTTATAAGAAGCTTTCTCTTGGATGTATGTTTGCTCTTCCTAAGAAGAGAGTTCATGATGGTGAAAACTTGCTGCATAACAGCATCTTGACGTAAATCATCCTTTCCCTGAATGAAAATGAAAATTTTGTTGTAACTGAAACACAACTTCTACATCTAAATGAAATAAACAGTACATAACTTTGGTTTCTTTGTGTAAAAAGTAATAGTAACACTCCTCTGTAAGTTAACTTATTTTCTCAATTCAATCAAATTCAATTAAATATCAGGCATAAGAAATACAAAGCACTGAGAGTCAGTATGCTTAAAAAACAACAAAAACAATATGCTTTTATAACATTATAAAAAAATTATGGAGTTAAATATAAGGAAAATGATGAAGATGTATGATTTCATCTCCATCGTGCAACTTTTTTCTAATGGCTCTATAGAATTTTACCAACAATTCAACATAGAGGCTAAAATATTATGGATATACCATTAATGCCCATGTCAAATAAGTTTTTATACTCTTTCATCTCACTACCTCAAGTTATTAAATTTAGAGGTAACCATTTCTTAATTTTAATTTTCTTCTTTGAAAAATATAGTGTTAACCCATACATCATTAGTACAAACACCTACAAACCTTGATAAGCTGAGGCCTCTTCACACCATCTGTTCCTATGCACATTATCTTCTTAGGAGCATTAATCCCACCTACTAAACTAAATGTTGATTCATACTTATTTATACCTGAAAAAATTGTTTTAATAACAAATATTAAACTTGCACAATATACCTAGACCCACAAGAAAGTAATGACATTATTTATGGTCTAAAACTGAACATACCTAAAATATTATTGTATTTACAACTCTTATCCACAGGTAAGCTTAAAGTAGGAACCAAAACAGTTTCTACATTCTGTAATTTTTGCAAGGGTTCGTTTACTGGAATAGTATGATCTGTAATCACCAAAATAAGAAATTAGAAAAAAATACATATTACATAAATTTTATAAACCATAATATATATGTTTAATACAAAAAGTCTGTAGTAAAAGGTAGACAACAAAATAAAGCTGAAAGAAGAGAGTTTACAGAAAAGAGAATTTCTTAATCAACAAATTTTTACATTTTTGTTCTTAAAACAATACCAATAAACATATGTAACAAAAGATACAAAGAGGGAAACTACAGCTCACCAGAAGCTTTCCGGTTCTTAACTTCAAAATATGCAAGGCTAATCAAGGCATGTGACACAGAATTCATTTTCTGCAGAAGTGTACCAATGTGCTCATGTTTAGATAAGTCACTGACAATCTTTTGAGCACCAAGAACTCGGGGCTGAAAAAAAAAAGAGAGAGAGAGAGTAAAATGAAACAAATAGTACCAGAAATTGAGTCTGAGAATACAGTGAGATGTGATAGTCATAAGAAGTAAATGTTCTAATGTTTGAAAAACTATGCTCTTTTCATAACTAATACATGAAAGATTTGTACTAAACACAGTTGATAAACAATTTCACCACACACAAGCTCTAAAAGTAATGGTATTAGTGCAGCTTACCTCTGTTTTTCTGTTTTGAACATTGGCAGCCCCCCCACAGAAGTCTTGGTCTTTATATGAATTAGCAAGAGCTAAGATACTGGGAAGTGTGTGATGAGGATGATCCTTAGCACAACGCACTATAAATAATCATAAAGAAAAATTGAAACTAGAGATATCAAGAAATTACTAATCCACATAACTCAATGTAATACTTACCAAGCAATTTGTTCAATTTAATAGAAAAATCATCTTTAACATTGGTCATTCGAGGAGTCATTTGAGGCAAAATTGGAACAAATTTGTACGAAGGAATTTTAGACATGTTCTTTTCAAGAATATTGTTAACTTCAGGATGCAACATATTTTCAAGCCATAAAGATGCAACTCGAAAAACATCTAAATTATTACGATCCCCATATTCCAAACATCGAAGATAAAACCTGAAATGAATTTATTATACATTCTCACAATTTACATACATTTACTGTAAGTTATGGCATTTTTTTACTTACTGCACAGCATCACTTAGGTACTTGTTTTTTTCTCCTTCTGTATTACAAATTTCTTCATTATCAATTCTACTTTGTTTATGTTTCATTACCATGGTCCTTTCATCATCTTTGGTTTTATTGGGTTGCTTCTTCAAGTTTTCAACATCTTGAATCGCTTTTTGTATCCATTCTCTCTTTAATTCATATGCACGAGATTTGAAATAAGTAGAAATACTCTGATACTGTCCATCAGCAAAGCAAGCTAAAGCAGAGTAGATATCCAACATATTCTCGCCAAAATTTTCACCGGCCTTGTTTAACATGTCCATAGCCTTAAGGTAATACTCATCAATAACTACTCTTGGATTTTCTGACTTGGTTTCCACCATCCAGTCACCATACAATTTTACAGCTTTAGCATACATCAAAGTGCACTGAGGATCAAGGTTTTGCATATCAATATTGTTGAGCAG
Source organism: Laupala kohalensis (assembly GCA_002313205.1). Lineage (NCBI taxonomy): Eukaryota > Metazoa > Arthropoda > Insecta > Orthoptera > Trigonidiidae > Laupala > Laupala kohalensis. Next base: position 510,577 of record NNCF01129968.1, read on the forward strand.
AGCCCGCATAATGTGCTTCCCTACCGAAAGATCACCACTATCCCAAGCAATACGTGCTTCTTCTATCTTTAACAAGCCTGAAATATAAGTTGACAAAGTAGCATCAGCAAAGGAACCAATACATTTTGCTGCGACTTGAAATTGACCCTCTTCTCGAGCCAGACCAGCCAGTTTGGTTGCTACTTCTGCGGCTTTTTCCTTCCATTCTTGCGCTGAATTTAACATGACTATTCTCTGCCAAAAAACTGGTTCAATATCTTCAAATCGATTAAATAACATTTTATCTCTCGCTGTCCATTTTTTTAGCATTACCTCTAGCTCTGTAGCACATTCAATTTTCTGAAATTCATCAATTTCTTGAATTTGTCGGTATAGAGAAAGTGGTTTATAAGCACTTTTACAACTCTCCCAGCATAAGTTCACCAAACTTTGAGAAACACAATCTCGAGCTCGATCAAGAGAATCCATTACACAGTTTCTATCTGAATTAGCCAAAGCCCTTAATGCCATAAAATGATATTCTTCAAAATTGCCCAAACGAGAAAGAGGAGAGATAATTTGCATGTCCCACTTGGCAAGACGCCAAGCACATTCATACTGAATATCTTCAGAGCTTTTAACATAATTTGCAGATCTCAAGTATACATCTAACACATGTTGAAAGCCAGCTTTGTATAGAGCATAAATCAAACCTAAAATCATACCATAATAACAATGTAATTAAATTTTAATATATAATTGAATCATTACTGAAAATAACTTGTAATATACCTCCTGAAGCTTCTGTGTTTCCAGAGGATAGTTGCATGTCATGAGAGAGAATAACCTTATCCCACTGTCCTCGCAATTCATAGTGAAGAGGTCGTTTATTTGAATCAAGCAAAAGAGATGAGCCACACCCATAAATAGCATCTGTGTCACATATTTTCATATATGCCTGGGAGACAGTGAGATGATATGAATTAAAATATACTTTTGTATGCATTTAAAAAAAGTACTTTAAAAAATGTCATTTTACATTTTAACATAACACTGAATTAAAAAAAAAAATTCTTCCTTCATTCTTTTGATCATTACTTTTGAATTCTTCAGGTTAAACCATTTCTTTCCATTATATAGTTCATTAAAGTAAAAGCAGGGTCCAATTTACCATTATGCTGAATAGGCTGTAGCCTAGGGTACATGCTTTTGCTTGCTTGCTTAATCGGTACTTCAGGCATTGATGCCTATACCGTACATCATGATTGGAACAACGTTCCATTCATGATGTTTTTCAGCTTGAATACCACAAGGGCTCGCCACACCCGAGGGTGATTAATGAAATGATTTTTGGGTGATTTTTATGAATGATTATGGCGGTGAGATGATGATGAGTGAATGTTGTGGTGGAATGATAGGCAGGGGAAACGGGAGAACCCCGAGAAAACCTGCCGCGAGCACCGTTCCGTCCACCACCTCGGATTCTATTTGGATCGGACCGGGTTTGAACCGGCGTCCCCAGAGGTAGAAGGCGAGCGCGTTACACACTGCGCCACGGGTCGCCCACATGCTTTTAGAGGGTGCAATACATGTATATAAGACATAACCCAAAAATAAGCTACAGCCCATACCACATAAAAGTTGGTTTAGAATAAAAAAAAACCTAGATAAGAAATTGATGGTATGGTTGATTTTACATCATGGTTGATTTTACATGTGATTCTTCATAATAATATTTTATGTTTGAAACAAGAATGTTAGTAGTTTTTTTCATTCCAACCCAAACTTAAGAAGTACATTGCTATAATTATTTAGTATACAAATTATATTATTTATTAGTATTGAATTAATACTTTTGAAACATATTTTTGAAACCTAGGGTAGAATGTATACAAAAGGAGTGAAATAGTTAAATATGACTATTATGTCTTGAGGTGGAGTATGTGGAGGATAATTTATTTTGAGGGGTGGGACAAAATTATCAGCCTAGGACACCGAAGTCCCTAAGTTGGGCCCTGAGTAAAATATGTCACATACATCTTCACTAAATTTGTCTATTCCTTATTTTGCTCAGGAGACTTTATCCCCATCATTGACTGAGAGTGCTTTTCAAACAACCTAGCAATGAATGGATGTACCAACAAATCACATTTTCTCCCCACTGATATTCCATAATTCCATCATTGTAATATAATTTTAGTAAGTAAATCTTTTCCAAAATATTTGATTTCTTTTTTAATTATTGCCAAAATAGCAGTTAAAAATTGGGTATAATGAACAAGCACAATAAGCTGATTTACTCTCCAGAAGCAAGTGACCACCCAATTCATTCCCATCAAAAATCACAAAGGAAAAAAGGAGAAAAACCTTGTTTCCCTGATCTCGAAGTTCACATTTCTCTTGATAAAAATTAACAAAAACATCAAAAAGTTCAGAGAAGAGAAATTTATTAGGACACCTCTTGAAAAACTGAGAAGAAACAATTGCAATTCAAGAGAGTTTATTACAAGAAATGTTTAAAATCTTCAGAGAAAACAAAAATTAAATGGTACTGCAGAATCCCCTAAGAATTAAAGTTTTTGAACAAGGCAAATTATGAGGGTAAAGAACTCTGTAACACAAGATCAAGGACTTATAACATTCAATACAACAATTACTATATTACATTTAAATTAGAAACAAAAATGAAATATCAGTAAAAGTAAAGAAAGAACAATTTAGGATCTTTATATTAACTTTATCTAAAAAAGAAAAACTGACAGTAGTAGTCCATTTTCAGCACTAGGAAAAAATTCTGAATAAGCACTTTGAAATAAGGCTTAATTATTGAGGGAGATAAAGTCTAATTTAACACTTGGGAAAGAATTTACAATAAAAAACTGAAATCCCGATTGTTGAACTTAGAAATGTCCCACTGTCACAGAAAAATTTGATTGGAAAGTTCATCTATCCACCACCACATCCAATACCACCAGAGTGAAGATACTCAGCTAATGATAGGGGTTAAGTTCCCTGGAAATGTGTTCCTAACCCAAACATATGAATGAATTAAGTGCAATCAATGTGAAAAAATACTGTACTTTACTATATTATGAGGACTTCATTGTGTGATTTTCCTCAAGAATATAGTTTCATTGCAAACTCTTCTTCTCAAACACCAGATCAGGAGATCACTAGGAAAAACTTGTGGTATTAAAATATTTTCCATGAATATAAAGAAAAAAATGAAAAGGAAAGAGAATGGAAGACAGACATTAGAACATTGTAACTGATTGAACTTACAACTGTTAAAATTCTATTCTTTTCCCAGTTTAAGCTAATACAGTTGCTGATGGATAGAGATCCCATTTTATTGTCAAGTTGAAACGTCCAATTTTGTCATCTTGAAATTTGGATTTCGTAATGTTCATTTATGAGCTTTTTTTATACTATTTTTAAGTTAAAGCTATTTTTTAATCTTACTTTGTGTTTTAATGGTTATCATTTCAACATTGGTAGCCTGTTTTTGAAGCAGCAATACTTTTTTTGTAAAAAATTCTTGCTTCCAGGCAATATATTTTTATTCACAAGGACAAAGTTTCGATAATGAATTTATCTTCCTCACGGCTACAAAAATATTACAAACCATGTGGAATAATGCAACAATTGATCAAATACACTAACAACAGTATATACACACACATATCACTCTAATTACACAAATATATTCATCTACAACCAACAAATTAATCAAACTGAATATCAAATAATTCATCAATTTTATCATATAGTTAAATCACAATATGGAAACTATCAATAATTTATTATAATGGCAAAACTAGTGGTGCAAAACCACTGCACATACTTTCTCATATACATTTCTCCGTCTGCAGCATAGTGTGAGAAAGAAATCTATAGTGGAAGGATCACTTCTAGCATCATCCTCTATATTTTGCTAGTCTTCCAGTGCTCTATTCATGCACAAAGTCATTAGATGAACTTATCACCGTCTCTTGTTTGAAATTTGAAAGTAAAATAAATATTCAGAATATTATTTCAAAACATATAGCGATATATCAGTCTTACAAATATCGTAAAAGTGTTATGTAAATGTAATTTTGTTGTAGACAGACATTGATGTATTTTCATATCTGCAGTGCATTTGCTGTCCTCCAATTAATTTTATCATTATCAAATCATTCATTTCAGTTCACGAAAAGTGTATTCTACATCTGCTTGGTCCATTTACACTGTTAAATATTATTCAAGCTTCTTGAAACAGTAAACTAATGTGGAAGTGTAGCAGACAAATTATTTTACTGCATCTACACAATACTTTCAAGCAAAATACCACTAAAATGGATGTAATGCATACTAATTGTACTTCACATACAGAAAATTTAAGCAAAATCGCAAAAACTTTGAGAAACATACAAAGGAGTATTTTGACCTTCATGTGAAGTAACCTTTGTTTTAAAGAAAAAAAATAAAGCACGTGCATCGACAACAAGTAAATTCTACTGTAAATACAAAATTTGAATTAAATTGATTCATCCATTTACCCAGAATCGCTGTGCACAGACAGACGAACATTATGCCAAAAACAACTTTTTCAGAATCATGGATCGCCATAACGGATATGTCCATCGAAATCTTGCTTTCGAATTTTTTCACAATTACAATAATATATGTACTACATATATGAGAAAGTAAAATACCCTGATCTTTAACACATTTTTTTACTTTATTGCAGACAAAAAAGCATTTACTTGACCCCATCTTCCAAATAAGTTTTTTAATTTTCATTTTGTTCCTCAAATTCATCTCAGAAAATTTGACTCATGAGCAATGTCTTAATTTTCCATTGTTTACAAATTGGAACACTAAATATGGGCAGTAATTTAATACATTAAAAGTAAAAAACTTTGTTAGGATATAATTTCATCCATTTAGTCATTTTTTGCATTTTACAAATATACATACATTGAAATATTTTTTCAACAAATCTGAGTGGGAAAAATATTATTTTACATTTGACGAGTTAGTATCTCTCAGAATAAAAAAAGTCAAATAGCGGTTAAATCGGCCAAATTCGCTGATGATTTCACACTATATGCTGAATTTTGCACTTTACATTTCTGAGATTAGCAGGTTATCATGAAGTGATCTACCTGGGTTTGAATTCAAACTGAAGTGATTTTAAAAAAATTTCGTGCAATTCACGGCCGTGACATTATGGGGTCTCCAGGGATAGATCAGTTTCAGTTCCTGATTCCACCGGAACTTGGGAACCGAACTCTCCATAGTTTAGATCTCAGTTTGATGTACAGAGTCCTATACATTTATAAACAGCTATTACTAAATATAATGTATAATGATTTCCATAGACAATACATTTTCTATTTTACTCACATCCCACAGAATCTTTTGAGCAATAGATCCTTCTTCTGGTTTCTTTTCACAAATTAGCTCTAAGAGAGTTCTTGACTGGCCATAAATCTGATCAGAATATTCAAATCTAACAAAAAAATAATAATAATATTAATACCATAATAATTTGAGATTGGTATGCTGAAATAAAAAGTTTTTTTTTACCCCAATAAACCATCACTCCATAATTCAATATACATGATAGAAGAGAAATGGGCGTTGCAAAACTGAGCAGCTTGGGCGACATTAAGAAAGTTAAGATCTAATTTCTTCTGATACCTACAGAAGAAATAATACAATATTAAAAAAATAAAGTTAAGCTATTTTAGTTCAAAGAAGATTAATTAATTAATAAAATGTACATGAAATCTTACTCAGAGTTTCCCAAGTTTCCATACACACGTAAGTAATGCACCAAATTCAACATACACCGCACAGAAGCTTTGTTGAGACAGACAGAGTCTGGACCTATAATGCAAATTTACTTTATAGATCATTTTATTATACTGTTTTATCAATCAAAATTGAAACTTTTTTCATTACTTACAAGATCTTTTAGAGTGTAATAATTCCACATGATTTTCAAAGAAGTTTTGTATGTGATTATTAATTAACTTCAAAAAATTGCGATTCAAGGTCAATTTTAAAACAAAAATGGGTAAAACTTTCTCAGAAAAAGATGCCTGAAAAAAAATTGACAATTAAAAAAACTTATCATTGTCTCTAACAACTATCATGTTTGTCATGAATTATTTTAAATAATATTCAAATCTTGAATTTTCAATAAACATTTACAATAAAAATATTTAATTTAAAATGTAATATAATGCAAATATTTTTTAAATATTTAGCCAACAAATACAGATTAATTTGTCCATATCTAGTTAAAACATGAAGGTTTTGCAGATAAAACTTCATAACTAGAAACTTATCACTATCTTCAGCAATTGCTTGGCAATTTACAGATTAGTGATTCAAGTACAAAAACAAATAAATAAAAAAAGAAAAAAGGAATCAGCACACTTTCTTAGAGATTACTACGAACAATAACTTTTATAACACTGGAACCCTACTTTAGAAAAATTATGCTCAAGCCTTTACTGAGAAAAATATCAATCCCAACTTTAGCTCTTACAACCTAGTAAAAGATAGAATCTCAATTAAACTAATGCATCATAATTTGTGGGAGAAAAAGATGAATTCAGAAATCAAACAATTATAATTTCTATTCCCTATTGACTAATTTATTCTTCTTCTTACGAAAAATGTTGTGAATGCTTCGGCCAGCTCTACAAAAGTCTTCCAACCTCTCATATAAATAAATTTATTATTATTTATTATCATATTTAAAGCATATAATTCCGTTACTTGAACTTCATTGTGAGGTCAGAGAATATTTAATTACGTATCATTTAATTTTAATTTTTAACCATTTACTCGACAAATTACTATTTTATTTAATCCTTCATTCATATTATTTTGCTAAATTAAATGCATAGTGATTAGTATTGACAGTTATGTATTGTGAGAATTAAGCAGTAGACTTTGAATTAAATTTGACAGAAAATGTATGTAGTACTAAAAAGTTCAATTAGTTAATTAATAAAACCTCAATGAAAACTATTTTATTTACCTACACTAGACATAAAACAAAAAAGCCATATTGGGACACCTATTCTTCTCAGTGAATCTATTCAAAAAATTAACTATGAAAAATCAAAACAGTATCTTTATTCAAATTATTAAGGAGAAAATGTATTCATATATTTATTTCCATATATTGTCTAAATTGCAGGAGAACTTGATAAAATTTGTTAATATGCTATTTAGCATTAATTTTTTATAAAATGTAAGCACAAAGATAATTTTTATTTTAATTTGAGAAGAATGACATCATTGAGCCATAAATTAACAATGTGCAAGGTCACCTGCAGTAATATGGAAAAGATAACAGGATATTATTAAGAATATTCAATGCATGCTAATAGAATTCTATTAACATGAGATAGTATTCAGAGAAACACTGTTAGGAAATTATTTGACAAGAACTTGGTTATCCATATACAGGTGATAAGAACTTGGTTGTATCTATATGTGGGTGATTACTTTATATGAATTGGGAGTATAATAAGTTTGTCCTGATTACAGAATTTACTATCCCAGTAAATGACTATGTATTATTATTGTTGCATAATAAAATATCATTAATTCATCCAGTCATGGTTAAATTTGGGAAACAATATCCAATTTTTTTCTCAAAAATTGACATATTATACTTCGTTACAAAACACAAACATTATAAACAAAAAGAAGTAACATTGTAAGAAAAAAAGATTGCTTATTGAAGAAAAGGTATTGATGAACAGTGCACAGTAATAGTACCTGTCCATTTTCACCAATGAATAACATTTGCAGGATACCAATGAAAAATGTAAGAAAGAATAATATGCCAAGAATCATAAAATTAATGCAAGTAAAGCCATGGTGTTCAGCTAGTAAAAATAAATATTTTTTTTTTGTTTTTTTTGTTTGGGGCTTTAGGGCTCGTCAACACCGAGGTCATTAGAGCCCATTAAAAATAAACAAAATAAAAATAAATAAACCAGGGACAAAAATAAGCCAAGACACTATACAATTATCCCCCAAAATCGGTGGAAATGGTCACTTAAAAATAAAAGTAAGAAACAAATTTTGTTCATACCTTTTCCTTGCATAAAGGTATTAAAGAAGGAAGAAAGTTGTTTCCTTTTGAAAGATAACTGAGAAGAGAACATGTTAAGAATATCACCCATTTCTCATGATCTCCTCCATCACTTGAGCACCATAAAGATTTATCATTAATAGGTGCTATAGAAAGCTCCTCATTTATTTCAAAAGCCAAGACAGATAATTTTTTCCCAACACTGAATGGATGCAAGAATTCAACTGTTGAAACTCCACAACACATTTTGTCTTCCCCTAGAAGAAAAACAACCTACAGTGAAATTGAATACAATTGAAGTGGGGAGATGTTTTCAACCTTATGATCAATTAAGTTATTACAAGATGTTACAAGGTTGAACAGGTTCCAAATAGCAGTAAAAAGAGTTTTTGGCTACATTGAAGCCATCATCAGTACTAAAATAAACAAGATTACCAAAAACAAAATACACATAACATTATATTTTCAAACATAAAATATGTATATTAGAAATAGGAAAACATGCTGTGAAAATGTGCATACCTAAGCTTTGTGAGCAGGTATGGCGGAATGCCACAAGTAAATGCGGGTTGGGTATAAAGGCTTATAAAGAGTAACTGAACTATTACAAGGAGGAGAGTATTTGCATACAGGAGGGCTTAGCAGGGAAGAAGAAAAGCCAATTTTAAAAGAGATGAAGTATCAGGAACTTGCTGATTTAGAGTGGAGGAATTTAAGCAAAAATTGTTTTTAATTTCTAAAATATTATAATTTACCTGTTTAAACTTGTAAAATCTTGTAATAATTTAATTAAAACAATTTAGTACACACTAAGGTATAAAATGTTTATCACCTGTTAATTTGAAACATTCTTTATATTTTAGAATATTGTACATGGCATTACTGGCAGCTGTTACCACTTTTATGTTTTTATCCAATAAACACTCTGCAACTAATGGAACAATATCTGAAACTAAAATTGCAGGTTGACCAATATCAGGTCGCAAGACTAAAGTTCCCAAATCTGTGGGACCTATTTCTCCTAAACACCGTCCTGCTTCACCCCTGACCTGAAATAGAATAAATTAATTAGTTCTAGTTTCATAAAACAAATTCAACATAAACACACCATAATCTTAAATTACAGCTTTTTTTCTCTGAATCTCACTATTGTAAGAAAAGTGAACAGCTCATATGAAATTGTTATAAATACATACTTGTAATGAGTAGAATTATCCCGTTCTAAAATCACACTCAACACTGTATTGTACACAATTGTTTTACTGTGTACTAAATAAGTAAGGATACATAATACAAACAAGTTCAAAATTGGCAGAAATGATTCTATGAATTTTTCAAAAATTTCATAATCCAACATGTTTGTTTGGTCCTATAAGTTACAAATTATCAAAGTTTCACAGTATTTCATGTGTCAAACACTTCAAACATCTTATTCAAAAACAAATAATTTGACTAAAATGTCACAAAATCATATTCTTCACTTCACATTAAATAATATTTTAAATATTTCCTACTACTTCAACAATGAAATGAGACAGTTATGCTCAAAACCATTTAAATGTTTGAAGAAAAACAATTTTAAGCGATGGTGGTAAAAGATTTACTGTAATTGTATCAATAGTTTAAATTTTATGTTTTCCATTAATATTTTTAAGAACAATAAAACACCAAATACCTCAGGTATGTTAGAGGAGGCCAACTCAATCAAAACACATATAAGGCGATGCAATAAGCTTTTTCTACAATCTTCAGAAAAACCAGAAGAACAATAAAGTTTTTGAAACATACTTTTTAATTCATCTTGACAGTCGGCAAGCTAAAACATATTGTAATAAAAGCAGAATCTTAAATACAGATTAACAAAAAATAATAACGATCATAGCAACAAGTATTGAAAAGTCTTCATGCTTTTGATACCTTAGAGAAAAAAANCAACAAGTATTGAAAAGTCTTCATGCTTTTGATACCTTAGAGAAAAAAAAAGACAACAAAGAGCTTGCTAAAACATTATTCTACTTGGATCTATAACTTCCTTCTGGAAAAATACGCACTAATAACACACTTCAATATTTATTAAAGTCAGTTAGAGCATAATGACCTGTCGTATCTTGAAGTTTCCTTCTTCTATCTAAGAAATTTTATCCCTAAGTGATTATAAATTACTCAAAAATTTTCTTCGATTCAAATCTATAAAATGTACCACCTTTGAATTTAAATGAACTTACAATGCTGTAGAATCTAGCATTCACACACTCCACGGATACAAGAAAAATTTGTGTACAAGAAAAGTTGAGGAAAACTGTAAATGTGAGAAATATTTTGGTCATGCATTATAATACTTTTATGAAAAAAACACAAAAAATAAATATGATGTACACTCAATTATGGTAACAATATGCAATGCATTTTTTCCTATTTTATATATTCTACTGAATGAAATATATTAGAAAAGATACTAAATGAAAAATTTCAAAATCCACATCATAATTAAAATGTTAATTTTCCATAGAACAGGTCCAAGATCATAGGGCTTGTACGGCATGGCAAGAACAACACTTTTTTCAGCATTTTAATCTTCTATTTCCAATATCACAACCTTCTCTACAATGGTAAAACTTCAACAAGTTTCATTATTTAAAATGCATATACACAAATTAGAACATAGAAGAATAGTATTAGTGGAAATTGCAACACTTTTAGGATGATGTGCTTTCTAATTTTCCATGAACATTATTTACATCCTAAACTATAACAAGCTATTTAGCAGGCCTTTAGACACAAATCATTTAATATCAATATTATTGGACTTTTTCACTTACAGTGGAAATCAGAAAAATATAGGTCTTAGTTATGTTTCTGTCTCATTCCACAAACCTAACCCACATATGGAGTAAGTATGAGCATTTCCTGCGGCAAATTCCTAATAGCACCACCTTTTGCACTCAACACTAATTATCAACTCTTCCCCTTAGTTGAAAAGATGAAAGGGTCCAAAAAACAAATACAGATACAAATAAAGCAATAAATACAAATTGTATTTATATGAAGTGAGAACATAAAAGTATGAGTATATACTTAAAAAACATAAAAGTATGAGTATAGTACATCTTTCATAAATAGCAAAGGCTAGGTGCTAAGGCACTCGGTGAATATTTAAACCTGCCTCATTGTATTCCCTCTTTCGGGGATTCAAATTCTTGGATATTTGTCTATTTTCACCAATCTTGGGTGTTTAAAATGGTGTAAATTGGGGTAAGTTTAAAATATCAAAAGCATAAATTTCAGGTAAAAATTACATTATCAAAATAGATACAGAAGGGACTAACAAACATGAATTATAAATAGTGGAAAAAGAAATTCCAGGAATATTAAAGCAGAGTTCAATTAAAACATACAGATTCAACAAGAAAAATGAAAAGATAGTCTCAACATTTTCAAAGACTAATAATAATGATAAATTCATATTTCATCTGATTATAGGAACTATTTTTCAACTTCTATGTAACTTATTTCTAAGAAATTTTCTACAATGGAACAATAGAAACAGCACTACAGTAAACAAGAATTCTTTAATGACAATATCTAATGTATGGCATACAATCTGTTGCAGAAAGTGACCCATGGTGCAGGAAAAGAAAAATATCAACATAAAATTATACTGCTCTAGTGTAAATGTAGATTTTCACATAAATTAATGAAATAAAAGTAAAATAATAAAAAATCCAATCATATATAACTAATAACACCAACCTAAATAGTTATTAATATTTCATAATAGTAGAAAACAATTATATCTTTATGCCAACTTCTACTTCAAATAACAAGGAAAGGTCCCCAGGTGTACCTCAGAGATTTTTTTTATTTTTTGATATTTTGTAGATTTCAAAAAACTATTCGACATATATTTTTTCTTTCATGCTAATTCGGCCGTACATGGGTAAAAACAACCCTTAAAGTTTACCCTGAAAAAACATTTTTGCTGTTTTCTCGAAAAGTATTCAAGGTAACTTAATCAAACCAATGTCACTTTTTTTTACAATTTATTAGATCTTTAAAATCATATATTTTTTTCTGCTAAGGGTTGCAACCTCTATTTTAAAAAAAGGTAAAACCATATTTCTTTAAAAAAATATGCAATTAAGGCAATAAATTTAAAACTTTTCTGGTTTAAAGATAAAATGAAATTATCATTGAGATGTATTAGCATTTTTGAGAAAATTATTTTTTTATGGTTAAAACTATCCTTAAATTACAACCCCTAAATTAATGGGCTCTTTTTCAATTAAAGTTCAATTACTGCTTAAATTAAACATAGTATTTATGTTTTCGAGAATCCTAATTATGAGTATATCTAACTGTAGATATTTGAAACGATAATAACATGATTAAATCTGGCATCTTAAAGTTTGAAAATCATTTAAAATTTTATGGTTCACAACATTATGATTACATGATAATTATCTTATTAATATTATTTTACATAGTTAGAACAATAATGGTAGTCATGAAAAAAATACTTCCAAGCACAAAGATTTTTTACGCCAGGAACATCTTATAATTGCAATATTTGTGCATTCTGGTACTTCACATCTAATGCTGGAACCTTCTTCAAAACTATATGTTACTGGATTCTCAAAATCATCTGGTCTTGTTTCAGTATAGCTACTCTTGTACCAGGAGTACCTAAATAAATTATTATATCTTGGAGATGATATTTGTTTTTGTTTTGGAAAAGGTTTACCTTTTTTAAAAATGGGGATTGAAACCCTTAGCAGAAAATATACATGATTTTAAAGATCTAATAAATTGTAAAAACATGACATTGGTTTGATTAAGTTATCCTGAATATTTTTTGAGAAAACAGCAAAAAATGTTTTTTCAGGGTAAACATTAAGGGTTGTTTTTACCCATATATGGCTGAATTAACATGAAAGAAAAAATATATGTCAAATATTTTTTTAAAATCTACAAAATACCAAAAAAATGAAAAAAATCGGTGAGGTACACCTGGGGACCTTTCCTTGTAAGTTAAATTAATATAGTCAAATGTATTTANTGAGGTACACCTGGGGACCTTTCCTTGTAAGTTAAATTAATATAGTCAAATGTATTTAATATTACTATATTGTTATTTTTATCTGTAAAATTTATTGTTACTGCAACTAATGTTAGTACTGAGACTCACCATAAATCACTGTAATGATCTATGTGGTTCAATAATTTATTATTATTATTATTATTTTAGTGAACTTACCATTCTATAAACGTGTTTGAGACTTTCCACACACTGAGTTCCTGTTTGTTCATGAATTTGCAAAAAATACGATATTTCTTCTTCTAAGGATAATTCTTTAAAACTCTTCAAATGAGAAATGGTATTTTGAAAATCTTGAAAAATTGGATCCGTAGGAAAAGGATTAACTAATAGAAATGCTTCTCCAAATACTTCACTTTTCTCATTAAATATAAACTTCAATATGCTTAAAGAAATGGAGCCAATCTCTCCTCCACATTTCACAGCAGGTACTAAAGTGTTGGTTACTAAAGTCAACACATGTTTCAATACATTACTATAGTGGGGTAAACACTGATCACAAAACAGTTTTAAAAATTGGCAAGCAACAATGGATAATGTTGTTTCTGAGTTTAAATTATTTTCTATCAAGTGTGAAACTGTATGCACTACACTGCATATAATATGATGAGCTAAGGAGGAAACACTGTTGTTTTTCATGTCGCAAGCTACAGAGCTGGCAAATACACTATATTGATAAAAAGAGATCAATTTATCTTGAAGAAATACTGCATTATAGATTTCTACAGACAAATCAAGAAGAATGGTCTGAATATGACTGGGAGAGTTCGAAGAGAGAAACTCTAAGAGACTGGTCTCAGGTGAAGGAGAAGACATCTGGAAACACAAAACACACAAAATTAAAAGGGGTAAAAATACTTTGGGAGCTTATAATACATAAAATTTGTCAAACTGCTGTTTTGAGAGAAACTGTAATGCAAAGTTTGACAGCAGATACTCTTTTTCTATGACTACTTATGTAAATGGAGTGTGCAACTGACAATACTATAAAATTACTTTAGAAAATGCTATAGCCTCTGTAGTTGGTGGGAAGAAATTTTTGTAAAAAAANCAAAATTGGACATTATATTTTGACTGCACATACTTTAAATAAAATTATTTTCCACAGACGGTACTATTGATATTCCTCTACAAAAAAATAAGTCATCAATAATCATTTAAAACTGAGAAAATTATTTTACCAAAATTTGAATATGAGTTCATTCCAAACATTACTTCTTCAAAAGTTTGTTGAATGTCAGAAAACAATAAGACCATAATATAAGTAAGTATTTGTATGCAATAGAAATTCTTACTTTTTTATCCTGTTTCTAATAACAAAATAAAATTATCATGAATTACTATTATACAATTTGAGTTAAAGCTTAGCTAAATAATTGATTAAGATAGTTGTACTAGACGTACTGATTTATAAAAATATTAACTTACTTTGAAAGATTAAGTTTTTACCTGAAGATATTTCATACAGGCTACAGCAGTTTTAAATGTAATACTAAAAGAATCTCTTGGAGGTAGAACATTATTTATTCCGAATAACTCCATAAAGTGATCAGGGTCATCAACTTTCTTTAGTAAAGCGACAATTACTTTTGGTAGTTTTGAACTAAGATAAGTCACAACACCTTCCTCAGACATTGTTTCTTCTAGCTCCTTGTGATAGCTCAATGCTTTATGGTCATTTGCTTGAAGTCCAGGAAGCAATTCTCCCATTATCTGGGGGAACGAACTCTACAAAAAACCCAAATAAATTTTACCTTCAGTTTAAATTTTTTACAGATTATATATTTGAATTATGACAGCAAAGGAAAATATTTTCAGAAGCTATTAAATCCA
Source organism: Laupala kohalensis (assembly GCA_002313205.1). Taxonomy (NCBI): domain Eukaryota; kingdom Metazoa; phylum Arthropoda; class Insecta; order Orthoptera; family Trigonidiidae; genus Laupala; species Laupala kohalensis. The sequence goes on from NNCF01129968.1 coordinate 525,594, forward strand.
TTATCTTACCTCGTACAAGTCAAGAATGTTATTTTGTGTAAGATCATTCATTTCTTTTAAAATATCATGACGTTCTTCCACTAAGAAAATTGGAACCAATATTTCTTTGAAGTTTGAATAGAAAGAAGTTAAAGAACACTGACAAAGGTATTTGGCTAAACCCTACAAAGAAAAGTGTTGCTCAATATAAAACAATTAGTTTTCAAATAAGAATAATTAACAAAAAATAGTTTTTAACTGCTTATGTTTTATGGTAAAAAGAATTTTATAGTAGTTTACCAATGTATGGATTGACAATGAGACAGAAATATAAAATAGATTATTAATCATAAAAGTAAGTGTATCATATAACTAGTACTTGACCAAGTTAGATTTATGAACACAAATATAGTGACAAATATAGTAAAATCCTATCATAAATGTGGTGCTCTAATTGCTTCTATTGTCTTAATTCATAAGCTTGTTCTTTTTCCTTATCTTTCTCAATTTCTGTCATGGTTGTAAACCAAAGTTTGACTAGTGGGTATTATTGTTATTTTTTTCTGACTTCTATCGAGATGGGATTGTAATTCTTTCACAATATTTCATTGTTATGAGATATATTTGAGATAAATTTGCCATGACACATAATTTCAAATTTAAAGCCCTTGATTGTGGAAAAGGTGCATAAAATATCTTCTTAAAATTTGAAAATTCGAGCACATTAGTTAGAAGAATTAACAGATAAAATTAAAATGAAACAAGTAAAAGAAAAAAACACTTTCATACCCAGTATCATTTTCTGTAAACTCTAATGAACTCTAGCAAAGATTAAAATTAACAGACAATTAAAAAATAAGAAACAAAATACCTGCAAAGGCAATTTATTGTCCAACCATTTGTGTACTAAATGTGAAAGATTTCTTGTTGCAAGTGACACTACGTCAACCTTCTTGATGGAACTTATATATCCCAAAGCTCTCTTAAATAATTCTACAAGAAGCAAAACACAAGTAAATTAAAAAATGGAAAATTGAAAAAATGACAAAGAAGAATCTCTACCAATTTAAAGTTTTTAGTGCTTACCAACATCTAAATTTTTCTGATAGCTAAATTTCACCATTCCATAAAATGAAACTTTAAACAATACTGGACTACTAACTAGTACACTAGCAAAAGCATGGAGAGCAGAAGCAGTCCTATTAGCAGCTTCATCAGTAACGGCAGAAGCACACAGATCCTCCTAGGTAATATTCAATACATTATTCAGTGATAATTTCTTTGATTTTAAACAAATAATGGATGAGTAATATTAATAATGTCTCACATCAATGATGAAAGACTGGTTAATTTTTTCACTCAAAATGGAGAACATCTGGAAATGCCAGTTTTTATTCATGTATCCAAAGCAATGAGAAAATATTGTTCTCAGACATTCAGCTGCAGTAAGGCGGACTTCATATGATGATGAATCCAAGAATATAAAAATATTTTCCAGAACTGGAGTATTTTGAATTTTGGACCATGATGCCGATGGGTCAACCTATGGAAAAAATGTTCAATATTGTACACAACAGAATACCTAGAAATCAAAATAATTAAATGGTTAAATATATTACTAATTATAATAGAAAGAAATATAAAAATATGGAAAAATTTGTCACCGAGTTCCAGGATTGACATAAAACCTGAATATTCCTCATACATCTTAATAAAATGCTGAAAATGGAGTATTGAACACTCATGCTGCTTCATTTATGGAGGGTTCCATGTTAGACAAATATATCATCAAAAAACATCATCATACGTTAGTAAGCCCTATCACTGCACAAAATTATTAAATTCAAATGAACTTAATTTACTTAGGCTTAAAATATAAAAATCATGTCATGACATGGGCACTAGTGTATCACAATGTTCAAGATGATGCGAGTGTCAAACCATGTGCTATGTACTAAGGTGGAAATGGTTTGATATAGTGGTGGTATGATTTGAGTCCTCTACACAAAATGAAAAATTTACTCAATTTTTCAATATTTTCTGTCATCATTTACAATATAATATTTTATTATTGTTTAAGGTCATGGAGGACTAAACAAGCATTAAAGCGGTAAAATGGTTATAGGGGTCTCTCTTTACTTAGTGTGTTGCTGTTCAAGAATTTGTCTGTGTAAAAAGGATAGTCTTGCAACCATTTTATTAGTTTATTTTTAGCATAAATCAGCCTAAAGGAGATACAATATGATCTCAGCTACAAGATAACAACACCCAACCACTCTGAGAAGCAGAATATCTGGCCAGTGAACTCTTTATTTGGCAAATACTAGGGTGATTCCTGTCCCAAGTGGTTTCTGGTGCTCATTTGCTCTTTTTGCATGTCAATTATGATTTTGTCTTTCACGAGATAAGCTTTACAATTCCTCTGCAGCTTTCACTGAGATTATAGTTACTGGTGAGCAATATTATTGAATTTTACGTAATTCATTCTTGATTTCCTTATGGCATATTTCTGTGAAGAATTGATTGGTGCAGAAAAAGATCTCAGTTTCTCTGTCAAATAGCTTAAAGTAGAGGTCATAAGCAGTTTCTAACAAATAATTAACATGAATGTCTAGAAAAATAAAAAAAAATCACCATATCAGAAAAATGACGTATAAATATATACAGTAGGATAGTAGCACCATATATACAGTGAAACCCTCTTGAAAAAGACACGAGGAAGAACAAAAATTTGTCTCTTAAAGGAGGAACTCATATGTGGGAAATTTTTCAAACCACAATAATTTTTAAGTACGATTATTTTCAAAGTTTAATTTGAATCTTGTTTTGACTGTAATGTGATATTTGATCCTGCCTCGTATTGCTGGGGTCCTTGGTAGTAAAAGCTTTTCCATTGGCACCAATTGCCAACATTTTGCTTGAGACTCAGCAGAAATTTCCTTGGTTGTCTCTTACAAACAGGATGGAATTGGCTCAGGGGAAATATATTTATGTACAATGTATCTCTTATAAGGGTTTTTTTTATAACTGAGTACCAATGTAAAAGAATACAAAAAATTATCCACCGTAAATAATTTTAATACAACTCCAAATCAAGGTATTTCAGTATTTTACAGTTTTACTGCTATTCACAGGAGGCGAGTTAGGTGAAGAAACTCAGGGTAGGTAAGCAGTAGCACTGTTTGATTGTGCACAAAAGCAAACAGAACCCCATCCCCCGATTATTCTAGTAAACATTACAGTTCGTACAGTGTGAAGAAAGGGAAAAACTGATTGCCCCTCCTCTGCTGACAAGCTGAGTGAAAAGTTTCTTCACTCACTTCACCTCCTGTATTCCTTTTTCCAACAAGGATGGTGAAAATGAACACAAGAAATATCAACACTCACAACAACATGAGAAACATAGGCATCAGTCCAACCTTCCAGATATTAGAATCATATAGCTGAGCTGCAAACATGGCTAGTGTGTTATGAATAATGTGTCAATACATTAACACTGATAACTCACACTTTTTTTAACAAATGTAATTGAGGATATATTTTTAAGCAGAGTTTATGAAGAAAATAGAAAAAGTAATGTAACATACCTTTGCAATGGCTTGGAGACAGCTGATAAACTTTTTTATAACCCTAATACCAAATTTATTCTTTCTTATACCTTTAAGGAAACCATTTATCAGTGAAAGAAAATTATGTTTCTCTTGCTCTGCACCATTTTTATGTACATGAAGAGTCATTCCTAAAGAGTAAAAACAGAATAATTTAGATTTTAAAAAAAAAGAAAAACTTTAAAATCTATATACCATTCAGTTCACTAACACTGAATTTCAAAAAAGAATGAAATTGTTATAAAAAACCCACCAACAACAAACAATACAACCAAACTAGATTAATTAGCTCACAAAGCAATTTAAATATTTATACCATTCCTTCACCTTTCTGCATTAAATTATTTGCATTAAATTTGTTCTTGGACTCAGAGGAGTGATGGTGCGCAATGCAAAGCCTCTCTCACTCAAATGCCATCCTCACCTTCACGTGGTGGTTTCTGTTATCACAAACAAGGCAATAATGACCTAGAATTGGTGGGATAACCATACCATACACCGGGAAGAAATGCTTAGGCAAACGTGCTTAACAACAATGGACGTGGGCCAGTGCCCAGGCCTTGAGGAGGCAGTCCCTTCATGGCACTGAGAGAGACTAGGTCGCTCACCTCCTCTCCCTGAAAAACTACACTGGTACAAGAAACTAATGTGGGAAATAGCCAGGTAGATATGAGGACAACTTTTGCATTGAAAACGGTAGCAAAGATTGGATATTGGAACACAAGAACTATGTACAAAGCTGATAAACTCAATCACATATTTACAAAAATGAGGTGTTATAAACTTGACATACTGGAACTCAGTAAAATTAAATGGGAGGTTCCAGTACGCGGACTGCTAAGCTTTTACACTTCTTTATTCAGGAGGAGAAGGTGAGAGGAGTCAGTGTGGCTCAGCTGATAGAACACTGAGTTACTGGCTGGATGGGGTGGGGTTTGATCCCTGGTGCGATGGGGATATTTCTTCACACCTCAATTTCAGACTGACTCCCAGACCTCCTCAGCCTGCTGTAAAATGGGTACCAAGGACTATCCTGAGGTCAAACCGGTCGGAACGAGATGCTAGCCACATCTCCTCCTCCTAGGCCGAGGCCAAGAAATTGCCAAGCTCTACCCACCGCAAACCCCTTGGGCACTTTAGGGCCTGTTGTGGGATAGTTTGACTTTGTTTTTATCAGAAGGTGAGAATAAAAGAAATGGCATTGGGATATTGTTAACATAAATTTCGTACAGAAGTCTCATGGATTGACATCCTGTTTCTGACCAAATTATATCAGCCAGGTTTAAATCAAAATTAAGGAACTCTATTAATACAGTGTTAATACTGAACAAGTCACTTAGAGAGTAAAACTGATTTCTATATGAAATTGAAAGAAACGAGATATTATGTGTTGTGACAACCATGGAATTCAACATGTGAGAGGTCCCCAAGGAGTAGGGGAAAAGAAAAAACATGGAGAACTACTAATTAACTTGTGTATTGAACAAGTCATGGGAACATTATTTCAGCACAAATTATGCCACAAAATTACCTGGGTCTCTCTGGATCGAAATACTGAAAATCAGATAGATCACTTTGCTATGGAGAAAATCCCTTCAAGATGTGCGCAATAAATGAGGAGCAGATATTGGGAGTGACCATCACTTGGTAGTCACCAGTGCCAGGATGAAAATACTTGCCCACAAATAAGAAGATAAGGAGGTAAGAAATCAAATTAAGCTCGAGCTGTGAAATAGGTACCAGGTGTTGAGTGAAATGAACACAGAGGATAAGGAATTGGAAATTGGGAGTCCCTCAAAAACAATTTACTGAATGTCAGTAGGAAAACCATGGGGTACATACAGGGGCAGATACAGACTAATATTTTACGGGGGGTCATAATAAAAGGATATAGTCTTGGGCATAGTACGTTCCAGAAAACATCCCAACCTCAGAAATAAATTGAAAATTCTCAAGCAATTTGTAAGTTTAGGTTAATTAATTGTTAATTAATTGTTAATTAATGTGCAGTTCGGTACGGTCTCAAGAATAATTGGATGAGCAATGAAACATGGAATCTCATCGAGCAAAAGCAACTTCTGAAGTAAAAACTTAACTCCCGCAAACCAAGAAGTCAGAAGGAAAAAATTACCATATAATATATATATTTGGCCATATAATGGTCAAGAGCAGACTTAAGATGGTAGCCTGTAAGTTTGTACATGAAGTTACAGATCATTATCTGATACTCATAGCGAATAAGCCAAGCGCTACAAATAAAGTAATGAGATCTAAAAATATTAATTATAAAATTTTAGAAAAGTTGTGCAAAGAGGAAAATTGGTCAGATTTTGAAAATGTAAATGATGTTAATTATTCCACAAAAAAAGCTCACTGACAAAATGCAATCCTTATGTGAAAAGGCAACTACTAATAATGACAAAAAATATGCACCAAAGAAACTCTGTATTACCAGGGCACTCATAAGAAGAAAAAACAATTCTTACAAAGTAAAGCTGACCCCAACAATATTACACTCAGAAATCAGTTTTTAGAATACAAAAAGAGGCTTAAAAAACTTATTAATTATGCTAAAAACAAACAGGAATGGGAAAAACTCAATAAAGCTGATTCGAAAACGCTTTGGAATTTTGTAAACAAAATACTTGATAAAGTGTAAAAAACAAAGTATTGAATCTATAACTATTAATGGAAGGAAAGAATGCAATAAATTGAAAGCTAACTATTTTAATAAGTTCTTTTCCAAAATAGGTTTAAAAAAATGCTATAGTGTTGATATGTCTAATGCAAATAGATACCTTCTACCCCAAACCCCTGTAAACGGACATATTTCACATAGATTGCACTGTGCCTTTATAGACAGTCAGAACAGACTTACACTTTAATCAATATTTCTTTATTTCATCCATTATGTTAAATGTGAAGGTAGAACAATGACGATGTTTCAAGGCGGCTCTAAATTAAGAGAGTATAACCAAGAGAGGGCCATCTGGAAGTGATCTGTGGTATGGAGATAACAACAACTATGTAATACCTAGAATTTTAGGAAATGTTTTATGTAATATGTATGACGTATGAATTGATATTCACAAAACATGAAGCAATAGGAAATTTGAGTGATGGCAGCAACTGAAAAGACCTGAAGAGGCCATAATTTAGAGCCATTGTTTCACCTTCACATTAAACATAATGGATGAAATAAAGAAATATTGATTAAAGTATGAATCTGTATTTTGACTGTCTATAAAGGCACGGTGCAACCTATGTAAGATATTGATCAGACATTCAGAGAAAGTGTGATGTGTACATATTAAGACACAATATTTTTTAATATGCCACTAGTCCTGCAGAAATATTTTATATCATAAATAATCTTAAAAATAAAGTGGGAGGAATAGATCACTTATATGCAACAATTCTTTTAAAACTAGCACAATACATTGTGCTGCCAATTGCCAACATAATCAATGTATGTCTCACCTCAGGTCATTGTCCAGTACAATTTAAAATAGTTGAAGTTGTACTGATACATAAAGGCGGTAGTAGAGAAACTGAAGGTAATTATCATCCAATCTTGCTCATCTCAAATGTTGCAAAATATTTGAACTAGCACTTTACAATAGATTAATTGATTTTATATACAATTTAAGCCAATAAATAAAAAGCAGTTTTGTAAAAATCTCAGATGTAAAGACAATGCTAAATGATTTTCTGCATAATAATTTAGATAACAACAAACCAACCATAGTTACTTTCCTTGACATTTCAAAGGTTTTTGATAGTTGACCACGAGCAACTAATGATTGTAACCCCCCAGGGGACTTACATCGAGTAAGTATGTGTTTGGCGAACACGAGGCCCCGAGCTGAGTCTGGCATTACTTCCACTTACTTGTGCCATGCTCCTTCCTTTCTCTTTTCTGACCTCCCTTGGTCACCTCTTGTTCTTTTCGATCCCGACGCTATTAGGGCTAGGGTATCTTTCATTTTCCTCTTCCCCCAGGGGACTTACATCTAGTAAGTACGTGTTTGGCGAACACGGGGCCGCGAGCTGAGTCTGGCATTGCTCCCACTTACTTGTGCCATGCTCCTTCCTTTCTCTTTTCTGACCTTCCTTGGTCACCTCTTGTTCTTTTCGATCCCGACGCTATTAGGGCTAGGGTATCTTTCATTTTCTTCTTTCCTCTTCTTTTTTTTATAATGTTTTAGTAATGTTTCAGTGAGATATGTGTGGATTTGAGTTTTGAGTTGTAATTCAGGAGGGTTTTTAGTGGGTATGGCTGAGTCATTCGGCGAGTCCCACACGCGGGGAGAGTCATGTTGGCTCTCCCTAGTGCGTAACTGCATTTTCCCTACCTGTACAAGTTTTAAGGGCTCTAATGACCTTTGATGTTGACGAGCCCTAAAGCCCCACAAAAAAAAACAAAAAACAACTACTTAACAGGTAAATTGCAATGTGTTAGAGTAAATGGAGTGACGAGTGAGCTCACCAGTGTTCAACAAGGAGTACCTCAGGATACCATTTGGGGACCTCTATTTTTTATAATTATATAAACAACCCATTAAATATTTCAGATATTGCTATATCTAATGCAGATGATTCTGCTATTCTGTGTAGAAGAGCTTAGATGTTGTTTACTATTGGATGTGCATAAACACATTAGCCCTTAACATATAAAAAACTAAATACATAGTTTTTGCAAACCAAGTTCAATGCATTCCTAATCATTTTGCAACCCAAATAAACAATAGAGCTGTTGAAAGTGCACATTTTGTAAACTCTGGATTGACATGGGAGACGCACATTAATTTTACTTTATGAAGACAGATATTTGTTATATGTTTTTACTATATTGAAATATACTTTAACTAATATCCATTCATTCATAATATTGCCACCTGTGGAATCATAGCTTGGGGCAGTACCTACGAAAACCATGTATCTAAGTTAATTTCACTGCATAATAAAATTCATATTTAATAGAAATAATGACTATAAACCATTAACTATCAGACAATCTTTTTTCTTGGAATCTGCAATGAGTTAATCAATTAATTAAAAATAATTTTATCAATACATTGGGTTCAACTATATAAATCAGCTAACTCTGCCAAAAGTTAACAATGAAATACGTAGAAGAAATTTTAGCTTTAATGCCTATAAAATCTTTAATAGCATGCCTAGCAACCTAAAGTCCCAAGATACCAAAGTCAAAACAATCAAGTATCATATAAAGAACTGGATATATAGTACATTAATTTTATATCATCGTTTTATGTTGTGAAATTATTGTCAAATTTTTTTTAACAATTTTTAGTTAACATACTGTACCTTCCCAATTAAAGAATTTTATATGAAACAAAAAAAACTTTAAAGGAAAAACTCAGAAGATAGTGGCTCTATAATATATCATTTTATTATGAGAATTATAATATAAATCAAATTTAGTTTTAGTTTAATTTTAAGTGAATATTATGTATTAATTTTTGTATTCAAACTGGACCCGTGCACAGGTAATTTATTACCTCCTGCGGGAATTTTTTACCTTTGTACCCAGTAATTAATAATTTTTTTTAAAGTCACTTCACAGAGTAACTGGATTAACAAGTCTATTAAAATAAATGCAGAGAGAGATAAGTGCAAATAAGTGAATGACTTTGCAGAACAGGCTGAGGTAGCTGCAGGTAAAGGTGACTTAAAGGAGCTTTATCGAGTTACACAGTTACTGTCTTGCAAAAGAAAACAGTACAACTACTCAGTGAAAAGCAAAGAGGGTACACTCCTCACAGGAGAAGACAACCGGATGAACAGACGTACAAAATTTTATCCAGGTTTGCTGAACAGATCGGTTGCAGTATTTGATGGAAATAATCGCTCGAGCCCAATTCTCAGCTGCTAGAATTAGATATCAGTATCGCATGTCCTAGTCAAATTGAGATAAAAGCAGCCCTGAAATCTATAAAGAATGGGAAATCTCTGTGGAAGGACAACATATGCCCCAAAATACTCACAACTGACATTGATATGACTATACATATAAAGCATCTCCTAAGTGTGGATGCAGGAAAATGTGCCAGCTGATTGGAAGATTTGATTGGTAACTAAAATACCAAAGAAAGGAGATAAAAATCAATGTAACAATTGGAGAGGCATTTTGCTGTCGTCAGTTTCTGGAAAAATATTGTCAAAAATTATTTTAAAAAGAATGAAGGCTCATTGGAGAAGAAGCTACGGAAGGAACAAGTAGGTTTTAGGAAGAACCGTGGTTGCATGGATTACATAAACACCTTACATATAATTCTAGAGCAGAGCATAGAATGGAACTCCATGCTATTCCTTATGTTCATTGATTTAGAACAGACATTTGATTCCCTCATCCATCAAAATATCTGGAGGGCATTAAACAGGTATGGAATACCACCAAAAATAGTAAATATTACATCAGACACGTACAATGGATACAACTGCCCGGTAATCCACAATGAAAATTGTGCAAACCAATTAATGTAACATCTCGTCAAGGTTGTATTTTATCACCATTTCTGTTCCTGTTGGTACTTGATGATGTAATGAAGAAGGAAACAAATACAAAACATGGAATTAGATGGACCTTGGAGGATCTTGACTATGCCGACGATCTGTTTCTTACCCAGCATTTGAGTGATATGCAGGAAAAAGTGGACTCTGTGAAAGGAAACCTCTGGTACAGGTCTCAAAGTGAATGTCTCTAAAACGATACAATCAATTCAAGAACAAACCAACAAATGAAAGTGGCATATGAGCAAATAGAGTGTGTTGATAAGTTTGTCTATCTTGGAACGTTATATCAAAAACTGGAGGCTCTGATGATGTTCTGAATAAAATAAATAAAGCCAATGCAGCATTTATAAATCTGTATACCATTTGCAGAGACCAGTGGCTCTCAAGGAAAATAAAAATTAAGATCTTCAGAAGTCCAGTTAAAGCCATCTTATTATATGGAGTGAAGACATGGAATACCTTCACACAATCTAACTTGCAAACATTTGTTAATAGATGCTTGCAGAAACATTTGTTAATAGATGCTTGCAGAAGATATACTGGCCTGAAATAATAAGAAATGTAGAAATTGGCTAAGGAAAAATGTAAAAATGAAAATGGAAATGAATAGGTCATTCTCTTAGAAAACCTGCCGGTGCAATTGAAAGACAAGTGCTGGACTGGAATCCATAAGGTCAACAAGAAAGAGGGTGACTGAGGGGTACTTGGAGAAGATCTGTCTGGGAAGTTCTCATGAGTGGTATGACATGGAAATCCTATGCTCCACTGCAGAGTAACAAGATTTTAGAAAAAGAAGAAATTTGTTCTTCCATCCAAGTATAATATTTTATTTTCCTGTTATATGATGTACTGTACCTTTATAGATTAATGTCCACCATTTTGTTCATAAATGTTAAAAATTAAGATGATTACCATAGACATATACAATTGGATTTGATTGCTGGTGAGACAGCAGCCAAGAATTTACTATTGAGGACAACTCAGTCTCGATGAGCACTCTCTTACTACCATGGTCTCGTAATAGTGTGTATACTATTGCTGTGAGACGATATTTCTTTTAACCTAGTCATTCAACTAAAGGAGGGGCACTATAGCTTGAGGAGCAATTTCCCTATTCCCTTAAAGGCCTATGGAAGGAAGAGAGGGAGAAAATGATTATAAGGAATGATCCCAGTCATGGCAAACTGCAGTTTATTGTCCTTAAACAAGCAACTTACATGGCGACTCCAGAGCGACGTATTTTTGTCCCAGAAGGAAAGGTTCTCCCCAAGAGCAACTCAACATTGACCATCATTACGTGACAGACGCAGTGAAAGTGTGTGGGAGATGGGAAGATCGGAAGATAGTTCAGCAGCAGAAGGTCAACGCTAGCAGGACTAGTCTGAACTAGCTAAGGTGCCAGGGGACAGTTGCCAGGACCCGACTGAGTCAATATTAAACAACTGAGGGGCATGGGATGTTGGCAGGACCAGTTTGGGTCCATCTGTACCAACAAGGGAAAAGAGAGGTACATACACTCGGGTGACTGGCTCAAGAGTAGCTGCAGTTACCCCCAGATATGGAGAGAAGTAGCTTTATATGGGCCTGTAGTCTGAGTCACTCTTTTTGATACAGTTGCATCATTCTCTCTGCTATGCAGGCACCCACTGCCTGCGACTACACGCCACTATCATGGATACTAGCATGTAGGTTAGAGTTTGAAGTCAAAACCATCAAGAATGGTTCACTCGATTATATTGAAAATTGTAAATAGAAAATAATAACAAATATTAATTCACAATTTTCACATCTGCTTGTCACCAGAAGAAAGTCAAAGTATCAGTCAATAGGTATTGACAGTTGGAGCTTTTGAAATATGTCATAAGCAAAAAGTGGAGAGTGTGGTCAACATCAGTCAATATTTTTTTGTATAGACTTCGTTGTAATTTAGTTCCCAAAGCATATTACATTGTAAAACAAGCTTGGTTCCATACATTTTATGAGAATAAATAAAAAGAAATGCTTTATTAAAAATTACTAAAAACATAAAATTTATAGCAAAAACCAATTTTGATTGAAAGAAGAAAACCTGTTTGTTTCCTTAAAATATACATACATTAATTCTATCCTGATACAAAATAGCATTTAAAAAATGTAATTTATTTGAATAATAATAAATTTATTGTCAAAAAAGCAGTACAAACTGTGTATGACCACGTGGAGGACAATAAACTAATTTACTAATAAACTAATATTATAAAACTACTACTAATAATAAATTATAAAATAATAAATTACTAATACTAATATTATGAATATATGATAATTTTCCCCTTTATTCATTAAAAGGGAACAAGTTTGATAGCAGTAAATGTATGAAATTATTGGGCACATACATGTCAATAAGGGAGAATTTGTTTCCTAAATCAAAACCAATGACTTAAAACTCTTACCTTGCAAGAGGCTTAGAATAATTATTGTTGTATGGGTGTCATATGTATGAATGCTGAAAAGGTTTTTCAGCGTTACTAAGACAGAAGCAATGATACATTCGTCCAAATGATCATTCTTGATCAGACATTGTACGACCCATACCATCTAAAATATTTCAAAGATTAGGAAATTAACTTATACAATACTCCAAAATAACTCAAATATAACTTTCTAATTAATAAATTAAAACAAAAAATACTTACTGCATTGAAATTTTTCATGTCTATTTTAATGGTAGTGAGTATCTTAAAAGCGGTTTCAGTCACTTCACTAGAGCTATCACCTTTAAAGAGACAATATAAAATAAACAAGAAAAAAAGTGAATAGGTACCTACTTTTCAAGAAGGAATAAAGTATTCCAAAAGAAAACAATACATACCCAAAGCACAAAAGCAACCCAACATTTTAAAACACTCTTGATATAACCTATCTAAAGGACTCAATGTCTTACATTGAACTTGAAGAAATTCGCCTGAAAGAATACATCGAAATGTAAGTTTAGGAAAAAACAATACACTAAGTACTAGAAGTAATCAGTTCAGAATTGATCAAAATTTGGTAATGCGGGTATTTTGAATGAAGAGAGAAGTAGCAGTGATACCTAGTGTACTGTCTTCATAAAATATTTTCTTAAATTCCTTATCTCAACTAAATTACAATGTTATTGGGCAACATATAAATGTATTGTTTAATCAGGATTTCTCTGGATGTGCTAGTTATAATATGCATTGCAATTTTCAATCACATTTTTGTGTCTCTCATTCAGAAACAACAAATGATAAAATTTTCTTTATGTACATATTTTAAATCTATTACCCAAGAAAATTTTTACATGTAATTTGCAACATCCATTTTGCCTTATCGATGACTTGCTTTTAACCATGACAGTATAGAGATAGGTATTAGTTTTGCAACCAGAAGTGCAATTGCATTAAGAACCTGAGTTCTAACTTAGTTGCAACCAGGGGAAGAATTTTATTGAACAGAAAGTTGATTCTAAACTAAACCAAATAGAGGTTTCTTCAACCATACCATCTATATTTACACCACTATTGAAATAGCAATAATAAGAGAGCTAACTTAAATGATTCTTGTTTACACTTACTACTTTCCAAGGTGAAACATTCATCCAATTTAGAAGTATAAAATTCATCAGGATTACTCTCAGTATTAGAAAAATCATTGATTTCAATACCTAAAAAAGAGAAGGAAAAAAAAACATCTGTTTCTGAAGATACATATTGTGTGATACAAACAATCCATGCTTGCAGTTCAGTAATTCAAAGTACCATTTTCTAAATGAGGAGGGGATGGAGATTTTATCACATATTCACTAACAGTTGTTACCAAAGAAGAATATAAAGTTTCTTGAAGCCAATTGGAAATTTTTTCAGGGTACTTCACAAGGAGAAAATTTTGGAAATCTTGAATAACATCTAATACAATTGCAGGGGAATTTTCATCACAATTTAAATGAAGTTCAATGTGAGTGGATATATATTTTATCAGCAACTCCATAGTATCCAAATAACTGTAACAGACATGCAAAGTTGTCAACAATATCCACAAATTTTAGAGAAACTCTTAATTTCAAAATAAATTTGAAGTCTTATAACATTCAGTTCACTTGACTTGGAAAAACAAAACAAAACAATAATTCAATTAACTTTCACTTGAAACACTACAAACTGTATCAGGTGCTGTGATATAAACGTAGGCTTCTGCTGCCGGAGTCAGTATGAACTTGTCTGTCCAGGACAAACCGCGTCTTAGATAAAACTACCAATGTTTCAGCCATCATGCCTGTATGTCAGAGTCATACAGGTCTAAATTGCTGTCGTACTCTGTGGCAGTACAACAGCAATTTAGGTCTGTACAACTCTGACATTGCCCTGACAGCATAATGGCCGAAACATTGGTAGTTGTATCTACTAAAACGCGGTTTGTCCCAGACAGACAAGTTTACATGTACTGTGATGTTTGCAAGGATGAAACTTGTCCTTGTTTTGTTAGAGAAGCTGATTTTTGGTGTCCAGCTAATAGTAAATTGAAGAGAAATTTTCAGTTATTGGTAGTGTCAGGTTTTACAGGCAAGAAACTTTCTTTAGAACTTTTTATATCAAGACTATGAATCATGAATATAAATTTTCTTAACTCAAGAATATCACATATAATTCATATTTTTTGAAGCAGCACATTTCATAACATGACATCACAAAGATCAGAAAAAAGAAGGCCCACCTTCAGAAATCAAAGTCAAGTCAGTAATATAAAAAAAGGTAAGAATGCACTCACAAGGGATATCCATCACATACATCATAAAAAGATGACCAAACTTGAGTTAGAAGAGACAACTGATCGAAAGCTGATCTCAGATTCACATATAAATCTTGAGGTACAATGTGCTGACTTAGTGTTTTACATTTTTCCATGAGCATTTCTTGTGCAGAAACCCAAAGTTTAATATCTACAGAACTTTGGGAAATGATTGAAGCATCTTCTTTTTGTTCATTTTGTAGGTGTTCAAAGTTACTTAAAATATAGCTTTCATCAATTCCACATAACATAATATCGAATGGGTTTCTTTCCTGAGTCAATGGTTCATAAAATCTACGTGACTGAACAGTTTTGGAAGATAGTTGAATTAGCACTTCAGCTATAATGGATGGCTGAACAATACCATTACTTTTTTTAGTATTTTCAGATAATAACCAACCAAGAAGCAATGTTCTTAAGGTTTTATGGTCTGGTATAGATGACATTCCAAGATGAGTTAAACTTGATAAGTCATACTGGCTGAGTAGAATATTCAATGTCTGAACTGTAGAGGAGGTTACATGAAATGTACTGACTATGTACATATTCGTAAGTTCAGACAGATGTTTGGCTTTGCCATGAAAGATTAAAGCCTGAAGTAATAAATGACTTTCTTTTTCATTCTGGTTTAAACCAACTGTCCTGAAACATTAAAAAATTATAAGAATTTGTTTCACACTCAATAAATGATTCAAAAATAGAATCCTTCATAAATCAAAATAGTGCTAAGCATCATGAAACTCTTTTCAGCATTTTAAAATACTTACCCAAGGTCATAAATGAGTTAATTTATAACAAACTCTACTCGTATTATAATAAATTATAAACACAACAAAACTTTGACAAATGCATGAGAGCATTCTAGAGATGATTACTTTGTGATAAAAAATACTTTTATTTAGGAACAAACATTTTTACATAAGATTAATAATAAAAGAAGAAAATAAAGTACTGATAAAAATTTAGAGTAGAAAAAAACAACAATAAGCATTTTTAATCAGAAAGAGAAATGAAATAATAATAATAATAATAAAAGCTTGAGAAAGAGAGAAAAATCAGTGAATTCGCTTCTGATCCAACAAAGGAAAATATCAAGGATAAATAGAAAATCTGGAAATTATCTTGCTAACACAAGTTAGAAATCAATCCACTCTGTTTAGAGAAAGAATGGGAAATGGCTAGAGGAAACCAAAATAATGCATAACATTAAAGAATGCACTATACATTTGTAGCAATGATACAAAGTAGAAAACTTAAGAACATTTGTAGCAACGATACAAAGTAGAACACATTACAACTAGATATTTACCTTATAGTTATTTCCCAAATCTTGTCCCAAAGCATAGTAACAACATTTTGGTCTATCCCCTTAAAATTTTTCTCAGCTTTTAGAAGAGACACACAACATCTAAAAAATTAATAGAACAATAATTTAGAAACGAAAATAGTACATAATGAAAATTACAGCAGTGATGTCAGTACATACAAACAAATATACTCCATTAAAGTATCATTCTTGCAAGAACTCTGAAGGTCACTCAAAAGTTCAAGGAATGGAACAAATTCCTCTTCCCGAAGGCATGAGGGATACTGGGAAATTAAGGCACTGACAAGGCACAATCTATACCTAAAACATTGATTATCATAATAAATTTCATTTAAATATTTGATTGTTGTATAATTCATAATTGATTACAACAAAGTAGAATGTAGAAAATTATTTAAAATATCATTCTTTAATCCTCATATAAACATTTATTCATTTACCAAGAGTATGACATATCTAGCAATGATCGAAGAGAAGAAGTAATGGACATGATTCCCACATCAAACTTTTTCCTTTTACACGCTTGACTAACTCCTTCATTTGTCTGTAGAATTTTGGTACTGTTTTCAAATACCTAAAATGTACAAAACAGTGTAACTTGTAAGATGACACAATAACAGATAAAAGAAAATCTTCAAAACCTACAGAACAACAAAATTGAGCCTCGTACAACAAAACACAAATATTACTGAATGTTACAACTCCACATTCATTTGATTCTGAATAATATTCAAACACTCGATACTGACTTAATTCATTCTCTTGAAGAAACCTTCAAAATAAACTGATATTTTAAAAATATATGTTTAAGTAAATTCCATGAAAACATTTCAAACTTCATTGAAGCTCATACAGCCGGAAGTGCAAAAAAAAAAAAAAATTGTTAAGTTGTTATTGTCCTTTGAAGATCGTAATTAACACATCACAAAAGATTACACACATCTAAGCTAAGAGCAGTGTATTAAAACCAATTAAAAATTATTTTACTTGTTTAAATACTTCCACAGCCAATTTTACAAAATGAGGTGGCAGGAACTTGGCTTTTCTGTCAAAAAGATGATCCATCTCTGCAAGAATTAACTGGTAAATGTTCCCCAAACATCTATTCCAAACATCCCAGTCATATGCATAACTGGAAACTGTTCCTTGCAAAGTTCCTATAGGATGATGAGCGTGAACTTGCAGAAGAAGAAGATCATGCAGCAAACACTGCAGCAAAGTACAGATATTACCTCCAATTAACTTGCTATAGAATAAATAATTCTATAAAAATTCGTACAGTTACCTTTCCTTTAAGAGACAATTTATCGTACATACAAATAAGAGAACCAATAATGTCTTCTCCAAACTGACATATAACTGTTCTATTCTCTTTAGCAGCCTGAAATTAAAAATGTATTTATTTTCTATTCAAGCTTTAACATTTGATCAATAGAGACAAAAGCCTAATTACCTGAGCACACAATGTAATGCACAGTTGTATTAACCTCTCTTGATACAATGTTTTTGATTTACAAAATTCATCATCCTTGAGCGTTTGTTTTATCAGCAGGAACCTTAATTTTGAATGAAATGATAGTAGTTCAGGTCTTTTTTAAGATGTACACTTTACACTTGTACAGTTAACCAGTATATATGGCAAAGAAAAGAAGAGAATTACTATGAAAATACTCTAGTTTTGAATAGAGAATAATAATAAAATATTTTCTATAGAAAATATAGAAAAAGTGAAATAGAGATGGTTTCCCATTTATAGTGAAATAAGCAAAACATTTTTCAAACCATTTGAAAACTAGAAAATTTTTCAAAGGGACTGTTGATAAAATTTTATTGTACCTTTGGAGGGCTACAGGAGAGTTATCAGTATAAATAAAATATTTAAATGAACAAAGAAAATAATTAAATTTTTGACTGTTTGAAGCACCTGACTAAACTACAATTATTCCTTTAATCAATATTTTAATTAAATATCTTAGTTAATTAACAAAATAATGACTTTGAAATATCCAGTACATCAGGCTATAAACTTATTCCTAAAGGTTTTGAAGAATATTTACCTAAACCAAAATATAAAAACAAAAGAACCTCTGGCAAATTTTCACACATCATTAAGAACATTATCTCATCAATGAGAAATAAATAAAATGAAAAATGTAAGGTATTAAATAAAGATTGCTAATAACTAGAAAAATAGAGACTAAAAAAGAATAATTTCAGAACCAAAATACTAATATTCATAATGGTAAAAAAGTTTATGAAGTAGATATAATATAAAAATTTTATTAAGCACAAATTCTCACAAATCATCTGAATAAAGGTTCACATCTGACTGACAAGATCCATGCATAATAATAATATTCAAAAGATCAATTATGGAAGATTGCTTCAATTGTTGTGACGACAGAGGATTCCTGAACAAAGCAACGAGTGATTGGAATAGTCCTTTAAACAAAAGATAAGAAAGAATTCAAATATGTAATATAGCATATAAAATCTAATATAGCATTCTTAAATTTACCAAATTCTAACTTATTAGGTACATACCTTTCCACTGTTCATAAGTGATTTCACTTCTACACTTCCTATGAGTTAAAAGGACTAACTTAAGAATGTCAACATAAGTGTGTCCAATACTTTGTCTCATAGTAGATACAGACATTACTTCTAGAAAGCTCCTGACAATACTAGTGGTCTTTATCAGAGGGTACTCTGCAAGAATTTAAGATGATACTTAAAATATTTATATTACAATTTAATAAATAATTGCTTCAACAAGCATATGTACTTACGTTTACATGACAGTTTAACAATCGAAGATAAAATAGAACAACATTGTGATGAACAGTTGTACAAGGCTGTAGTTTCTTTTCTTCTTCGTCCATCTTCTAGCTACAGTAAATTTAGGACTATGAGTTTAAGTAATTTATCACAGAAGAAATTATTTGAAAATTGCACATACTTTATACAAAGCACGATGAACTGAATTAAACAAGCAATCCCAATCTAAAGAATCATTTTTGAAAGCTTCTGAATGTCTATTCAAAGTAAAAATAATGTCTTCTTCGATCAAGATTTCACGCAATTGATCCAGATGTTTCTTGAAACAAAAAGAAAATTCTAGACAAACAATATGAACATCATTTATATTACTTTAAATTCACATATTGCTCGAGGAAAATTTAAAAAAAATAGTCCTTGATAAAAAAAACTGGAGAGAAAAAATGTGAAAATGCGTGATCTAATATATTCTACAATCCCAGTTCTGAAACTAACCTTTTTGACAACGCCCGAACAGGAATCAATATCTCGAATGAGATTTACAAGATCGTTATATCCGAGCATTTTATTCAGATGATCCAAAATAGACAGTTAAAACATTTACAGATTGATTTGATCCTTTACTTTCCAAAGTGGGTAAACGTGACAGCGCCTCCACTAGCGTTACGAATAGCATAAAATAAAGAATTGGGTACGCCAACAAACATTTCATTAGAATCAAATTTTAAAAGTTCAATTAATTCAATAACATCACAGGTGTCACACATCACATCAGCGACAATCTGGCGATGATACAGCATCCAAATTCCATGCTGTAACAAATAGTAAAAACAAGTGATCTCCCAGCCGCTGAAGGTCGAACCGCGCGCTTTAATCACACACAGCGCTATGTGCACAGAACGTACAAAATCCAGTCATAATTTCTTTAAAATATTGTCGGTTGATTCATTTGTTCACAATTAGTTCATTACATAGAACATTATAAAAACTACAAATGATCTGTAGTAGTAATATAAAAAGTACAATTGTCTCACTACACTACACAGATATCGTACTGGTATTTATTCCGGAAACCTTAAAAACCAAGATCCTAGGGATGGTTCTTTTTCCGTCATCGAAACTTTTCACTGTTGTTTCGAGGTGCAATTTTTCAAAGTCGAAACGTTTGCTTTAATAATAACAACAATAATAATAATCAACAATAATCTTGCAACTTGCCTTACTCAAATGATGAAACATCCCGAAGAAATGCCAATGTTTTTGACTTTAGGAAACACATTCCTCAAAAGTGAAGGAAAAGATACAAAAAAGTAGAAAACAGATCTATTTTTTGTTGGGCTTCAGGGCTCGCCAACGTCAAGGACATTGGAGCCCTTTATAGACCTATTATTTGCCTCCCAACTTTGTATAAAGTACTAACAAAATGTCTTCCCAATACAATATACGTATATTTGGAACAAAACAAAATTCTTACTGAAGAGCAAAAGGGATATCGCAGAAACCACATGGGCCACAGAGGACAGCTTATAATATATAATGTTGCCACAAGTCAAGCTTGTAAGAGCCAATGGGCTCTAATGACCTTCGATGTTGACGAGCCCTAAAGCCCCACAAAAAAAAAATGTAAGAGCCAAAGGAACATCCACATTAGCGTTTCCCGATATTTTTTGTTTGTTTTGTTTTCCTTAGCGCAAGACGTCTTGAAATTTGCGTAATTGATCGTAGATTACCAACATAATTTTAAAAATAAAATAAAACTATATTTTTAGAGTTTTACCAATCTTCAAAGTTTTGAAAAATTGATATTTTTATGGTGATATTTTGCTATCCTTAATTTCGGCTCCTGAACTAAATATAAAAAATTATTTACTGTTTTTTTCTGTTTAGGTTTAATACATACACGACGTTTCGATTTGCATGCAACGACACGTTACCAGAGACTTCGAATTTGTTAGGTTTCAACCAGGGTGAGGAAAGAAGGTAGGGGGAAAATGTCTGAGGTTTGAAGTTTGTAGTAGTGCGCGCCTAATTTCAACCAGACATCGCCACCATCTACTCATCTCTAGATATTTACTGTTGCGCTCAATAGATGTCTGCAAGATCGTGTTCACCCATCTCCTATTGGCTGCTAGTGTTTGCCTTTATTAATTACATTCTGTGATTCTGTGTCCGCTGCTATACGTAGCTCTCTTGCGAATTTGCAGTAGCACTGTTGCTGTTGATATGCCGCGAATTTTTGTTTGCTGTTCCAGGGTGCTTCAGCGCATTTGGCGGCAACCCGGACATTCCTTTAATGAGATTTCCTTCCCCACCAGAAAGGTAAGTAATTCTTGTTGACTTAGCGCCACTGCCCGCGTGGGCAGACGTACTTAGCTCAGTCGCTTTGCTGCGATTATTTTTGCTTATTTATTTATAAATATACTTGTTACAATCTTTTGTAGACGACAACTCTGGTTAAAATGTCTTGGCCTGACTGGTGTGCGGGTCACACGAAGTATGAGAGTGTGTTCCGCACATTTTTCCCCGGACGACTTCCATGGTATGTTAAATGAAAACGAATGTATTATAGATATTAAAATTTATTATCTATAATATCTAAGTAATGTATTGATGAATGAATTCTGTGTATGAAATGATGAACAGAAATATAATATTATAATATTTTATTGAACCACATAGATCATAACAATGATGTATGGCGTGTCATAGTACTCACAACAATGACAATAATATTTGCATATAAGTATAACAACACTATAATAATTTTGATACATTTCATAATATTCATTTAACTTAGACTACGTAGAAATTAATATAAAATACTATTATTTTCTACTATTACGGAATATTAATATTTATTAGGCTAGGGTTATCAGTTAACTATTATAGGAATTCTATTATTTTACATTATTTTATTAATTTATGTCAAGGTCTATATTTATGCTTAAACTGTATTTTTTGTGATTAATGAATTATAACAAACATTGCTGAATAAGTTACAGTATTTGAACTGATTTTTACAATAAGTATGTTGACTAATAATATTGTATTCTTGTTGTGTTTTCCAGATGTTGTGATGACCTGAAGAGTGATCTCATTGATTTTCACGTCTCTATTTGGGTAAATAAATATAACAAACTTAATAATACACCTGGATAGTAATGAGAATGTACTGTAATCTTATTATGAATAAATAGAATTAAGAGCAAGTATGTATTTTCTTTGTGTACATTTCCTGTCAATTGTGTCCCGTTTTCATTTTCTATTACATATGTGTAGTAAAATATTTCAGTTATACATCGTGTTAACTACTCACAAATGTTAATTTTTGTAGGGAAAGTATTTTCAGCTAAATTTATTGTGAAATTATGAAGCATGAGATCGTGGGAGTGGGGGGAAGGGTGTTGTGATTGGGAAGGGTGGAGGAGGGGAGGGGAATCGGGAACTGCCACGCGCCCTAGTGGCCGCTTTTAGAACTAGGCTCGGACTAGGTCGCGCCTAATAATGTTAGGAGCGCTGAAAGCTGTTAACGCAGCGTTAGTATGGGAGAGGGGAGTCTGGTTTATAGTCTGTTGTTTCAACCTGCAAATTCCTTCAAGTTTCAACTTGTTTCGAGGACTTTCTTAACTTGACTCTCGAGTGTTTTGTTCGTAGCCAAAGTAATTTTTAAGCTACAAAAGTTCAGTTGCGATTGTTACAGTGTTTAAAGCGGATTTTGTGATTTTTAAATTGAGTTCAAGGCGTAGTGAGACTTGTGCTATATTGGGACCATACAAAGAACTTGAAGATCGGCAGCTACCAACTATAAGGGACGTCATTAAATTTATTTTATTTGTCAAGAACGACCTGAAATTGAAGTATAATGGAAAGGATCCATCCAATTCCGACATATATGCGATTGTTTATGAAGAGATCAAAATTTGGACCAAAGCTTTGATTCCAATCATAACTAAGGAAAGAGTTATTCAGTTACTGAAATCCTATTTCGAAAAGTACCTCAATTTGAAAAGATACCCCAAAAGCAAACGCAAGATAGTTTTGAAAACAATCTGAAGTGTTTTTTAGAGTCATCTGCGAAGCTTTTCGACGTTGCTTCTTGTAAATGCACTTCATTTGAATCTTGTTCGTGTTTAAAACCTAAGAAAGTTCCCATCCAATGAGAGAAGTTTCTTCTTGGATCAAAGAAATGACAGGAAAATGGTTCTAAGCGGTGTTGACAAGAAATAAATGGCTAGATTAATGAAACGACTGCAGAGACAAGTTGAAGAGTCAATAAGGGTCGCAAAAAAGTCGTGTTCTACTCAAGACACCGATTCTGTTTCAGCAAATTGTGAAAAAGATTCGGTGCATGAATCTTCCCCAGAAACGTATCCGATAACAGAGGCAACCCCGATAAACACGCACTCGACAGACACCATCGACTTCAACGACGAATCGGAATACATTGCCGTTGCCAACAGTTGCTAAGGTCTGTAATAGATACGGTTTATCGACGCGATCTGCTGCTGCTGTTGCTTCTGCGGTTTTGACTGACGTCGGTTTGGTTTCTGCCGACGATTTAACTCTGGTTCTTGATAAAAACAAGATCCACAGAGCTGTATCTAAAGCCCGGACAGAAGCTTCAAAAAATATTGGAGGTGTTATTATAAAAAGCATTTACTTCGATGGACGAAAAGACGAAACTCTGATAAACGAGAAAATAGGGGATAGTAACCATCGCTAAGAAGTTTTAGAAGAGCATATTTCAATTTTAGCAGAACCTGGATCAATTTATTTGGGACACACAACGCCAAGTCGGGGCACTGCAAAGGAAATTCTTACTTTTTATTAGAGGGTCACAATTTTATTAGAGGGTCAAGGTTGGAATTTAGATGAAGTGATTTGCGTTGGATGTGACGGAACTGCAACTAACACCGGTTGGAAGGGTGGCGTGATTCAATATTTAGAGGAGAATTTGGAGAGACCGTTACAATGGTGTGTTTGTATGCTTCATGCCAATGAGTTACCACTTCGTCATTTATTCTTGACCACATCGGGTCCTGGAGAATATTCCGGACATATTGGAAAACAATTAGCTGGTTGCGAAAATGAAACCGTGGTGTCTTTTTGTGCGATGGCCGGTAATTTTCCAGACTTGCAGAAAATTGTACCCGATGAATTAAGTACGGATCAAAAGGATCTTTATGAGATATGTCAAGTTGTATCAACTGGTTCCTGTACTCCTGAGCTCGCAAACCGACAACCTGGAAAATGGCAGACTCGAAATGGCTTACTTCTGCTAATCGTATACTCAGACTTTACGTAAGTACTCTTAATCCATTAGAAAATTTACAATTGCTTGTCAACTACGTGGTTAAAGTATACATTCCGATTTGGTTCCTAATCAAGCAAAAGACGTCTTTTAAGGACGGAGCCAATCATATTTTTCAACTGATTATTTTTACCCGAAAATCTGAGATCTGTTGTCGATTCTGTTATCGAAAGAAATGCTTTTTTTGTGCACCCATAAAACCTAATTGTCAGTATGTTGTTTGATGATAGAGACCACATTCGGGAGCTGGCGTTGCGCAGAATAATAAAAGCTATAGAAGATGAAAGTAGCATTAAACACAGGATATTTAAACCACCAAAAATTAACTTCTTTGCTAGAGATTACACCGAAATTATTGTGTGGCACGAGTGTCAGGTTACAGCACCGCCGGTTCTTCGACATATTTCTAATGAGAACATTCAAATCAAGGCAAAAGATAAGTTTGGAAATTGTTGACTTTCCTTGTCACACACAATCTGTGGAAAGATGTGTTGAGCTGGTAACAAAGGCCTCACAAAGTGTAACTGACGCTACTTCTAGAGATGGCTTTATTAGAATCAGGTTGCAATCTCGAGCAGAAACGCCAAATTATTGACACCAAAATTAGTTTAAATTTTAAGTTTTTGTCATTGATTATATGCTCTATTTTGTTACCTTGTGCTTTGTTTCATTTATTTCAAGAATAAAATACCTTTTAAACTTGATTTTTATATTATTTTAGGCATACGGTTTAGGTCTGTAAAATGGTAAAATTTACACAACTTGAAAGTGCGGTAGAGCCCTCAAGATGGCACGCAATTTACCTATATCGTAATCTGTGTAAGATTACGCAAATTTTGATACTTCTTGCGATAGTGTAGCTCGAAAAATTTCTTTTCTTGTACATGGACGGGACAGCCTAATCCACATGGCTTCCATCGACTAACAGAAGGCATTTGACAGCGTTCCACATTCCTGGTTAATTGAAAACCTTAAAATTTATAAGAGCAGCCCATTCATATCGTGGTTGGATTCCTGCATGTCGAAATAGCGAACAACTTTGAACCTACGTACAAAACAGAAAACGATATGTACTGGAGAGATCCTAAAAAGACACATTTTCCAGGGAGACTCGCTAAGCCCATTGCTATTTTGCCTCGCCATAAATCCTCTATCGAGACAGCTCATTGAAACACGTTAAGGAATAAAATCTGGTTGTTCAAACTATACTGTATCTCTTCTTTTCTCTATGGATGACATAAAATTGTATGCTTCCAATGAAACACAGCTTAAAGAACTTCTTAAAATTACTGCTAACTTCTCTACTAATACTGAAATGATTTTTGGCCTAATGGATAAATGCAAAACTCTACACATAAACAAAGGAAAAGTATATGCTGAAACTAACAAAATAGAAAAGATTTTGCCGTAACATCGTTAATTGTAAATGAAACCTACAAATATCGTTTCTAAACGAAATATGATAAAGCACTCTACTATCAAACATCATTTGTTGGAGGAGTATCTCAAGAGGAATAAGAAGATAGTACAATCTGAATTAAGATCCAAGAACATGATCAAAGCTATTAAAACCTTAGCAATACCGGTTCTAATATATTCCTTTGGAATCATATCGTGGTCAAACATATATAGAGGATAGTCAAAGAAAGACCAGGGTATTAATGACACAAAATAGAGTGCACCAACCCAAATCCTCCATTGAAAGATTGTACTTACCTCGAAAACTGGGAGGATGAGGCCTGTTAGATGTATCAAGCTACGCAAGTCAACAAATTCATTCCCTGTGAGAATTCTTCAATAGAAAAAACATCAGTCGCCTTTACAACAATCAGTAGTGCACAGCGATAAATCGTACACCCCTTTGAAGTTGGCAGTATCGGACGACTTTTGCATAATGCACGAGAACATAAGAGGGAAATGGTAAATACTTGGAAGGAGAAACAGCTTCATGGAAGACATTACAATGATCCACACCAAACAAAGGTGGACCACGAAGCATCTAATATGTGTCTAGTAAAGGGCGATCTGTTTGCCGAGACAGAAGGGTTTCTTTTAGGAATTCAGAACCAAATTATCAACATCCTTAATTACAGGAGATATGTCCTAAAAGACCCCACTGTAAGCGACTATAAATGCCACCTGATAGAAGAAACTATCCAACACATAACAGCACGATGCAAACTTTTTGCTCTGACGGATTACTTGCACAGGCACAACTTTGTGCAAAAATCATTCATCAAAAAATTGCGGATAAATACAAACTCATTCAAGATAAAATCCTATATTAC
This sequence comes from Laupala kohalensis, assembly GCA_002313205.1. Lineage (NCBI taxonomy): Eukaryota > Metazoa > Arthropoda > Insecta > Orthoptera > Trigonidiidae > Laupala > Laupala kohalensis. Next base: position 552,213 of record NNCF01129968.1, read on the forward strand.
AAGTATCAACCAGAGACAGTCCCTCACCGAAATTTTCTGTCGTTTAAGAGTAATTTTCTAGCGTAACGACACAATTTACGACAGGATTTCTCTGTCGTAAATTGGACACGACAGGCTATTGTTTGCGACAGAGCCTGTCGTTTACGATAGGAATTTTACGACAGAGACTGTCATTTATGATAGGAATTTTACGACAGGGCCTGGAACAAAAACTAAAAGCACCATTCATTCGCCGTCAGAACAGTGAATTCATGTATGACGGTGACCGGGAAGCTTTCGATTGTCTTGAGACAAAATCGGGAAATTCTTTTTGTGGAACACGTAACAAAGGGAGGATTTGACTTGTAAATTGAAATGCCTACGCGACAACGAAATATGTACCTGATAAAAAAATTTCAAATAAATGAAGAGATAGCAAAGTATACCGAACAAATGAAAAGTAATACATCTCAGCAAACGACATTACTTTTTGGGCCAAATAACATATTTTTTATAGACCTTGACGTTCATTGGTTAAGCTGTATAAAGTGCGCGAAATTCAAAACTTCAATCATGTCTCCAAGAATATACTTACCTTCAGAATAATTTTATCTTCCATATTTCTTTAGACGTATTATTAGAGTCGCATTGGTATTGTTCTAACCTTCTCTAATTTTGGGAAATTCTTCATGATCTCTTATGGAGTAAAACTACATATAACTCTTGCGATGCCTTAGCAAGTCGTTAAATATTATCATCCTCAATGGAAATAAGAACCACAAATATTGATGTAAGGTCAATGAAGGTGCTTGTGAGCACTGCGATACTTTGCTTACCTACGTCCGAGTTAAAACGAAGTTAACCTGCTTGGTGCAGGGCAACTTCATAAAGCGAGAGTTGCTTGAAAAGACCGATCAAATTGTCAGGACAACACTTCTAAATCACTAAAAATTTACTTATAGGTTCCTATCTCAATAATGTAAAAAGCCAAAAAAGGGTAGTAATTCATGTGTGGTACAATAATGGCGAGTAAGCTAGGGAAACATAATTTTGAAGACACTGTTAATGATAAGCATTTTTGCCTAATTAAACGCTTAATAAGAATTTGCAGGCACTACGAAATTCGTAAATATTTGTTCTCTTGTGTCCTATAGTTGAATTGTGACTCACACAATCCACTTTCAATAAATTGTGCTATTCATCGATGTATTCTATGCACAACAAATTGACAGAACTAGTTTTACTTCTTAATGAAATATATGATAGTAGTCATTTAAAAATGAATCTGTTAAGTGCGTTTGTGTATGCGCTTACCAAACTCTCGAGTTAATATTCTGCCATTAATATGTCAGGTATTTTAACGTAATAATGTGTTGCCTATGTACAAGGTAATTGCTGAGTATAGTAAAATATGCAATGTCCCAACGTCAAATTTGATCAAAGAGGATTTCTGGCGTATCCTGATCTCAATTCTTACAACAGTATATTTTAGATTTACGCCAGAAATCCTGTCGTTACGACACAACGTCGTACATTTTACAACAGAAGCCCTTCGTTACGCCAGAAACCCTATCGTTATGACAGAACGTCATGCATTTTACCCCCTCCCCCCAGGGGACTTACATCTAGTAAGTACGTGTTTGGCGATCACGGAGCTCCGAGCTGAGTCTGGTATTTCTTCCACTTACTTGTGCCATGCTCCTTCCTTTCTCTTTTCTGACCTCCCTTGGTCACCTCTTGTTCTTTTCGATCCCGACGCTATTAAGGCTAGGATATCTTTCATTTTCCTCATTCCTCTCATTTTTTGTCCTATCCCTTATTCTTTGTCCCCACTCATGTTATTTGCCCCCCTCATTTTAGCCCCCCCTCCATTTGATGTATGTTGTGAGATATGTTTTGGTGTGATGTAGATCAGGAGGGTTTTTAGTGGGTAGGGTTGAATCATTCGACGAGTCCCACACGCGGGGAGTCATGTTGGCTCTCGCTAGTGCGTAACTGCATTTTCTTCTGTAGGTTATATTTCCACACCTCCCCTTCATATTTCCACACCCATGGGCTCTTCACATGGGCTCCAATGACCTTGCTGTTGACAAGCACTTAAAGCCCCACAAAAAAAAAACAACATTTATTTCCCTGTACCTGGTCTTCTTCCTTCTTTCCTCATTTCACTCGCTCTCATTTATTCCTACATCCACATCTCCTTCCACCCCCATACACAGTTACAAGTTGCGCTCAAGAGTACGATGTGGTGCTCGAAGGTGACATAGCGTTCGGGTGTAGCGTGCGGGTTTCATCCTGGACTAGAAACTGTACCAAATTCATATTCCCCTCCACAATCTAATGTCGATTATATCTCGAGAATCACAAACTATTTTGGGAAAATAAAATAATTATATTTCATCATAATGTCCAATCCCTTTCAAACAAATTGACTGACATTGAAATTCTTGTACACGACAAGCTATTCGATTTGCAATGTCTCATAGAACATTGATTTTCAACTAGCAGCAACAATAATACTTATATTTTTAATTATTATTTAGCAAGTCTTTACTGTCGATAAAATTTTAAAGTAAAAAAAACTTCTCCACGTGTATCTAGGTTCGTAGTGATATTTTATCTTCTCCACTGCCAGGTTACGAGAACTTCTGCGTAGATAGTGTGTTTCTGCAGTTAATCTGACCGACACCGGTATTGTTTTGTGTATTTATAAACCCCCTCAATCAGATTTTGACATATTTTTTCGGAACTTCGATATTGTTTTAAAACATATCACACATATCCGGTTCATCTCAAACATTGCTAGATCAAATTATCGTCAACAATGGAATCTCGTATTTCTCTGGTGTTTATCGCCGGATACAGCGATCACCTTGCTCAAGTATTGACTATTAATAATAAACTAAAACCACTTAAAATCCTTTACAAATATACAAGAGAGTTTAATAACATAAATAAATCCATATTTATAAATTATTTGCGTAAAGAAACATGGAAAGATGTTTACAATTGCCAAAACACCGACGACAAATTCAATGTATTTATCTCAATATTCCTAGAACATTACAACTCTAGCTTTCCCATAAAACGCAAGTTAATTAACACAAAGAAAAACAATAGATGGATCACCCAAGGGATAAGAATTTCTTCAAAA
>NNCF01129968.1:555863-593750 GCA_002313205.1 Laupala kohalensis
ATATTTATGAGAGCTAAAGTGAAACCTTTACAAAGAAAGGAAACAAACAGAATGTTGGAAATTATCGACCAATATCTCTACTACCTCACAAATCGTAGAAAATTGTTCTATAAGGTTCTTCTAGATTTTTTAAATCAAAAACTAACTTTATCTCTGACGATCAACACGGTTTTCGGAAATCCTTTTCCACTACAAGCGCCATGTGTTATTTCTAAAAACCATGTTACTACATCTCTTGTCCATGCAGAAAATCCTCAGGGTGTTTTTCTTGATTTATCCAAAGCAGTCTATGTTATTGATCACAAAATTCTCCTTTCAAAATTGCATTCTTTAGGCATTCGTGGACTTCCACATCAATGGCTAACTTCTTATTTAAAAGATAGATATCAACAGGTCGAAATATCATATACTAAAAATAAAATACTTGAGCGTTGTCTTTCAAAACAAAGCCACTTACTTGCGGAGTACCCCAAGGTTCAATTCTCGGCCCTATACTCTTTTTATTGAATGTGAACGACATGTCATCATTCACATCAGATTGCAAAATGGTTCTTTTTGCTGATGACACTAATTTACTATGTAAACACGCCAATGGTCAAAAAGTTTTGTCTAACCTTTCGACTTGGTTCCATGCAAATCGTCTCATTGTAAACACTGACAAAACAGTGTCTATGTCATTTCACAATATAAAACAAAATCTTTACTGCAGGTTTCTCTTTCTTTAAACGGCACATAATTAAAAACTGTTACGAATACAAAATTCTTAGGTCTCCATATTGTCTCCTGTTGTATGCATGAGTTCGTGGGAGTGACCTTGCCAATTAGAATTCAATATTATTATGTAGCTACCGCTACAGAAGCAAAGAGGTGTCTTACCCCGTGTTCCTTCCAAAAAAAGAGTCGGAACGCCATCCAACTCAAGGAACCAAAGTTAATTTTGTAACAAATTTCCTGGGAAAAGGCTAGTTGTATTCGATATTAACTTTTTGCTTTATTTTTTAGTAGATTCCGAATTCGATGTATCGCTCATTCCAAAACGACATTGGAAATACTCCGTGGAGCCTACGGGTCTAAAGTTAAGCGCCGCGAATTCCACGAACATTGAAACGTTCGGAACAGCATATTTAAATCTGAATCTAACACTGAGAAGAGACTACCCATGACGATTTATCGTGACTTAAATAGAAGATCCCATATTAGGCACAGATTTTTTGGGACATTACGGATTATTGCTCATCTGTAAAAGCGGTGATTTAGTAGACAAATCCACAGGACTTACTACACAAACTAAATACAATTATTGCAAGTGTGCAGCTATTAAAATCACCAAAATATCAGAAAACAACTTTGCAGCATTACTGAACCCGGAATTTAAAAAAACCTCTGGAGTCCCAAGAGAAATTAAACATGACACCATACATTACATACACACGACGGACGGCCCACCAGTAATCTGTCGTCCACGCAGAATAACACCGGAAGAATTAGAAATTCGAAAACCCTGTCTGGTGGGGAGTAGTCAGGCACTCACGTAGTCCGTGGGGATCACCACTACATCTTGTGAAGAAAACCGATGGCTCTTACCGCCCATGTGCGGATTATCGTAGATGAAACGAACGAACTGTACCAGATGCCTATCCCATGAAGCACCTTAATGACTGTACGCACAATCTTGCAGGATCAAAATTGTTTTCGAAAATCGAAATAGTCAAAGCCTATCACCAGATTCCCGTAAATCCTGCTGATATTGAGAAAACTGCGATTGCCACTCCAGTCGGGTCATTCGAATATATTCAAATGTCATTTGGGTTAAAAAGCAGTGTGCAAACCTTCCAAAGATACATGGATTGAGTGACGGAAGGACTACCTTTTGTATACGTTTTTATAGATAACATTCTGGTGTACAGCTCAGACGACGAGAAAGAACATAAAAAACACCTTACCTTACTCTTTGGACGCCTAAAGGAATAGAGCATCATAATAAACTTCCATAAATGCATATTCGGCGTTCCAGAAATCACGCTGTCATAAACCCCGAGGGCATCCGTCCTCCAGAAGAACGAGTGGCGCCAAATGGATCCTCCATCCACAGTACGAGGTATGAGACGCTTCCTCGGAATGATTAATTTTTAAAGGGGGTTCATCCCTAACGCGGCTATACATCAAGCGGTCCTCATAGATGCGATTTCGGGAGACAAGAGAAACGGGAACAAACCGTTCCCATGGAATGACGATCTCCTGAAAGCATTCCATGCTTGCAAAGACAGCCTCGCCGACGCATTTATGCTGATACACCCTCGCAGCAACGCACAAATGGCATTATTCACGGATGCTTCATTAACGCACATAGGCTCCTGTCTTTAGCAAAAGGTAAACAACAACTGGAAACCTGTTTCTTTCTTTAGTAGAAAGCACAATTCAAAACAGTTACAGATACCCGTGTATTATCGAGAACGTCTCGCAGCGTACAACATTTTCGACATTGGTTTGAAGGTTACAATATAACCATTTAAACTGATCACAAACCATTAGTATATACCTTGATAACAAAAACGCGAGAAACTTCCACCACAATAACTGAATCAACTTCAATTCATCGCACAGTTCTCTACAGAAATTAAACACATCAGTGGAGACGATAACATAGTAGCGGACACACTGTCTCGCCTTAAAGCAATCACTTTACTCGATGACAAAAAACAATTAACCCTTCTTCAAAGGGAAGACGGTAGCTTAAATGAACTGCTTCGATCAAAACCGGATGTCTATTTTGAGAAGGAAATTCCGAATTGGACCACAACCCTGCTTGTAAATGAACGCCGGCTCCTTCGGATGTTGATGAATGAACGCGAAGGAACGGTTCGGCTTGCGTTCCAGCCTCCTGTAATGGTGCCATTTATAAGGCAATTCTGGTGTTTTTCCCTAAGAGATGAATTTAAGTGTTTTGATGGTGACTATGTCATCCCGTGCAAGAGTGCTAGAACGCACTTACGCATAAACTGTTATAGCACTGGAAACCTAAATTTCAGAAGAACTTGAGTCTCAATAATTCGAGAGTTTCTAATTAATCAGATGAAATGTAAAGGGAATCATGTTGTTTCAGGATGTGTAACGTCGTCAGTGAACTTTGACAGCCTTCAGCTGGTAATGTTTTGACTTGTTCATTTTGATTGATTTATTAGATATGTGAGGACGTTAATATGACCTTCAGTCTGAGGACCTCTTTTTGTGTGAATTCATTGCGTGCGCGTTTGGGGGAAAACTGGGTTTATTTAAGTTTTTTTCTTTTTGTGATGTTTGATTGGTGGGTGAAGGGATAATGCCATGTATCATGCGTAGTATTGCATTAATTATATTGTCTTGGAACATGTGTTTTCTTGTTGAAATATTCACTTTTTCCATGCCAAATAACGGCCAAACTCTTGACCTTGTGAGGTAATCCTTTTCAGATGTCATCTCATTAAAGTAATTTTTTTCTGAAAAATGACATGAAAAGTCATTTTTCTTAGTTAAGTTTTAATTGCTATTCTTACTTTCTCATTTACGGAGTACATAGAAATTTTTTAAATCGTGAAAACATTCGAAAGCGAGATTATGGACGGAAATATCCGTTTTGGTCATCCCTGATTCAGAAAAAGTGGTTTTTGGCATAACGTCCGTCCGTGCGCAGTGTTTCCCAGTCGAAGATGTGAGCTTCCGGGGAGCTAACTCCAAGCGCCCGCGAACCGCAGAGAAACTACTGCGAACGTCTTGCTAGGTACCGTTGAGCTTCCGTGAAAGGTGTTATTGGACAGTAAAGCATCCAGAAAACTCGCGTTAACCTATCTTGAAGGGTTCGTATCGCCCGCTCTCAGTGAGCACCGAGGGAGCTGCAGGAGAACGTTGAGTCAGATTACCGATCGCGAAGCGTCGTGACCCAAGGGCCACCTGAGTGCTGAGGGAGTTCTAAGGTTGATGTCACTTCTGAGCTTTTCCCGCTCCGCTCCTGCAATGTCACACTCAGTGGAGCGGGCGTCAGCGGACAGGAGATGGGGAACGTGAGTGTGGGTGGAAGGAACGAGGTCACTTCAGGATGAAAACAGACGTTCTTCGCGCATCCATGCAACTGCCCGCAAACTACAGAACGCTTTTATTGTAAAACACATAGCTATAGGTAATGAAAATGTTTAAAGTAATAGTTATTGTTTACTGTGCAACGAACACCACGACGACTATTTTCGTATTTTATAATTAATAGAAATAGACCCACTATACATAGATGCCAATATACAGTAATAGTTAAATATACTTATATAAGAAATAAATAACAACGAACGTCATTTTTACGGACGATTACGATATACATTGTGCTTGTTGTGCGTAATATGTTGCTACGTTCATGTTTCACCTTACAATTTGTTATCACCTAACGACGACTCAAACCACGAGCCGTTTACGTTGTTTTATTTATAAGAACAATATACATTGTAATTGTCCGTAAAAAGGTGGTAAGTTGTAATTTATTAATTAATCATATACATATGATTAATAAATATATATTAGAATATAATGGACGTTAATAGTAGAATACTTACATAATTATTCAATTCAAATTAAATTCCCTTTTAAAATGTACTCTTACCATCTAATTTATCAATAATTATTGACACATAACGACCTACCAAAATACTTAACATGATTGACTCAATATTTTTTGTTTAAAAACATTTCATATTAAGTTTTAATATAAATTTTTAATTTAAGCTTTAAATAATGCCAACTGTAGGATAATCTTTCATCTATGTTAAAAAATTGTTAATATCACATAATTTTGATACTTGAAAGCGTACTGTACCGACAAAATTTCCCAATATTTTGAAACTTCCCTGCTCGACAGTTTCTATTAGATTTCTAGGAAGTCGTGTTTAGTTCGTTTCAAATACACGGACAATCAAAAACACAACATAATGAAGATTCACAATGACTTCACAACAATTGTACGACATAGAACTCAAATTGAGGAACAAATATTACAAATAATTGGAATGTAAAGTTTCAAAATGTAGTTGTGAAAACGCGCATTTCTCTCTTTTTTACTAAAACGACGCCAAAAGTTTTGACAATTACACAAAGAAAATCTGAAAATACAAACAGAAGAATACACGAAGAAGTCAAAAATAGTAAAACACGAAAATAAGAAAGCTTCAGAAAAACGAACTCCACTAAAAAGGACGCGAAAAGAAGTGAGGAAGCACAAGAATTATAATATACTCAGTGATATTATAACTCTGTGTTGCAATAATTAATGTGAACATTGATATAATTAATAATCAGTCCGCAGAAATTGAAAGAAATGATATTCAAGGGAAGAACCGTGAAAGAAATCACCTGCCGTCTTCATCGCTTCTCTCAATATACCCATCCATTTATTAACACTTGTGACCTACAGCAGGCGACAAGGTCGCGCAGGAAGCAGCGGAGATCTCCGCGCCCGCTAGATGTGACATCACCCATAAGATAACACAGGTCGGCGGAAAAAACGCTCAGCTCCGCTGACACAAATGTGACATGCGCTTACGAGAGCGTCAGCTATCGATAAGCTTCCTTAAAACGTCGCGTCTTAATAACCATTGAGTCTCGATGGAGCGCTCGCAAGCGTTCAGCAATATAAAATTAATATAAGCACAAGCAAATTAAAAGTAAATAATTTTTGATCGCGTTATGCTCAAAAATATTTCTGAGGATAAACACTGGTGGAGAAGGGGTGAGAAGCCAGGGTAAACACAATTAAAGAAATAATTTTCTCCTTTATTAAAAAAATGAAATAATGTGAAAAATCAGTAAAATTTGAACAACTTATAATAAACTTCATATATAATGTAAAAAGTGCTGTAGACAGATCCATGCTGCGAAAAGAAAGAAATCAATATTAATTAATTGAATAACTAGTCCACAAAGAGATATCACTAACAAAGCCAAATTATGAACCAGCAATTCAAGATACTTGGGTCATAAGAATGTTTTATGCTAATAGCAAGCCATTAAAAAATTATTCATCTTTCAGATTCATCATTTGAAAACATACCCTCTTTGAGCAATATGTACAACATTATTATAATCACTTTTTAATCAATCAACAATTGACTCATTTTGTGGAATATGTTTAGAGTATTTTAAACATTTCACTTTCTAAAAAATTGTTTTACTATACAGCTCTTGATTCAGAACTATAGGGTCAAGCGGGGTAATTGAAAACAAGGGACAAATGTTAACAACAGATCTGAGTGCTGTGTAAGTCAGAGAAACTAAGAGATGGTTGAAACTAGAAGTCTGTGACTTTGTACAGGAAATACAGAAATTGCAAACCCTGTAGAAGAAATTCAACCTAATGAAAATTGACTTTACCAGAAGATTGAAATTCAAAATTACTACAATACTTTAATTGTAGTAAAGTTGATAATTCACCAAAATGTAAGTTATTTTTGTTATTTGTTTTTGTCAAAAAATGTATTAAGGTAACAGAAAAACATCGGTAGTATGTTGTATGAATTTTGAAGATCTCCCAGTTCCCTGTTCATATCCACCCTGTGATTTTCTATGGTAGGGGTAATTTTAAACATATTTATATGCTATTACTTACACACATTATTGTAGTACAATCGTACATGTGTGTATCTGAATGAACTTGAGATATAATTAATTTCATCACATGTTGCAGTTACAATTATTTTCTGTTATTTTTCTCTTAGTTATTATTATTGCTAGATATGTGGGGTTTGCTCTTACCTACTTATATACTTCAAGATGATTTATCTCTGAAGAAGTGGATTGATAAGAAATGGTAAAAGCAGACACAAAGCGAAATATAAGAAAGATCAAAAAAAAAAAAAAAAATACAAGAGAAAATGAAGAAAAATTGTAACAATTGCCTGACCTCTATGAGAAGATTCAATAAGAATCTTGAAAATATGAATGACCATTTTCCAGAGGAAGCAATATACTTAGAGCCAACCACAGGAGAAGAAATACTGTGTAGTATTGGAACATATAGGGAGAGTTGTGAATAAAAAAACATTTTTATTGTCAATAAGTACTAAGAGATGAATTGGAAGACACTGAAAATATTGATAACGAAAAACTAAGTTTGTTTTCTCCAGTTAGAGGAAAAGTAGGTAGTTCAAATGTTCTAATACTTTCTGGCAAAGTCAACATATGTGGAATGTACTGCTTCAAACTCTCCTTGTTCTTTTATGTTTTGGTTAGATAATTTGTTATGTGCATGAGGTTCAATGTAATTACAATGTGTTTTAATATATGGTTATGTAAAGGGTTTATCCAGCAAAATAACTAATAAAATGTGAAAAAACAATATTAAATGAGCCACTTTTGGGTTCTAGAATGCTATGATACTTAATAAAATTCTTAGTCTGTGTTTTACGGTCTATGCATCAAAATACACAAGTAAAATGAGAATACTGGGTAAATGTAAACATTGAACAAAATTGTAAACATTGTTTTTGAAGAGTCAAATTACAATTTAAAGTCTCCACTACTATGCCCATGCTATCAACCATTCCATTCTCTGAAGAAATTCATTTAATAATATCAGAGGAAATGGTAAACAGACAAGTAAGTGTGGGAAATTTTATACAATAAATTTTTGTTACAAAAGATGTATGATGTAGGAAACTAATATGTTACATGAAAATGCTTCAGTATAAATGCTTCAGCTTTTACATATAAAAGTATTTTTCTATGTACTAAGACATCCAAAACAAGGAGTGAAAGAAAAACATCCAAAACTTGTTAACAATTACCCCACCTGATTCTACACAATCATAATTTTTATATTGTATGTCCCACACTATGCTACATTAATAATATAACACCAAGGATTTTCTTCCATAAGAAAAACATTGTATTGCAAATAATGACACTTTATTGTGGTTGATATATTGAGGACACCACACTTCAAGCCCAGTATGGATGAAGTCTTAAGGAAAAAATTTACCAGTTTTCACAGCAATAAGCAAGTTAAGCAAAATGTTACACAATATCATTTAATATATTATCATTTAACCAGCTCAACCACACACTCTTACTTGATAATTTTTAAAAATAGATGATGTATTTTTAACCTTCTCTCAAATGAAATTACAGTGAAATGAAAAAGGAAAATAATGTTGGAGTAATAACATACATACATAATCCTCAAATAAATTTATAAATAAATTTAAATAATAAATAAATTTGTCTACAAAGCAGCACAAGCTGCATATGACCATGTGGAGGACAATAAACTAAATTATTCTCCAGGAGCAAGCGAGGGACCATCCCATCAATTCTGATCAAGGGCCCTAAGGCAGAGACGGATTGAAAAATTTCAGCAAAAATTCCTAGATAAGATAAAAAGTTAGCTACGAGTTATAATACTAATAGAATATCAACATGTTTGTAATTTAAAACAAAAAATTTGTTTTACACGTACGATTTATTATCTAACTATAGATTATTCTGAGTATAGTATTTAAGAATTGAAATAACACTAAATTCACGATTTCTTGTTTCAATAAAGAAAAGTCTAGAGAACCTGCATAAGAAATCCGCCTCTACCCGAAGGAAAACCGGAGAAAAACCCGGGTCAGGATGGGGCTACAGATTGAATGTACACAACCTCTTGTTTTGAATTGACATAGAACACACACACAAATGTTTTCATACCAGGTTTCACTCATGTCGAATAAGAAATATGCTCAAAGTCAAGGTTAAGACTATGAAAATGAAATGTATTTTAAAAATATACAAAAACAGCATTAAATGTTAACATTGTATAAGTTGTAAAATTTAGTTGTTTGGTTACAAACCTTGCAGCTTCACTCTGTACATATTTAAGTGTGTTACACACTATGGTTGCTCCATCATCATATCTAAGAAGAAAAAAGGATGAGCAATGACAATAAATTTTAATTTTATAAAACTTCTTATGAAAAGAAAATAAGAAATAAATCACATGTTCTTTGCTATCATTTCGCCAACTTAAGGCACGATCCTGCACTGATCTCTCTCCACCTAGTGGGCACAACAAAGGAACCCTTGTACACTGTCATGCTGATCTGACACCACAAGGTGAAACTCATAATTGATAGCTGTGCTGGCAATACAGAGTGATCCTCAAAATGGATATTTAACGAAAACTGTTAGCTCTTCACTCCTCTACTGAAGAAAGGATATTCCTAAAGATGCTGGGGGAAAAATAAAATAAGGAAACAAAAATTAATCCATTAAAGCACAATGTATGGAGAATGTAGATTATTCTTCATACATTTTATTGCTAGCCTGAAAACAAAACAACAAGTACATAGAATGCTTACCAGAATTTTTTGAAAACTTTGAAAGAGAGCTTTCTAAACAACCCTTTTCATCCTTGACCAATCCAGAACAACTTTTCTTCCCTACCATTAAGGACACTAAGACATCCGAAGAGAAGGACAATGCACAATGGTCCCTTGCTTGCTTCCGGAGAGTAAATTAGTTTATTGTCCTCCACGTGGTCATACACAGTTTGTACTGCTTTTTTGACAATAATTTATTATTATCACCAATTTGGAGTGCTATCCTTAGAATTTACAGCTCCCCAATATGGTACTTCACAAATGATGAGAAGAACAATTTAGATCTGTTAATGAACATGAGATTTTGTTCAGTATTACTTATATAAGAGAAAACAATGAAAGAGAAAAATTTTCTTTTCCATCATAAACTACAACCCATAGCAGAGATTAGTTTTATGCAAAATATGTTCTTTTCTGAAATGGTAGATAATCTATGATAAATATAAGAAGTAACAATAACACTAAAAAATACCAATACATAAAAGATAATAAACAGTGTACATACTCAATATATAGCTCATGTATCTTTCTTCAAAAAATGGAAGCTTTTAGGTGTTCTTGAAATTAATTTTTATTAGCCACATGAAATGCCAATTTCAGTTTATTATTTCCTTGTTCTACGGTCAGGTACAATTGCACTGTCCAAGCGTGCACCTTTATGCATCATCAACAAAACCTTTGCCTTTAAATAACGTCTTTTCTCATAAATGTTGGGTTTCATCAATAAATTCATAGTGAGATTTGCCTGCTCAAACACAAAAATCAATGAGGAAATTGAGATAAAAGTATAATTATTCGTATAAGTTTTGTAATGATAAATATCTTGCAACACACATATTGCTTCCTAGTCAACAAAGATTCTGATACCAGGGGCTGCTGCACTACTAATATGATATTAACTGAAATGCCCCCTTTTGCTCATTTTTCTCACCTGATAACCTTTCTTGGGTGCTGGTGGAAGTTGGAGGACATGTCAACATTGTAGTCAAACAATAGCAGCATTGCTGACATCCTTGTTCTTCCTTACACCTACAAAGTTAGGAAAATAGATCAGGCACTTTCTTGAACAATACCAACAGTACTTGTATTATATGCCCTAACATTGATGGAAATTACTCTAGTTTCATGAACTATCATACATTATGCTGGGGGGTAAGGGCTGAAAATGAGTTTTTCTAAGGAAGAAAATGGCGATCTCTGTGATTGAACCTGTGTCAGAAAGAATCATTACAGCACGCTTCCGAAGAAAGATCAAGAACTTTAGTGTGATACAATGTTATGCGCCAACAGAGGTGGCGGTTATAGAAAAAAAAAGGTTCTACGCGAAGTTGCAACACACTATTGGGAAGATCAAGAAAAAAGATATCGTTGTTGTCATGGGTGATCTCAATACTCAAGTCGGAAACCTTGGTTGGGAAGAAGTGATGGGCAAATATGGATATGATGCAATGTTAACTCTTCACTAGATGGTGCACTGCAAATGAACTTGTCATAGGAGGCACCTTATTCCCACATAAAACCATGCACAAGGTTTCATGAGTATCTCCTCACAAGAGAACTGAGAACCAAATTGATCATTTTGCGATCAGCAGGAAATGGAGAACATCTCTCATGTATACCAGATGTAAAAGAGGAGCCGACATCAACAGTGGCATTGATGATAGCGAAGCTAAGAATAAAACTGATAAACGCAAGCAGATCACGAGAAAATTTGATGTTGCTAGGATAACAAGAAAAGAAAACAGGAATTTCAACTGAAGATCAGAAACCACTACGAGGAACTCAATGACTTGGAAGATGAGGGCGTAAAAGAATACTGGCAAAAAGTAAAGAATGCATATCATGTCATGACTGAAGAAGTTCTCGGATATAAGAACCCGCTGAAGAAAGAGTGGCTGACAGATAAAACCTGGGAAAAAACAGAAGAGAGGAAAGTGATACGAGATAAACTGCTGGCGAGTAAATTGAGAGGGAAAATAGCAGCCCTGCAGGAGGAGTACAAACAGAAATAGCGCAAAGTTAAGAGGAGTGTGCGCTCAGACCGCAGGTGCTGGGTGAGTGAGCTAGCTGAGAAGGCCCAAGAGGGCGCGAGGAAGAACAATCTGAAAGAAGTATACAGTATAACTCGTAGTCGAACGATGGAAAGAGTACTTAAAGGAAATGCTCAATATTCCCGAAGAAGAACATTCTACAGTAAACCCAGAAGAAGATGAAGTAAACGTGGAATACTGTAGAGTCCGTACCTGTGAACCATCCAAGGAAGAAATACGAAATACATTAAAAGCAATGAAAAATGGCAAAACACCTGAAATTGATAATTTTAACACCGAAGTACTACGATGCGATATGGAAACAACAGTAAACAAGCTAAATTCACTCTTTTCTAAAATATGGAAATATGAACAAATACCTGAAGATTGGAGCCAAAATACACTTCTTGTCAAAATGCCAAAAAAAAGAAAAAGAAAAGGAGAATACTGAAAAAAAAGAGGAGAAATGCCAAAGAAAGTATTACCCTGCTGTCGGTCCCGAGTCAAGTCCTAAGTAGAGTGATTTTGAACAAAATTAACTCTGTGGTGGAAGGAAGGCTGAGGAAGGAACAGGAAGGTTTCTGTAGGGGTAGATCATGTGTCGATCAGATTAGTACTCTTGTACTGGAGCAAAGCATGGAATACATAAATAATATGAAGCTTTCTTGGGGCGTCCGTGAAGCATTCTAGAACCGCAGGCGGCCGGGAAACGCTCTCGGGAAGCTTGGAGAATGCTTAAGCGGACGCTTCATTTTCGACAGAGTTCTGAGTAAATGGATGGATCAATTTAATTCCCATTTCGTACTTACGGTAGAATTTACTTGTCGAAGCACGTCCTCTATTTTTTTTACTTTAAAATAAAGGGTACTTCACATGAAGGTCAAAGTACTCCTTCAAAAATTTCTCAAAAAACGGCTCCAACGATATTGCTTAAATTTTCTTTACGTAAAGTTCAACTAGTATGCATTACATCCGCATTAGCGGTACTTCGCTTGAAAGTTTGATATAGACGTAGTAAAATAATTTCTGTCTGCTACGATTACGCATTAGGTTACTGTTTCAAGAACCTTGTATAATATTTAACAGTATAAATGGACCAAGCTTTTACACTTTTCGTAAGCAAATACACCTTTTGTAAACTGAAATGAAAGATATGATAATGATAAAATACATAGGAGGACAGCAAACGCACATCAGATACGAAAATACATAAATTTCTGTCTACAACGAAATTATACTTACACAACACTTATATAAGATTGATATGTTGCTATACGTTTTGAAACAATATTTCGAATATTTATTTTACTTTCAAATATCAAATAAAAGACAGTAATAAGTTCATCTATGGACTCATCGAGTTAGAGAATTAAAACAGATGGATTTCAATCAAGAATTTAATAAATGCATAATTTTCAAGACAAATCAAAAATATTTCAAGGAGCACATAACTGATCAATGTTTATAAGTTACTAGCTGAATACCCGGCTTTGCACGGGGAGAAACAATAATATAAATATACTACATAAATAAAAACAACAAATTATAAAGTACAATAATACACTACTTCATACAAATTTAAGAATCTTTTTTATTTAACACCTGTTTATAAACTACATTTTTTGTTTCATATCCAGGAGAAAGAATATATAAATTTTTAGGCGAACCTACTCTGGAGCAAGCAACATAAAGTTGCCCGTGTCTAAAACATGGCGATCTTAGATCAACACCACAAAACTTTAAAGACTGTCCCTGTGATTTATTAATGGTAATTGAAAAAGCTAGCCGGACTGGAAACTGTAATCTTTTAAAGTTGAAGGGAAGATCAGTTGGGATTAGAGGTATCCGTGGAATAAAAATTATTTCACCTTTTCCTTTTCCAGTTAAAATGACTGCCTGGATTATATTTTTCATTAATTTTGTCACACACAATCGTGTCCCATTGCAGAGTTTTGGTGGATCTAAATTTCGCAATAAAATGATTGGAGATCCTACTTTAAGTATAAGGCGATGTTGTAACAATCCAGCTGGATCAAGTGAATTTAGGAATTCCGTTGGATAATTAACGGCTTCGTCAGCATCCACTACGGTATCAACCGATTTATATTCAATCACGTCTCCTGGCAGCATGGCTAGTATCTCCTTGTTAATTACATTAACATCATCGTTCTTAGGAGCAAGAATGGCTCTTTCTCGCAACCATTCTAAATTTTTATAATTTTGATTAACGTTAGGATAGACTGCTTGTATCATATCGCGGACAGTTTTCACCGATACACATAAATCTGATGACAATTTTATCATACCAGATGCTTCAATAACTAATCTATCTTCTCCAATCTCCAAAAGTTTATTTGCAAAATTTTGAGCATTCCCATCTCTTAAGAGGATTCGCATGTTTTGTTTAAGGCTAATTTCTTGGACATGATTCCATAGAACAGAATGTTTTAAACAGGCATAAATTTCATCGGCTGGAGTCGATTTTGGAATGACAGGCAGAGTTTGACGGAAGTCTCCACACAGGAGTACCAGAGCTCCTCCCATTAAACTGCAGTTTCCTCTAAGATCTTTAAGTGTTGCGTTGAGGGCCTCAAGAGATTTTTTATGAGCCATCGTACACTCATCCCATACTATCAATTTACATTCTATAAGAACTTGTGCCTGGCCGCTTGTTTTATTTATATGACATGTGGGATTTTCTTGTCGGGAAATATTAAGTGGCAACTTAAGGGCAGAGTGGGCTGTTCTTCCTCCTTCCATTAATGTCGCTGCAATACCTGAAGATGCAACGGCTAGAGCAATTTCTCCATGAACCCTGATTTCAGCGAGAACTAAATTAATTAAAAATGTTTTTCCCGTGCCACCAGCAGCATCAAGAAAAATGATTCCTCCTTCTTGTTTATCTACTTGATCCATTATTGTTTCGTACGCGAATTTCTGATCTTCATTAAGAAGTGGCTTTTTATCCGCGATGTATGCTTCTAAGTCTAAGACATTGTAGCTAGTTTCACGTATATAATCTGGATAAAATACACCCTCTTGATGTTGTACAGGTGCAAAAAGACCGAGTTCCACTAAAGTCTTGTTAACCATGGTGATACACTTTTCCTCCAAAATAATCAAAGTTTTATTAAAAATGTCGGAGTTAAACGTAATATCCAATGTAGGATTTTCACTTCGAACTTTAGCCAGTATATCCTCACTCATTGATTCTTTATATTTTTCCCATAATGTTTTTGGGTTAGATGGATTACAGGAGGTTATTATGATGGCAAACAAAATTCGGATTTGTCCTGGAAGAGAAATCAAACTGGCCTCTCGCAATGAGTCATCCCAGTGTTGATCTCCTTCTAGCAACCCTAAATTCTGGCAAGCTTCTCTGAATGTCTCACATATTTCTCCGTTTACCGTTCTTAATTCTGCAAATGAGCGAGGTCCTCTAATGGTATGTAGAAGCATTCTTAAAAAATAACATTCGGCGTTGTTAGGATGGACTGTGTAGACTCGGCCCAATGCGTCACATGAATAAATATTATGCTCAGGATCAAAGTTGCCCATTTTTCTTCTACAAAAGACTTTCCTTGATGTATTCCACGTATAATATCTCGGCAATTCTGAATACAATAGTGTTCTTGCAAAAGTATCCTGCTGGCATAGTTGGAAAAATGCTGTTAAAGTTGTGTTTGGCGGCTGATCAATCACTCTTGCGGCACTATCAGTTGAGAAGTATACTCGTTGACCGTTTTCTAAATGAATGCTAAGGTGAACCACAGTAGGATACCGTTCATGAATTGAAAATCCGAAGATTCGCCAAACAGCTTCGTTGCTACTGACGTATCTTCCCAACTGATAACGCTTTACTTCATTGTTGGTGTCTTCATTGCCTACACCAAAAACTGCCATATCAGAACCTTTATTAACATATTTGCAGATATACTTAATAGATTTGACACTATTGCAGTATTCTACGTTAATATGTGCGTTAAACATTTTTGATAATAATGGAGAATATGGTACAATCCAACTGTTATCCACGTCTATTTCCACGTTGCTTCGCGTCTTCAGTATTGCCGTAAAACCTCCATTTTCTGGAGCTCGCCGTCTATATAAAGGATAGCCGTCGTTTCCTGTTTGTGTATCTTTAATTAATTTTCGAGGATAGTTTTTGGTGCATTTCCCATCTTTCATACATGGCGAGTTCCGATTTATATTTCCACATGGTCCATGGATCATATTTTTAGTTACCACAGCGTATAAATCAGGATCTTCTTCTTGGTTAGGAAGTTCAGCAGATATAATAGCGTCGATTTCTGTTGGTTGAATCTTCCTTTTCAACCAAAATAAATTATGTGAATGTGGTAAACCTCGTTTCTGCCATTCAATGGTGTACATCCAGCATCTCACCTCTCCAAAGATGTGACCTTTTGTTATAATATTAATGAATTTTTGTTGCTTTTGTTTAAAAACTCTCGCAATTAAATCGTGGCGATCACTGGATGACTGACCGATGATTAGCATTTCTTTAATCTCTGACCAAATCGGGTTGCAGGTAAACGTAATAAACAAATCTGGTCTCCCGTATGTCCTTACATAGGTCATTGCATCTTGTGTGTACTCATGCATGTGTCTAGGACTGCCCGTAAACGTCGCTGGCAAAATAACCAAAGTGCCCAGATTCTCAATATTTCCGTCATTTGCTACCGCATCTCTTAGGTGAATATATTGGTCCACTCTTAATTTTTTTTGATTCGAACGAATAAACTGAAGACGTTCACTTTCAATCTTTACATACATATCCACGATAAATTGATGGAATAATTGTCTGCAATTTATCACGTGGTTGTGTTTAGTACCTCGTATCATTAGACGGTAAGCATAATAATCCATAGCAGATACCTTTGCACTTGTTGGAATACCTGTTGTTGGATTAACTTGCCTCAGATTGAAATGATACCCATCTTCACCATAAGGAAATAAAATAGGATATTGTAGAGCATCATACGACCTGTGCGTTTCGCAAATTCGCTGCAATGATCCACTACGTAATTGAAGCACGATATCTCGCTTTTCAAATTCATTACCCGATATCACAACTGCAACTTCATCCACTACAGGAGCGTTGAAGCGCCGTTCATGCTCTCCTGCTGGTTTTCGATCTGCTTTTATAATAATTTTATATGCATCTGTGGGCATATGATCAATTGAAGTTTCAAACGTTTTTATGTAAATATTGTGTGCATGGAACATTTGTTGTAAATCAGATACAATCTCACGTCTTGTTCCTGAATTGTTGGCGCATCTTTGGTCGGTCTCAACTTGGTCGTTTCCAATAAAATATAATTGTAAAAATTTTGGTTGCTGATTAGGCAACGGCAACAACGATCCTGCTTTATGGTATATCTGCCCTTGTACTGTGAAAGTGGATTGAAATCCAGGCTGATTAATAACAGATGTGGCTCCAAATGAGGTCATTTGAAAACATGAGTTGTATTTTCGGATATTACTCAGAAAATGTCTTGACTGTGGTGTATCACCAGTTGTATATTTTAAGAGTTCTTGTGGTAATGGGTCCAGTTGGTTAAGTTTTAATTTACCATTATTGCAGCAAAGACCGGGAGGTTCTGATTTAAACTTTTTGGCTTGGCAATTGCGGCAAATTAAATCCATTTTTCCTATGTTGATACTGGCGTGATGTGCGTAATCTATGTGAGGGTCATAGAATAATGCTTCACACTGTAAATCGGAGTATTCATCAGTTCGTGAACGTCTCGTTCTATCTCTGATTTGTTGCAGCCTGACCTCTCGTTGTTGTTGTGGTTCAGAGGCTCTGGATGTTGCAGCTCGGTTTCGTAGATCATTAAGCCTGGCCTCACGTTGTTGTTGTGTTTCAGAGGCTCTGGTTTTTGCAGCCCTGTTTCTCATTTCTTGGAGTCTGGCTTCACGGTGTCCTGCTGTTTCTGAATTTCTAGATCTTGCAACTCTTTCACGTATCGTTGCTAATCTTTTATCTCTTTCTTCATTACTTTCAATAGCTTTACGTTTTTTTGAAGGCATTGTTAAGCAATGATGTTCAATTGTTTTTGTTTATAATTCTAAATTACCAAGTGTCGGTTAAGTAAGATAATTCTTTTGTTGTGTTTCTATGACAGCAAAAAAGTAAACAAATTACATACATACATACAAACACTCTCCTTTATATATAAGATTAGTTTTATTTTTGTCATTAATATACTTATTCATGCATCTCTGAATTGAATACCTACATGGGTTTTTTTTTTTTTTTTCCTTTTAGTATTGAAAAATATTTAAATTAACAAGTTTTCATCCATTACAAACATTTGAATGAAAGCAGAACAGAAAGTTTTCTACTTTAATATTTCTGAGTGCCTTTAATTGAAATACCAATCATATTTATGCTCACAGGAAATCTGAAACTGCATCTGTAATAATACGGAAAAATTAACCCGGCGTTCCAAGAAATGGGGTCCATAGATTATATATGAATTAATTTTTTAATATACTAAAACAGAAGAAGTTGGGTTGTCACTGGAAAATATATCTAATGTCATGCTTTTTGCTCAGAGGAACAGCCCCACAAGAATAAATTATTTTTGAAAATGTCTATAAATAATTGTCGTAATATTATTCTTGGTAATCGTTAAATTGCAGCAACTGAAAAAAGTTTAGTTTGCTAATTTGATAATAAAACAACATTAAAATATTAATTCATTAAGAATGTCATTTTATGAGCTATTATGTATATTAGATCTACTGAATGTGTAACATAACATAAGGCATTGAAATATTTGTTAACCTTTATTTACTACATAGACATATGAATTTGAGTAGTGAGTGGGTTAGAGGTGGATCCCAGATTTCATTTTGGGAGGGGTCCATAAGGAAATAAACCAGAATTCCTCCACTGATTACTTTGAGAAAAAGTAAGTATTTTAAATTAATGCAATTTAAGACATTCCTAAACATAAATATCGTTATCTTAAATAGTTTTCATACATAACCCTTAAGAAATTAAATTTCCAAAATAATTTGTTTTTAGGCAATCTTTTTACTTTGTGCATTCCTGCTAACAAGCCTACTCACCATGTCAGATTTACTCATTATAATTTCTATGATAATATATATGAATGTTACGAACCAAAACGTTCGTAAAGTGCTCATCCATATGATTCTCATCCATCACAAACTTTAATTCGTTGGTGTTCTTTGAGAAGCTTATTATTTACTCCATGTGCGTGATTACTCTGTGAATATATACGTATACGTATTCATTGAATATAGACAGTCTCTCGAAACTATAATCTCTTTGTCAACTGCAAGTTCCATGATACTGAATTAGTGAACACGCTCCATGTGCAAGTTCCGTGCGCCGGCTGTATAAAGAGCAGCGTTCCAGCCGCAATTACTACCATTCTGCAGTCGTATTTCAGGGGGTCACCACGTGATGACACACTGGGGTCGCGTCGTCGTGCCGTGCGACATGAGGTCGTCCAACTGCTCGTAGCAACTCCACGTAACGAATCATTGAATATACTTAATGTATCTGTGATCCGATTTATTTTTTGGAACACGACTTCCTACATGAAGTCATTCAACAGCTGCGCCATCTCAATACATGGTTTAGCAATCTCGGCAACTCAGCATTGAACATATCTGTTCACGAAAATTTTCTAGTTTCAGCTATTGTTTCCATGCTACAAGGCCGACACCAGGAAGACTACTCCACGGAAGACCACGGCAACGCAGTCATGGCAGCGGAGAGAAGGCTACTGATAAGCACTTCACCTTACTAAGTATCTATTTTCGTAATAACGAGACCTGCATTTAGAATCGCTTGATCTAATGCACTTCAAAATCCTGCGCAATTTTACGGTTGTTATAACCACTGTAGGAACACAATTCCTACATATAAAGAAAGGTACATACCTTCATACAAATAATATGTTGAAACTCCCTCATGTAACAGAAAATACGAAAGTTACGTGATCAGCCATACTGTTTACTGGTTCCCAAGGCGATACCACTCTTTACACAAGAGAGTCTCAAACTACGACGCCAAGGAACCTCGACATAGTAAACATTAGAAGATTCCATGCGAAAAGGATCGCCTCAATTGCGATTCCATGACGGCAGGGAGACACCTCAAATTACCTTCCGAGATGCTTCGAAACCCTCGAGAAATTTCTGTAATACCCGAGAATATTCGAGAGCTCGGCCTAGCTTGTTAAGAAATTTCTAGATAATCTCAAGAAACGAACCGCAACACAGTGTTGGGTCGCCCTGGCCGTCGTTTGTCTTTGTTTAGCTTAAACCAGCTGACAACGAGAATTTCATTCTGATGGCAGCTCCCGAGGTGGTCACATCGTAGCTCCGATAAGCTCCTCACGAGAAACCTTCGTGCCAGCTGAAAATTCTATCTTCAAATCAAGAGATTGAGATATTTCCACGAGCCCGAGAATTCTACAGAGTCAAATCCTGTGATAGAAGAAATTCGCACGCCAAACGCTGGAAAATGCCTATTTTCAAATCAGATGATTGAATTATCCTCCAACCTCGGAAATATTTCTAAGTCAAATCCTGTGACAGAAAGATTTCGCACGTCCAGCACCGAAGACCTTCTAACTACGCGATTGGAATTACTTCAAGTATCGACACAAGGCGCCCTCTCGCGGCCATCCCTGGGACCCGCTCAGAGACACGAAGACGACTTCAACTGATGGCGCCACCTCTCCACCGTTCGTCATACGTCGTCGATCAACGCCACCAACGGTGCCATCTGTCAACGAAGAGGGACACTCCTTGTGATTAACCACGGACTATCTTCAAGCGTGAGTCACAAGAGCCAGGTCCACATTGAACGTTCAACGTTTCGCCGTTTTGCCGTATCGTGCTATGCTATTTCTTTGTTTATGTCACGACGGCCATACCTACGCAATAAATCTTGTTATTTGAACCTTCTTGAATATTTATTTTGGAGAGAAAGAAACTTTATTGTGAAGCAATAAAAAATCTTCCCCGACAAAATAAATATATTGCCGAACCCCGACGTTCCGGATAACAAAAAACCGGGAAACCAGATAAACTATATTGGTGACATCCCGACGTTTCCATACGGATTACAAAAAAACCTTCTGATCTAACTTCGCGATTCCCTCCGTTTTTTGGGATCACGCTTTAACTTCACGTTATTACGAGTTTAACTTTATTCAATATTAATTTTTGCGTTGACACTTTGTGATTTTGCTAAAAACCTCTTTACAGTTTTTACTAATCCAACTTGTGTTATTTTCAGTTCATATTATTATTATTTTGTGTTGCAAACTTACGCTATTTTATTTTTCTCTCCAGGTTCCTGATAATTATTAATTATATTTTTTTTTTCTAAATTATTCAGGAACGTTATTTTTTTCTCCTCCGTAATGCCTAACGAAGACGCTCAGATTCCGATCGTATCTTCCCGCGACCATACCGCGATGACGTTTAAAATTCCAAACTTTTGGAAGGATAGACCCCAGGCCTGGTTCAATTATATTGAAGCATATTTTTCGGTCAGGGGTATTACTTCCTCACTCCAAAAACACTCAGTTATAGTTAGCAACCTAGACAATTCCACCTTACTTACCATTGATGAGAATTTACTAGCACCATACGACAACACGGCGTACGAGCGCTTAAAAGCATTTCTCGTCACTCAGTACGCAAATTCTCAAGAGACCAGGATCGATAGACTTCTCTCGTCGGAGGCCATCGGCGACCGTACCCCGTCGCAATTCCTCCGTCACCTCAGAAATTTGGCCGGCCCCGACGATCAAGATAATACTCTGATATCCGAAATTTGGATGAGGGCACGTCTCGTGCAAATTAGAGGAGTCCTGGCGGGGAGCTGCGCTAACGACGTGTCAGAACAAGCCACGCTTGCCGATAAAATCGCGACCGCACTCCAAACCACAAGCACCGTAGCGACCACTCGCGAAACGGCTACTCGAGAGACGCCCGTAGCTCCTCCCGATCCACGTATGGAGTATGATATACAAACTTTGGCAAATCTAACTAAACAACTTGCAGAGCTGCAAATCGCTCAGCAAAACGCGAGTTATCGCAGAAATCCTTCGCCGTACAGAAATGAGCAGCGAAATTTCCGTTCGAATGCCGACAAACCCAGAGACATTTGTTGGTACCACGCCAAATTTGGCAATGACGCGAAGCGCTGTCTCACCCCATGTAATTAAAAAAAAACGTGGACAGCCGCCCTCCAACTCAAGGTTGAAGGGCGGAGTATATGCTTGCGACCCCGCAAAAGAAATCAGTTTTTGTAATCGATTAATGGGAAAACGACCATATGTTTATGAACGGAGCACAGGCTTACACTTTCTAATCGACTCCGGTTCAGATGTATCAATCTTCCCCAAGAGATATTGGAAATCAAGCACAGTTCCAACTGGACTAGTCTTAAATGCAGCAAATGCTACTGACATTCAAACGATTTCGCAAGTAACTTAGCGGGATCAAAAATATTTTCCAAAATAGACCTGGTAAAAGCTTATCACCAGATACCAGTGAACACGGCAGATATCGAAAAGCCAGCCATAGTAACCCCGATAGGCTCGTTCGAGTACCTGCAAATGCCATTTTGTCTCAAAAGCAGCGCACAAACCTTCCAGCGGTTCATGGACCAAGTGACCCCTGGATTATCATTCGTATACGTATACATTGACGACATCCTTGTCTTCAGCCAGAATGCGGAGGACCACAGGCACCATCTGGAGACGCTCTTTCAGAGATTAAGAGAACACGAGATTGTCATCAATACGCAAAAGTCCACCTTCGGCGTCAACGAATTGACGTTCCTTGGCTACAAGATCGACGCCGAAGGCATCAGACCGCCTGAAGATCGAGTCAGCGCGCTGCGCGCAATGGACCAGCCTACCACCGTGAGAGGTATGCGACGCTTTCTAGGGATTCTAAACTTTTACAGACGCTCCATCCCGAAAGCGGCTGTACCCCAGGCCGCCTTGGTCGACGCCATCTCCGGTGGAAGGAAGGAAACAAGCCTTTCCCATGGACCGACGCCCTAAGAACAGCCTTCACCGACTGCAAGGAGAGCCTGGCAAACGCCGTCACCTTGATACACCCACGCAGCGACGCACCATTGGCACTGTTTACAGACGCGTCCGCAACCCACGTAGGATCTTGCCTACAACAAAAGGTAAACCAGGAGTGGCAACGTCTCTCATTCTTTAGCAAGAAATTGAACGCTAGGCAAAGCCAAATGCCAGCGTATTACCGCGAGCTTTTGGCGGTTTACGAGAGCGTCCAGCATTTCCGACACTGGTTCGAAGGGTTTCAGATAACGATCTTCACAGATCACAAACCGCTAACCCACGCGTTTCGCCAAAAGCGAGAGAAACTGCCCCCACAACAGTTGAATCAACTTCAATTCATAGCTCAGTTCTCGACTTATATCCGACATATAAAAGGGAACGAAAATATCGTTGCCGACGCCATGTCGCGAGTCGAAATCATAACGTTGTTAGACGATACTACCAAATTTGCAAAGCTTCAACTAGAAGATCTTGAAATTCAACAACTGCTACTATCAAAACCACTATTATACACCAGGGAAACAATCCCCGACACCACTATCAATGTATAAGCAGGTACTGTTGTAAACAAACGTTAAGGATGTGACGGGGGGAGGGGGGTTTGCACTCAAAAACTTGAGTCCAGCGGGGTTTCTTTTTTTTTTTTTTGTGCAGATCAGTTGCGATCGCACCTCAAATTTGCCAACATACCGTATTGTAATTCTGCTTTAACTGGGGAAAGGGTTATATAAGGAGATTTTTTCATAAACATTTGTTTATGCTTCATGTTATTAATTTATTGTGAATCCTTAGAAACTATTATTCTCGGAGTATTGGTTGCACACAACAACCAATCTCAACTTTGCAATTCAGGAGACAATTTATGTAATTCTGCTTTTGTAATTTAAGGAAATTAAATGTATACTTTGTTTAAATGTAATAAATGTGTATTTATGAATCTGAGACGTGTTATACAAGAATCTCTTCTCATCTTTTATCTCTTTAGCTAGTTGAAACACGAGTCCCCAAATATCCTCTCCTATGTGTACGACGAATGGCTATTCGTTCGTAACAATGAATTCGAAAATATTTCGGTGTCCCATCTTAAATTATAACACATGAAATAACACTAATTCAGTGGTATTAAAAGTGAGGATGAAAGTGGTAATATTGAAACATAATGTTGGATATCGAAAATCGGGCATATGAATGTTTACCAAATGTACAGACAGAAAGGTAAACCCGAGCAAACACAAAAAATTATAGCTTACAATGGAAAATTCTGCAAGTTAAGGGTCGATATGTTGTAAAGGATTGATTATTCCATTCATTCATGCATTATACATGTTATTATTGCTGTTCTTAGCTAAATGTGTAATAATAACATGTATGATGCATGAATGAATGGAAAAATGATTCCAATTACAAATAATTTATTATATTTTATTTATAATTAACTTTTTTTCAATCTTTCTATTGTAAATTTTATTTAGATAATTTCCTATTAGATAAGTGGGTCGGAATCTCTGTAGAGTGCAAGTATGCAAGAAATGGTAAAATATTGCAGCCGTATACTCATGTTCCCCTGTGGAAATCTATAAAAGCAAAGTAAGTCACATGTTTGCCCTATGAAGTTGCGAAGCTCATCTTGTGGCTCTCAATGGGCATACTAATTTTTAAAAGTAAAAAACAGAACTTCCTTTTATTATTATGGGTCTTTTTTTTGGGTACCCCTTTGGATAGGCCACTGGTCTAAATTACAAACAGTATGCATTCAATTGAAGTTTCAATGTCACACGACAAGGAGATTGTATAACACATATCTTCTTTCATGTTTAAACCTAAAAATTACAAAGATAATATTATTTCTCCAGTTGTATAACACAGCGTCACTGTCCAGTGCTGGGTGAATGAAAAGGTGAAAAAAAAAAAAAATTGTGTTAGAGTAAAAATTAAACATAAAATTCTTACTAATATAATTACTATAAGAATTTTTATAATATGATTTCAAGTCTTGTTTTGCATTCTTAGAGTAAACTTTCATATAATAAAATGGCAAGATACTCACTTGGTGATACCATTTTAGTGTTCGTTTAACTCGAACTGTATTTAGTTTTTTATTTTGTTTTATTAATAAAAAAGGGTTGATTTAATATGATTTCTAGTTTTAAAATAAGATAAAGTCATAGTAAGGGTACTCAAATGTCCAGTGTTGGGTGCCGCTAGTCATTTATAAATTCTATGCAAAACATTGAGGTGTATTGGAAGAGGCTTGCTCTATTACCAATTTCATGAAGTACACCACCATGACTGATGACATCAAAAGCAAAGATCTTTCCATCTGTTTTTGCGTTTTGCTGTGTTTCATTTTTCTTTGGATTGGCTGATGTCAATAGTGCTGTACTTGATGTAGTCACAAATTATTAATTTTCATATTTTAAGAAATTGATGAGTTGAGTGAATATAGACTTAAAATAACATTTTGTAACATAGTAAGTTTTGAAAAATAAAAGGACTTACAATTTACATACTGCATCTTGTTTTTCTAATTTACCATAATAATTTAATATTTTATAACTCACAAGACAAATAGTTTTTTTCAGTCTCCTACATCTTGTTGATCTTGTTTTGATTAAAAAAGCAGTACCATAACGAACATTAAAAACCAACATATTTTTTACCACTTTGACAGCCATTGTACACGCCAACTTTTCTCATTTTTTCCCTTCTGTACTAAAGTTACTACTAAGTGTTAACCTAACAAACTCTGCCTAAAAAGTTTAGCAAAGCTTTCTTTAGCATCACAGTGGAGAAATTCATTGGTACTTTATAAAACTATATAGGACCTTTTGTACCACTTTTATACTTTTAATCTCATTTCCCCACTTTTAGAAAGTACTGCAACACTCTTGTTGAATATATAATTCACTAATAACTAAAGATTTACTGTCTAAAATGTTGTTTCAAACTGTATATGACCAAGTGGAGAACAATAAAACTAAAGCAAGCAAGGGACCATCCTTCAATTTCAATCAAGGATCCTAAGGTAATGGTGGATTTAACATTTTTGCATCCCACGACAAATTTATGACATGAAAACCTTAAAATATGAACCAAAATAGTTAGCTTCTTGTTATAATATCCATAGAATATTAACAAATTTCTATTCAATACAATATAAGAGAAAAGTTTAACAAATATTTACTATTAAATATAGCAAATAAATTATAACTTCTAAAATAACTCAAAATTTGAGTTTGACAATAACAGTAGTATTAATGATTCTGCTATCCTATGCCTTCAAATCTGTTCTATTTGAAGGAAAACCTGAGCCAAGATGGGGATTATTAGCTGTCTAGGATCCTTTGCAATTTGTGAAAAACTTCTAAATTTCTGAAACTCTTAAAAATCTGTTCAAAGTGTAATCCAGATAAAAATATTCCAAGAAAAATTAATCCATTACTTTTAAACTAATGAGCATAATCAAATATGTATACATAAGAGCAATATAATGCATTTCTAAAAAAGAATATGAAACACCACTAAAATTAAAGACAGCTGTATAGACTTTGTCAGGGAGTTTTTTTTTAGTACAAAGAATGGTGGACAAATGGACACACATTAATCTCACATAGCCATCTAGCAACCACACACAGGTAAAAAAATCTTGTCAGATGAATTGAGCTATTTCCAATGAAAGTTTGCTTCAACTGTTACTAATGTGTTTTACATTAATTTGTGTTAAATATTTAACACCAAGTAATGCTATTAAATGTTAAGATTTTTTATGTGTATTTAACAATGAAATTACTCATTAATAACATTAGTTTAATTTTATATCTGTAGTGTAATAGACATAATCAAGAGATAAAAAGAGACGTAATGGGAGTATTATGCAAACTTGATGGACTATGTAATATGCAACATCAGTCCTTGTTAATGACAACTACACCTACGTATACATATATTACGCATGGTATCTGTCTACATATATTCAAACTGAAAACCATAGCATTTCAGGAATCTTTAAGAAAGTGCTAGATTGTTTATTGAAAGCTATTTATTGTCTTGAAAGTTTTATTATTTCTTCTTTAGTGATGACAATCTTGTGATGAAATTGGTACTATCTGCTTTGCAGGTGATGAGGAATAAGAAATGAAAGGAGCAGAGAAACAGAAGACATGTCTGTCATGAGAGAATAATTCAGATGATGAACACCTCAAGTAACCAATTTTTTCTATTTCATTTTCATGTCATATGTCCAAATCCACTTCTTACTTGGATCATGGGAAAATATGATTTAATTACTGAAATTTTGGAGGTATGATGTTTTATGTTTTATTAGTGTAAAGGTTGCTGTTTTGAAATAAGATGTTTCCTTCCATTTTTGAGGTGGCATTTTGGACAATGCTAAGTAATGAAGTTTTTAAAATCTTGTTACTTCAGCTAAGCCAGATTTTAAATTTGTAATCATCAGTTTATTGAAAACAACAATTAAAATATGCTAATGACAAAATTTTTGTGAACAAGCTGCTTACTCTCTGGAATTGAGCTAACGATCCTCTCAAGTACAAGAAAACAAGCCATTTTACACTATGAAAAGAAGATAAATACTATCAATTCTATGAAATTATTTCAATGGATTGACTTGAATTGAGAATTAAATTAAACTATTTTGTACAGGTTTATGGCCAGAAATTTATTTTGCCCAGAGTTTCTTCTAACCAAAAAGTTATTGATGTAAACTTTTAAGTTATTTGTTGTTAAAATATTTAAACTTTGGTATTTTAGGTTGTTAATTAATGAACCAATATTGTCAATAATGTTACATAGACAACATTTCATACTGAAGTTATTTCAATACAATTTATGATACTTTTCCTTTGGGGAGGCAGTCTGACCAAGCTTTTCCCCTGGCCACATGTCTGATCAAGAGATCAAGTTGTTCACAACACTACTAATGCCTCAGAAATGAAAATGTTTGTAACACAGTATATACTGTAATGCATTTCTGTATAATTCATCAATAAATTTGTCTGATATTTCTGTGTTGTAGTTAGAACTTGATAACAAATTTGAAGTAAATTAGCACGTATATATAAAAGATAGGAATAAAATAAATACATACTGTGCATAAAATATTTTATAATAAAGAAAAAGAATTTTATGGATATTTAGTGAAATTGATAATACACATTAATTAGGTATTAAGTTAATTATTATTTTAATGAGATAATGAATTTTATTTAAAAATTATGAAATGTACTGTACATCACAAGATGGCACAAAATTTAGCAATACCACTAGATGAAATAAACAGAATATAAACGATCTTTATTTTTAAGATATTTTCAAGAGGGTATCACTTGTGAATTGTTGAATGTTTGATTTATCTTTCGAATCAACTTATAGTGCATTATTCAGAATAATAACATTATTTACGCTTTCCATCTTATGTGCCAATAGAAAATTTCAGAGAATCTTGAAGTGAATATGATATATTTTTCATTTCAGTATTCTTCATTCCATTTTCTGAGTAATAAATGGTTTAAGAAAAACCACACACATATTCTTTTGAGTTAGGTACCGTAAAGGAATGAAAGTGGGTAGTTATAATAAACATATATTATAGTAATATATTTTCATGAAGTGAAAGCTAAACATTCAAGTACGATAATGAACTCACATATTAATTCTAATGACAAATAATTTTTTACAATAATAAGCTGATATAACAAATAAAATATTTTAGTTTTATAGTATATATTATTTCTGAATATTATAATTGTTTTCCCTTCTATTAATGCTATTTAAAATTGTTTTAGAGCATCAGTTGATTACACTTTTAATTGGAAGATTTCTTTACAGAGGTGTAGTTCAATGTGAAAGAAAAAGAGAATTGAATTATAAGTAAAGAAAATAACAAGAATATATGATCTTTATTTTGCCAGTGAGTCCAGAAAAGAATGAAAACAAAGAAATGCATTTACTTTTATGTCAAATTGTTTCAAATGTCTGCATATTCTTCACAGTTTTTCCTCAGTAACAAATAACTTTTAAGTTTATTTTCTCATATTATTAAGTTCTAATATATCCAATAGCTGAGACTGTGCTGGTAGCTGTAGCAGGGAAGTGAAAGTGTATTTGTAGATCATATGAGACAGCTCTCCTGCTGAGAACATAGCCTTACAGATGTAAATTTTATTGTCTTCCAGAATTCATTTTACAGTTTATATAGAAATTCTGCTTTCTAAAAGAAATACTTTGAAAATGAAATTACATACATTTATTTACAGTAAGAATGTTTGAATTTAAATATGTATTTGAATAATTTTTGTACATAAACAGAAAGAATATTCAATATTTGGCTTCATTTAAAGGTAGAAAGAAAAAGGATTCCCTTTTTACACAATGACCTGCAATCACTCTCTTAAGTAAGGACCCATGAGAGCAAAAGCACACTGTCCCATTCATAGATTTAAAATTATTTACCAATCTGTTTAAGAATTTATTAAATAAAAATATGGGCCCTGATTAATACCAATATAATCAAACATTTTACCCTCACATTTCTGTGGAATGGTCCATTGTAACTCACACTGACTTGGGTGATATAAATTGCAACACGCTTTATTTCATAAGCTTTTTAATGGGGTATATTTATATATGTATATACAAATAACTGAAATAAGTAAGACATGGTACAACAGAGGTGGACCACCAGTGTACGAACATTTTGTACACCCAATTTGAAAATATAAACTTGTTCTACATTAACAAGTTTATGGCACTGGGGTCACTAGTTATATCTTACAATTATATAATATATATTATTTAACCGGTATGAAAAATCGATATGAATTATTGTATTTTATTGTATTGTTTCTTAGACCCATAATGTCCTGCTCCTTTTGTAAAATATCTTTAAAATTTGATATTAGGTTCTTTCAGGTGAAAACCGTATGATGATTTCTCTCTTTACGCCATCTATTTCACTATAAGATTCCATCTGGCATGAACAATTTGCCAGTGAATTTTTGGTTTATGAATACACACTACAACATACAGCTTCATAGTTTTGGAGTATCTTTTGTCTAAATTTGAAAATTTACATAAACACCAATAACTACCTTGTTTTTTTTATTATGTAGGCAAAAGGCGAGTAATTGAGGACATAAACAAATATATAACACAGAATTAAAATTTGGTTCTCAAGCAATGATCATCCAGTCATATGACAACCAGTCTATACATAAAATCATACATTTTTAATATTGTCCTCAAAGGCGCTGTATTCATGCCAGATGATCACAAAAAAATTAAGAGTGAATATGTACTTCATTACTATGCAGTACTGATTACTTTATGTCATTCACAATCCGTGATCCATTCTCTTTATTTCATATTGACCTATTTTCAATATTTTAATACCGATTATTTACAAAATCCACAGTTTATCTTTAGAATTGAACACAATAAGTAAATAAACCTACCTGACCTACGGTATCCAACAAATACAGGAAAAAACCTGTACAATCAATGCTAGGCAAAGATCCAAATCCTTGCGATGCAGGACATTTGGACCATTCACAAAATACAGCCCAAACTAAAAGTCACAGATCTTTCAGAATAATAAACCAGTGCACAAGAATTTTCGAGGAAGAAAATACAAAATTCAGGGCGTACCAAAAGCACTGAACACGATTACCAAAAAATTCCCCAATTTCTCCAGGTCCGTATTTCACATTGAACAGCTTAGGCTGGAAGCTTTCATACGACTCTTTATTAAACGTTAACTCATCGGACAACAATAGTAGCATAGATTATCAAACTGCATAATCCGATGATCGGATTATGAATAAATTATAACAATGCGGTGATTTTTTCTCATCTGATCTCTAGTTGTTCGATGTGTCAATGTTTAACCGAAAGCGCGGGCAAGAGAACAAGTACCGCGAACGTCCACCAGAGGTATGCACCTCCTTTATGCCCAAAGATTACAGAGCGACAGGGCGACGAGGGAGGCGAACAAGCGCCATGGAAGACTGCCGCCGCCGCTGCCACCGCCAGCTGCGCCGTCGGCTGCGCCGCTCGCTGCACCTCCAGCCGCGCTGCTGCCCGCCGCGTCGCCCAGGAGCGTGACCCAAGGTGGGCGCGCACTGCCGCCAGCCGCAGGGGTTATTGTCGTGTGCGGCACGTACCATGCGTTGTGGCCGCCACCCGCGTTGTGACCAACGATGCCCCCACCGCCTACTACCGACGGATCCAGGCCATCCTCGCCGTCCTCCTCCGCACTGGAAGCATCGCTGTCGTCCTCTCCGCGACGCTCGCCCTTCTTCTTCTTTTTCTTTCTCGGTTTGTCGTGCTGCGAGGGCTTTTTGCGGTCCTTGTTGTGTCGCGCAGGCGCAGCAACTGTCGTCTTGGGCTCCATTCGTAACTCTAATTCAGATAACAAATATTTTTCATTACTTGTGGGTATACTTACTCTTTTGAAAATGAGAAAGGGTCCCAATTGTAATTATAAGGCTATGACTCCAATTACTGATTTTCACTGCTCTTTCGAGCAGCTTCTAACGGCCAGTGAATGTGGTGACTCCATTTGCCGTAAACGTCTGCATTTTAATGTAGTCGCGCTCTCTTATCAAAGAGCGATTTTGCGAGCATCGTCACTCGTCGCATCGCTCTTTCCAAGAAATTGCCAAAGCCAGTCAACTATTCAACATTTTTAAATAAGCGAATATTTTACATTTATTTAAGAATATTTGAAATCTGTTCGGAAATATTTTTACCAAAGAGACTAGTTCACGTATTGTAATTATAATTAGTTCACTGTCAATATTCATTGCTACTCTGCACTCCCTAAGCAGCAGAAAACATCTGCCAGTGGAGCGAGGGTGCGGCAACAATTGAACGCGCAAAATATGGTAACGTTCTACTTTCTGGCAGTACGATCGTGCGTCTGCTATCGTTAGAAGGAATTATCTGGTAATGGAGCCGCTTCCGTGTAATTGTGTGTTTTCCAAATGTTGGCAGCGATAATCTGCTTGAAACAGTAGTGAAAATCAGCTAGTGAAGGCGTAGCATAACATAAAGGTACGTTAACATCTGACAGTTATTGCACGATATTTATGTCAGTCAGAAATCGCGACTAATGTAAACAGTGAAGAATTTGTGTCGACACTTCCATCCCCTTAGAAGTAAACACTAATTAGTTGCAAGTTCAAACCTGTCCGACACTTGTCGCGACAAGTTGGTTGTTCTTCTACTTTGTGCGCAATAAGTATTGTGTGACAATAGGGGACAAAAAAAGAGTGGTTTAGAGCAGAAATAGAAGAATTGATTAATACGTTCCGGTAAACCGAAACTATGGGATGTAACAAGCATCAGTTACAAAGACATATACTTGTTAATAAACATTTTACAAAATGAAAATTTTATTTATTAGCAGTTACCTACTTACCAGATGCTAAAAATCGCAAAGTTGCAGCAAGTCGTTCTGTCACACTAATAGCTTTTCTGAATTTGGTATCTTGCTTTGATATAAGGGAGCAATTTTACAAGCAAGCTTCCGAAATCAGCAGGTGTTATTCTTAAAAAATTCGGAAACTGCGCTGGATCTTCAATAATGAGTTCAGACATTAATTGACTGTAGGCACCAACTTTATCACGTCTCAAAATCCACTCTCGAACCCACACAGAACATTTTCTCTTCCTTTTCATGTTTAGAATAATAATAGAAAAGCCGCGATTTTGCGTTTCGATGCTTTCACCATGACAACTTTTCATAAACGGTGTACAGAATGAAAGAAATTTGCGACACAAGTTGACTCAAAATTCTTTTTTGAACATGTGTTCAAAGTGTCAGATGTAAACGCACCTTTGTATGTCGTACATTTATAGCAAATTTTACCATTTCGCGAACTGTCGGATCCATGACATAAATTTCTAGTAATTTCTTTCAGTATGTACAGTCAAAGCTATTTTCTGTCTGACGACATATATTTCCAGAGAAGAGTGTCAAATGTAAACGCACCTTAAGACATAATTTTGTGCATGGAATGATTTGAAAGTCGCGGATCGTGAAGGGAGTGTTGAGATTATATGGGAGCGAAAAAGACGTGCGCACACTCGCGCAGGCTCATACACCGCGCACACACAACATATACTAAACTCCCAGATGGTCGAGAAAATGAAAGCATTCGTTTCGTTGGGCGCAACAACTACGCCATGAATATATGAGTATATTGTTCTCCAGACACTTCCGGAAATAAGATGATTAAAAGATCTTCTACAGAGATCAGAATTTGATCTATATTTGAATTTCAATATACTATTGGGAAGACAGTATAGCCAAAACCCTAAATATTATTTATGAAATCATAAAACTCACTTCATTTGCAGTCTCTAATTTTGTGAGGATGAGGCGATTACTGTGAGCTGGTCGTGTGATAAGAACGGAGGAGGAAAATATTCCAAGAAAACTGAATGACAAATCTAAAGGTAGAAGGTACAGAGGACGCCTAAGAGCAAAATAGTATGATATGGTTAGAGGGTATGCAATAGCTGTGTTTGTTTACAAGTCCAATGAATGGCAACGGATCGAATGGAGTAGAGGGCAAATATTGAACGGACCAAGGCTCGACTGCGGGCAATAGCGTTATCGAAGAGAAAGAAGAATTTTTAGATACGACGAAAACAACAAAATAATGCTAGTACTCCCCTTCTGGAGTCGTTCGACACTCACCTTGTAACCGTACGCCGCCCTCTACTTTACCAAGAGCGTTGACGGACGTGCAGACATATCCACCGAAATCTCTTTTCTCCAAATTGCGGATAGTGAGGTTCATCAGGAGTGCGTATTCTGACATCGGCTCTTCTTCCATTATATACTTATCACTCTCCATAAGTTTTTCTCCTGAAACAAAGAAAAGTAAACATAATTTTGGAGAATTTCAAATTAATAACGAGAGAGCTTTGCTAAAATATACATTGGCAAAGTTTGATTTTCTAATACAAAATCGAGCACGATAATGTTATACGTACTTCTTATCTGCATGTCAAAGGACAAATTTTACAAGAAAGAAAGGAGCATTATGAAATGTACATATGGCATTATATTACCATAACAGTAATAATAAAAATACAACTATTTGTAATTTTAAGAAAGAGCATTCCTTTCAAATTTTTGAGTGATAAAATATATACAAGACTATATTTTAATGAGAACGCAGAAAGACAAAGTATCATAGACTAAGAAAATAAATTCCTTGGAATTGTGGGGATAAAAATATTGAAACGGATTTAACAAGGAAGGTCACATTTGAAGCTATTTTAAGAGGAAATATTTTCCGTTAAGGGTGTATAACTCATGTGCCACCTTTGTTTTATAAGAAACTAGCTTGTTCATTACTTGAAATAAGGATAATAATCTCTTAGTGCTTCAACACATTACTTTCAACTTGTTGCTCAGTAATTCTCTGTTATAATTAAATCAAACTTTGCATAGAGCACATAGTAAGATAAATTTGTCATCTCACACATTGTGTCACATGCATAAAAACGAAGCAAATGCTTTTACTTTTCTTAGAGAACTGTAGTTATCGTTCAGTTCAGTTCTGGTTCAAGTGAGAGAATTCATTATCATCTTAGAATAATAATGACGATTGATACTTTATACTGATGTTCATATTAGACACGAGTGTTTGCGAAGTAGAACTCACCTGTTTCCTTGTACCAGCTATTCATGGCTTTAGGCGATGCTTCCACGTAACACTGGAGCATCACGTCACTGTTAACAGGAGCGGCCACGAGTTGATTCGATACTTTGATGAGGGGATGGACTGTAAACAGAAGGACGCTGATATTATTACTTGGTTTACAGATAGGTGGCGGGTTGAACATTTCTGTACGATTTTCAAGGTGCATACGTGGAATGTGTTCAAGTTGAAGAATATGTACAGAGGGGAGGGAATTTTTGGCGCTATAAAATTATCCAGAAAATGTAATTACATACAGGGAATGACATGAAGTGACTTCTTGGTTTTTGTAATTTTGTATTCAATTCTGATATACTATGAAAATATTGTGGTATCCTATGATAAAATGATATAAAAATGAAACAAGGCAAAAAATTACATTGCACGTTACTTGAAATTTATCCTTAATTTTGATAATTATAATTATAATGACGATGTGATTGTGTTGAAGTGAAATTCAAATATGTTGAGGAATAAAGTGGCATAAGGTCACCTTCTATAAAAAAAATCACATTGAACATTCAAATATATTACCATGTCTCCCGTGACAACAGCATATAAGCAAACGACAGAAATGACACATCTCACTTTAGTCCAGTCAACGTGTGAGTTTTATCTTACTCAAATAGGGTAGTTCGGATTTTTTGACATCTTCGATGTGGTTAAGCTCTGATGCACGAGACCTTTTTTCGATTTCCAACGATTTTCGTACAGATATTTAACTTACTCTTCGACAACTGAAGCCTAGTAACTGTACTGTCAACCTGTACTGCGGAGGTCTCTTCTGTTTATCTGGTGCTTTTATAATAGATGTCAATCTTCACAAGCGTTGATCTTTTTTCCCAAACAATTCCTAGGAAGCGAGATGGTGAAAACATTCCGTTTCGTTTTTTATTCTTCGACTACTCTTAACTGCAAGAAACGTATCGATACACTGAGAGAGCAGGTTGGGATGCAGAGCTGGTTTGTCCATGTAGACACCCCAGGCCGCTGTTTAGGGTGGGAACATTCAGGGACGGAAAGAAAGGCGATTTGTTTTTTGATGTACATTTTATCATCATTAACCAAAACTTACGTGCACCGCACGATTGGTAAGATATCTTGAAGATATTAAGGATATACTTCGTTCGTGTAAAGTGGGAATAATTTTTTTCAGTTTGGAAACCCTCTTCTCCGTCCCGCCTCATAACGTTTTCGAGAAATGTAATACTGTCGTAACGTGGTCTTCCGTCTTTCGCCACCGCCAGCGCTGGCATCGGCCAATTAGTGAAATGAAAGACGCGCTCGCGCCGCGCCAGCATGGGGTTGCTAGAAAGGAAAGGACCGGAACAAAGTGCCCCGGTTGAATCTCGACTCAGATAAGTTCACATTGGAATTTCTGACGTGTTTGAACATACCATCAGTGGCATAACTATCACCGTACAGCAAAGCGCCCCATGTCTTCAGCGAGACTTCAGGGGAGGGGGAGGAATTATGTCTTCTTTGTTCCTCGATATACAATAAAGTTTCAAAACATAAATATTTTCCTTTGTCGTATTTAGAATACCGATATTTTACATCAATGCCGGAAATATGACAAAAGAACTTGTAATAAATTACATACTATCGAAAAACCACTACAAAAGAAAGTTGAAATGGAAAGGGACTAAACAAACTGGTCTCCAGGGTCGGTCCAAGGACTTAAAATGCGGTGTCTTCTTTTGACACCCTTCCTCTACAACCTCCAGTTTTTGGGGGTACTTCCAGTAATTGAATATGAATATAATTAGCCTTGTGGGCGCCACAGGTCAATCACGTAAGTATTGTCACCATCTCTCCCCAGCTCGAAAGCCGATCTAAGAAATTCCAAAAATTTCAAAAGTACTGAATTTCATTATGAGGCAGAGCTCGCAGATGCTCTATGATTTAGGGTCATTCCATGTAAAATCAACACAGGGTCTAAACCTCACCATCTCAGATTTTGATAACATTTTGTAGGAAGGTAGTTATCATATAGATTAAGAAAATTACCGAGTATTGTTGTAAAATTTCAACCCGTTTGGAAGTTACAGCAAATGTAAAATTTAAACAAAACACCCCAAAACAGCTCTACACAAAACTTTTGAATTACTCTGGAAGCTCTCCTAATTAAGATAGAGAGCTGGTAAAGTTGTCATTTTATAGCTTATTTAATGATCTTTATACTGATATGCTATACAACATAGGTCAAGGAGGTAAAAGATTGACATGTTCAAAATCAAACTTTTGATTCTGAATTTCTCAAAATGCACATTTTTGAAAATTTTCAAATTAACACTTAAAATAGTTTATATCCTTGTTAATCATATGGGAAAATATGAACGTGGGATGAAAATGGGTTCAGTGTTAAAACAATAAAAAAAGTAAGTTTTCGTGTCGCGTGCGGAACTAGGATTTTTCACTAAATTCTTGCTACACTTTTACAGGATTATGTGCTCTAAAATGAACAGAAGGAATAATTTTTTTAATTATATGTATTATACTGTTTATATTACATTCTTCTTGTGGCAATAGGAGACTCCCTATTTCTTGAAGAGATATACGTAACTGAACCATGTCTAGTTACGATAAGGTATGGATTTCTATCTCAGGATCTGTGTCGTAAGAATCTTTATAACTATAAATGTACAAAATCTTCATGTAAAAAATTATTAAAACTGTGTTGATTTGTCGAGGAATGGCCCTTTAGTAAAATCATTTCAGCGATTGTAGTGAGAGTAAAAGGGGAAGAAATAAGATATATGATAAAATTTGGACATTGTATTCGCAGAATTTTATCTGTAGTAGGTTTTCCCTGCCATTCATTCCACCACTACTTTTATTCATCAATATTCACTCCTCATCTCATTCGCACATCACTCTTGTCATTCCTGTCAGTAGGAGGCTCTCTAAGGAAAAAGGGTGGTCATATTTTACAATGACCAGGCCAAAAAGGAACCTCTATTATTAAATCCACTCGTAAATATTTTTAATAGTTCTTTATCGGAAGGGGTGTTTCCCAACATATTTAAGAGAGCTAAAGTGAAACCTTTACACAAGAAAGGTAACAAACTTAATATTGGAAATTACCGACCAATATCTCTACTACCCACTTTCTCAAAAATCCTAGAAAAATTATTCTATAAGCGTCTTCTAGATTTTTTATCAAAATATAACATTCTCTCTGACGATCAACACGGTTTTAGGAAATCCTTTTCCACTAAAAGCGCCATATATTCCTTCTTAAACGAAGTTACCACATCTCTTGACCGAGGAGAAAATCCTCAGGGTGTTTTTCTTGACTTGTCCAAAGCTTTCGATGTCATCGATCACGGAATTCTACTTTCAAAATTGCATTCTTTAGGCATTCGTGGACTTCCACATCAATGACTAACTTCTTATTTAAAGGATAAATATCAACAAGTAGAAATATCCTATACTAAAAATAAAATACTTGAGCGTTGTCTTTCAGAAACAAAGCCACTTACTTGCGGAGTACCCCAAGGATCAATTCTCGGCCCTATACTCTTTTTATTGTATGTGAACGACATGTCATCATCCACATCAGATTGCAAAATGGTTCTTTTTGCTGATGACACTAATTTACTATGTAAACACGCCAATGCTCAAAAAG
>NNCF01129968.1:598097-608520 GCA_002313205.1 Laupala kohalensis
CCGGGTTTTTCTCCGTTTTTCCTTCTGGTAGAGGCGGATTTATCATACAGGTTCTCTAGGCTTTGTCTAGGGGCGTGTTTATTGTAACAATAAATCGTGAATTTAGTGTTATTTCATTTCTTATAATTTTTAAACACTATACTCAGAATAATCTCTAGTTCGATAATAACTTGTACATGTATTTTTTTTTGCTAAAATTACAAACATATTGACATTCTATTAGTATTATAACTCGCAGCCAACTTTTTATCTTATCTAGGAACTTTTGCTGAATTTTTTGAATCCGTCTCTGCCTTAGAGCCCTTGATCGGAATTGATGGGATGGTCCCTTGCTTGCTTCCGGAGAGTAAATTAGTTTTTTTTCCCTCCACGTGGTCATACGCAGTTTGTACTGTTTTTTGACAATAAATTTATTTATTTATGCGGTGCGCACTACAGAATGCTTTGAGAGTCTTCTAACACAAAAGTAATTCTGTCACGATTTCATCATCAGTGTACAAATAACTATTTGCACGATAATATGACCAACTGTTTGACATTCTTGGATAGGATGTGACTGTTCCTATCAAAAATTGCAGTATAACGCTATCACCACTATCCCATTCTTCAGCGCCGACATCACAGTGTCCGTCTCGTGGTGCGACCGCAGCTGCTACCCGCGCGCTCTCTCTAATTGGTACAAAGCTCCTGAACGTTACGCAGAGCAGTGCAGATTCGGTAATCTTATTACGTTAACAAGGAGGAGGCGACAACGGAGCCTACTATTCGCCCTAGCGCCCACCACCTCCGTCGACGCCTTGCAGCCGTCTTTCGCCACCGCCAGCGCTGGCATCGGCCAATTAGTGAAATGAAAGACGCGCTCGCGCCGCGCCAGCATGGGGTTGCTAGAAAGGAAAGGACCGGAACAAAGTGCCCCGGTTGAATCTCGACTCAGATAAGTTCACATTGGAATTTCTGACGTGTTCGTTGTTCTGGGTACACCTGCAAGCGTACATTGTAGATTTATTTTTCAAGGCGAATAGGTGGAAATGTGGCGGGAAACTAATTCTGAATGTGTAAAAAAAAAAAGTTAACATATTGGAAAAATTATCGACGTGCAAATTCCGGAACGATAATAATAATGAGATTCAAAAAAAATATTTTTTTTTGATAAGTGAATTGAAGGTTTGTAGAATGGGATCTAATAAAAACATGTTCTATTTTTTGGCAACGAAATATTAATTTTTAAAGAATGTTATTTCTTCTCGTTACAACCTAAAGCAAACATCTCCAATTGCAGGTGCCAGAACTAACGACACTGAAACTTAGAAGAATAAAAAACAAATAAACTAAGAGCTGTTAAGTAGATCTAGATATTAATAATTTCTACATTTTGTTCCATATCAATAGCAAGTTCGAAATATATAATGTCCTTCACGATTTATTGTAACGGGCAGAAGTTATCGTTGTAAGAATATGAAAAAAAATATTTTTGAAAGAAATATCTTATATATGAAAATATTATTATTATTGTTATTATTATTATTATTATTATTATTATTATCGGGAGGTACTAAATTTTTATTTCAAAACAAAAAGAAACAACTTTTTTTTTTTGAAAATATGGTACATTTCATTGCTATTTTCGTAACATTTATCCATTTTGTGATGTACTTTTCTCATAA
The DNA here is from genome assembly GCA_002313205.1 of Laupala kohalensis. Lineage (NCBI taxonomy): Eukaryota > Metazoa > Arthropoda > Insecta > Orthoptera > Trigonidiidae > Laupala > Laupala kohalensis. Next base: position 599,762 of record NNCF01129968.1, read on the forward strand.
CATGGAGCCGCATTGTAGGCACGCCGAGATTCCAGATTCGACCTAAGGGATTACACAGCGAGATGGTCTTTTGTGCATCCTTAATGGTTCGAAACTCAAATAGAACATTAATATATTCAACCAGGACATTCCCATACCTTCCGCCATTCATTGTTACACAACGTAAGACAATTCTAGTTCTCCCTCTCGAATTGGTCGGTGATCTTTGTCAAACATCACTACTGCAACTCCGCACATAACATATGCGTCAGAGGCTGTCGTCGCCTTCAACTGTTCGTAACGAGCGTTGCTAATTGGTGCGAACGTGCGTGAGCAAACAATTGACTCTAGGGCGGACGCGATGATAACTAGGAGGACGGCAGGCGGGTGATGCAGGTGCGTTGTGCGAACCAGATGGGAAATGGATGGGTTAGGAAGGGAGGGAAGGGACGTAATGAAGGGGCGAGAGTCATGGACACAGATGGGGAGAGGTGGAAGATAGGGACATACGTTGGCAGAAAGCTGACCTAGCGTTGACCGTAGGGGCGTGATATACCCGTCGCTAGCAACCGCGCCCGTTCCGCGTCACCTACGCCTCTGTCCCACCCACGCAACTGCTACATCTACGTTACACACCTTCCGACACCAATGTCGCACAGTGGGAGGAAAACGCGTTCTAGGCGAGCAAAAAATAAATAAAAAGCTCCCAAATAGGGTCATGTCACGTATGTTCCTAAGCCTACAATTTCTTTCTACTGCTTTTTTAAAGTGGATGAAACAATAATTGTAAAGACTAATGGATCTAATAATAATAATATGACATTCAAAACCTTTCTATTCTATTACTTCCTAAACATTCTTCCACAAGGGCATTTGTTAGTTTCGTTTTTTATTTAAATAGTTTTTTTAGATGTTAAATTTAGATACTGTTGTGACATTTATACCACAAAAAACTTTCATGAGCAACATTCATGAAAATAATCCAAGTATTTATAACACACTCTTAATTTATGTTGTTAGTAAAAAATTCTCCCCTCCTGAAGTTTTAGAAGGTTTTATTTATCATTTTGTGTGCTTTATACTCGTACTTAATGTAAACGGTGTTAAAACTAATCATTATTTCTTTAGTTATACGTAAGGAAGAGGGTAAGTATATTTTATTTCAGGAGTCATATATTGATAAAATTAACTTTGATTTTGGGGGAGGTAATTTAGAACTCACAAAAACTGTCAGTGAAAATCGAAATATTTTGTTTATTTTAAAATTAGCTTACATTCATAAGAAATTTTTTTACATGTTTAACTGAGTTGGGAAATAGTTTTAAAACAGAAGCACGAGCAATTATCTAAAGATTTTGTTGTGACAAATTATTTTTTTCGTTTTTTATTTGCTTAATGCAAACTGTGAAAATATATAAAATAAAATTTCTTAATCAGTGAAATTGAATTTTAAAGAGAGAATATCAATTTTTATTATTTTATATGACCAAATCTCCAAAGGGTATTGGACAACAAAAATGCATGAGAATATAATTATGTTTGAGTCTTTGATTAAATTGAAAAGGTTAGATTGTTTCAATACTCAAATAGTACAAAGACTAACTATAACAGTGAGGTAAGTGAGGCGAGACATAAAAGCAAGAATAGCAGTAGGCTGGATTATATCATGTAAAAATCAAGAAGCGTGGCCAGAACAACTAAAATGAAGATTTACCAAACCATATAATAAGACCCGTGGAGCCGTAAGAGAGTGAATATCGGACTCTTGTAGGATTCTGACTGAAGCAGCTTGAGAAATTAGAAAGGTACTTCATGCGACGGATTTACGTGCTAATTACGAAACAAGGAAGAAGAATAGGAACTATAAAAATTGTTACGAAGTGTGAAGCACTGTTATCATCAAATCTATATATGGACATAGCAATGGATTGAACGTCTTCAAAGCATGAGTTTTGACCGAACAGAGAAACAAAATAGATGAAAGAAAAAGGAGGGAAGACGATGACAAAAATGGGTGGATGGTATTGAGGATGATTTGTAGAATTTGATATTGAGGAAAAAAGCAGATTGCAGAAGAGAGTTGGATGTGGGTGTGGAGGTAGCGATGGTGTAACGTAAGCGCTTTATTGCTACTGGAACAAGAATAACTATTCGATAATTCTATTATGTGGTACTTTGTAGTAATCATTATATGTTTCAAATTATTATTTATACCTTATATTTTATTTTTCTGTTCCATGTCCATTCTGAAAAAAAGTCATATTATATTTTTCATTCAGCCCATTTAGTAGCCCACAAAGACAGTTGCGTGTCACTAGTTTGACCACCACGAGCGTCAGAGGGTGGATTACAAAGGTTTTACTGTATATCTAAGTAGATTTATAGAACCAAGTAAATTACACCCATGAGTGAGCGTCACCAAACTCTGAATTACTTACCGAATAAATCAGTTACCATACATTTCCATGAAGTAACGAATTCGAAGAATTGTTCCTATAATTGGAATTAACGCTTGAATCTAAAGAGCGATACATCAACATGAAATGAAGAACTAATTAAATCCATACTTACAGTGCACCTGCACGATGAATCGTTTGGAGACTGATGGTGGCACACCATTGGAAGCGATGCATAAATAGGCGCCCATGTCGAAACGCTGAATACTCGTCAACTGCAACGTCTCGCCGTCGAACGTTTTCAGTACTGCAACAGACAGCAAAGTGTTGATAAACACCCAGTTGTAATTTTTATATGTACTATTGCTCCCTGCGAATAATGTAATATGTTATCAGCAATTGTGTTATCGTGATTGGTTGTAAAATTAAATTTAAACCGGTTTCATGGGCCATAAAACCTCTCAAGTGTAAGAATATTTGATTTTTAAGTACAAAAGTTGGATATATCTGGAAGAAATATTGGTATTCCACCAAACGTGGCCTTAATATGGCGTAATTGTTCAACAACACTAGACATTTGTTACAAACGAGACATTTATGGGATGTTATAAAAAAAGTACAAGAAATACTATTAATCTACAGAATGACACCTCAAAGTTACCTAACATTTATAACATTATATTTTAATCATATTTTCTGAATTTAATTGCTTTATTTGTTTATGTTTTATAACTCCCAATAAATGCGTTTGCCCCTCCAATCAGGAATGTGCCGGTTATGTCTTGTCACCGTGGTCCATTCAATTTGGCTTGAGCTTTCGTTGTGAGATGTTGTATTTCACTTGGTTATGGTAGCAATGTGTATCGAAACGTCGTGATGATTTTAATAAGTTTTAAATTGTTATATGTGTTTTTAAGCGTATTATTTTATGATTAGTGGAATCTTTGCGACGTATTTTCACTAAGATATGCTTGGTGATAATATATTGAGTCTGCTTTAAATGGTTGTTATTAATCACTTACATTGTATTACTATGCAGACGATGATGGACAATTCATTATTAATAACAATTAATTACGATTCGGTAATTAATTAGAAATACAGAAATCGATAGAATATAAAATAGAAATCTGGAAATCTTGAAAATAAAGCGACACTATAGTCTTCTATAAATTGAAATGTTTTAAAGTTTTCATTGATAAATGCGCGTGCCGAAACTGTTTCTTCAAATGTGTTTGTTGTGTGTTTTTCTATTTTTCATTTACTTTAAAACTTATTAATTATTACCCACTTACATTATCCGCAAGGATATATATATATATNAAATTTAACAAAATGTAAGAAAGTATTTGCATTTAAAAATTATCATGGTTTCATGATATCGAGTATTAACTACGACATGCATTCTACGTCATGAAAATTCGTTCTTTATTAACTTTGGACGTAATCAGATAAAATCAGTGAGTTATATACGTATATCTTAGAGTAATTCTCAGGTTTGAAGGATAAAATATCTACCATTTCATAATTATTCCGAAAGTTGTGACTGATATACGCATTCTAGCGCAACTTTTACAGTCCCATTATCTCATGTCTTTTCTCCAAAAAATTTTGGCCCACATAGCATTATTCCACTTCTTCTTTTGCTCCTACCTCTTCAGCTACTTACCTCCTAACTTCTACAACTGCTTAATGTCTTTCATGCGTCCGTCCTTCTCCTCGTAACTTCTCCAACCTCGTGACCGCCGCGCGGCGTAGCGACGCCTTCTCGGCAGCGCCTTGCGAACATTTAGCGGAGCGGAATGACCCGAATCTCACGCTGCTCATACTCTTCAACTCCCACCCACCCTACCCCACCCCACCCTTCCCACGCAGCATAAGAGCGCACAATTCAGTCACCGCTTGCGACTTCTGCGTCTTAAATATTCAACGCTCGACCTGCAGGAGGATTGTGCAGACAGGGGTTTGGGGGATAGGGGTAAGTAATGGCAAGTTTTGGGTGGATCGCAGGAGAGTGGAGATTAGAGGGTTGATGTAAAGGTGTCGACAGTTGTGCGATGGAATTAGGGTTAGGAGAGACGCTAATAAATAGCTGACATGGTGGCGAATGGAACGGGGTGAACCACTGAACCAAAGGTTACGAGTGTTTAATCCATAGGAAGCGTGAATATTTGCGGATGTGATTTCATCTTTTATGTCAGACATACTGCTATCACCCCATCACGTGAATATCCTGATATCAAAGTTCGGTCTCAGCAAGAGTTTGAGGTCGAAAAAAACTCATTTATATCATGTAATGAAATTGGGAAATAAATATAAATGTTACAAAACGATAGTAAAGAGGTTGTCTAAAATGGCTATTAAGTTTACACAGGGGTTTAGTAGATTTCGTCAACTCAAGCAACTACAACTCTTTATAAATGAATGACTTCTGCTCGGGAAAAAAGCTTTGTGTACTTAATACATTTAAAATGCGCTTAATTAACGATCTAGAGTCTTCCTACACGAAATCTTTCCTTACCCAAGACAACAATAATTTATTTATAAAGAACATGATTCTGAATTTATTACATAGGATGAGGCACTTCCTAAAAAACTGTAAAATAAAAGAATGTAGGATATTGATATGAAGCAACTTGGAGTACGTGGAGGTACACTGCGAGGATAATATCTTTACAATTAATGACGTGGTTCTTATGTTGACTACCTCCTTATCTTATTATTACCGAACTATTTTTAACTTGTACAATTAGCTTTCGCGATGATACATGATAAATACTATCTGATACGAGCGATGTTCAAAAAAATGTACAAATGCGATGAGTTTTTTTCACTCTTTTACAACATAGATTAACATTTTTGTACATACCTATCACCTATCATGCATTTATTCTATAAGGATTTATTAATAATAGATAATTACTGAGAATTTACTACTTTTCTACACTTCGTATGTTACCTTGACACTAAATTTAAAAATAACAAATAGTAATTGTAATCTTTACAAAAACATTGTGTTTGAAAAATATTCAAATAACTACTTTTTCCTTCGCGTCTTGGTGAAAGAAATTCAAACAGAAGAAACTAAACGAGAAATTAAATTATTTGAGGTACGAGTACAGGATTGTGCTATTACTGAAGTGAACTAGAGGAGATGAAGACTTTTCACAATACACGTGAGAAATACAAAGTTTCTATTAGTACAAAAAGGAAACCGATTGAAGAGTAAAATGCACATGATTAGAAAACGTACAATCTTGGTTGGGAGAAGCGGTGTGAAAACAGCAGTTACAACGTGGATGTGGAAGTGTGAGGATGTCGAAAAAACAAAACGCTTCCAGCGTACCTGGAGCACACTTCGCGGTGAGACTCACCTCGGTGCTCAGCGTATCCCTCACTCCACTTCCACCAACCCAACTCGTCACGCGTGCCTCTCCTGAATATTAATGGCATATAAGTCGCAAAGAGCGGAGTCAGAGTCGGCAACTAGGGAAATTGAAACTCTCTGCCAGTATCTCCTCCGCCACCTCCGGTGCTTTCCTCTTGGAATCTTGAATACCACCACTCCCAACTCACTGCGCGTCGGCAACGCCACCCGGCGTGACGTCACACACAAAGTTGTTGCATTTGTCGTAGCAATACAAGGGACGGACAGTGGTAAAGGGGGTATCCGGGAGAGAAAATAGTGACTGGCTTGGTAAACCCATTCGTATAAATTGCAAGGACAATTGAATGCAACAAACATTACGTATGACAATATGTACGTTTACATTTATTTATCAAGACTATTTTAATTACCTGAATAAAATGACAAGTACAACTTTCCCACATCAACCGACCGACTTCTAAACATGTTCACAAATTACACAGCTTGGTCATCAGAGTCAGAGCTGTAATTTATTTATTTTATACCTTTTGACGAGGTTCAGGGTATGAGGTCTGCTCTTCCACCTAACCATTGGATTTATGGGAGGGAATTGGGAAAGAGAGATGTTGGGTTGCCGGGGAACTTATGGTACCGAACCGACATTTGTCTGGAGTAGGTGGAGGAAATCCCAGCTGAAAACCTCACCAAGTTTGAACCCACTTTATATAATTTTTAACGCTATTATATTAGAAAGGGAAAGGTGAAAAATATGAAACAATGGGGAATTTTCAACAGATCTCTTAATGTGATACTTCATTCGTGTGATTTTCCCCGTCCGGTTTCGTAGAAAAGCAATGCAAGTTTTCTGGGACATTTTCATACTAATGTTTATGATGATTCTATACCATCAATGGGATGTCCCAGAGGGAAAGGAGTTCGGTGATTATGACTATGCAATGGTGATTATTAATACAAATAGAATCAATTGCTATGGAACTTATTCTGTTAAGGAAGGTTAAGAGATGGAAACATTTTTTGGATTTTATGTAGGGCCTTCGGTTATTTTATTATTAGCGTCAAATTCGAGTGCAAATAATGTGTGTCGAATAGTAGAGGGTAACTTGTCATGCGGGTTGCGTTTTAACCATATGACGAGATTGCCATATCTGGACAAGGACTAACAACTGTGTAGCCACCTGATAAAAGCAAACCACAGATACTCAATACTTTTCACTATCTTTTTCGAATATTCTTAGAAATTTGAAAATCATAGCACGTGCTTTGGTCAACTGTTTGAACATGGCGCATAAGAATCGTGCAGTTGACAAAAAGGCGTACGCTTGGTAAATTTTCCATGGTAAATTCTGAGATGTTCGGGTTCTACGCTGCAATAACCAGTATTCAACAAAGAACTACGATATTTTTATTACAACTAAATTTTCATGCATATTGTTTTCAGTAAATTACTGGGTTGCAGTTATTAATACTGTTATTCTAAAATTGATGTTAGAATACTTATTTTAATTTAAACAGCTTATATAACTCTTTTAAAAAATTACCTAAATAGTAATTTGATGGATTGGCGCCCACACGGTCATAATATATTAAACTTGCACTAAGAGAGAAGGTGCAAGTTCTATTGCTGCTTTTGTGAAATCGTTTGTCACTATCATATTTTTCATTTTGTACGGTTCAAAATTAATACACTTAGGGTTGTTTCAATGCACAAGTAGTTACATATTTTTGACTTAGATCTGGTAAAAAATTATACTAGATACTAGACTAACACTAGAAAACGTTATCTTTTAGAAAGTAATGAATGCAAATTTTTCGACATAATAGAGAAATCTCATTCAAAATCATATGCTCGACTTAGGTATAAGAGCTATTTCTATTTTCTGAACCATTTTTATCCCGTCCATTAGTTAACTCATATGTCCCATGCTACCAACTCTCCTCAGCTTCATTTTCAACTTTTCATCGCAAGTAGTCAGTATATTCTTCTGCGACGTCTTTGGTTCCTTCTCAGACTCCTTTTAACCATCTCGCTTCCCCATTTCCTTTATGAGAAGAGCGAAACGTTTAAGTTTTGGAAATCGGGCAAAGTAACCAGTACCGTCCCCCACACCGCACTGCTCACTCACTTTCTCCCTCTCCTATCTTCTCTTCTTCCCCACTCCTCTTCTTCTCGTCTTCTCTTTGAAACGCGTCGTAGTGCGAGTTCTGAGCGGAATGAATTTTATTATTAACTTCGGAAATATTGACCTCCTTCCTAACCCATCTGTTCTGCTGAGAGCTTGATAGAACGCGCCTGGCCTTGTAAACGGCTAACTTACCCTCGGACTAAAGAATAGCAACGAAGAATAATAAGGAATTTTCCTTTAAAGATCTTACAAACAGACGCTTGTGATGTTAGCTCTTAAAATTAAATGTCCGGTTTTTCGAGACGTGAACGTCCAACTTTTAGGAGTTAAAGAGAAATTATGTCGTACAGAGAAAGAGAGAGAGAAAAGACATGCTACAGAATAAAATTAGTCTTAAAGTGAGACCCGAGCATTGAAACTCCGCTTTTAGGTTATAACTTTAAATAATATTTCTTGTGACGTTGATGTTATAATGCAGTTTGTGATTGTATCATATTCGTATTTTCAGTTGGCACAAGTGGGAGTTATTCAGTTAAGTTGAAATTTTACGTGCAAGCGTATTTCTCTTAAAAGAGGGCACATAGCATCGTGTTGCATACAAAAATACGGAATGAATATACGGGGGATCAAGTACTCGTATGACACATTTTAAAGAAGAAAACAGGAAAGGCTTTGTTCCAAAAGTTAAATTTCCTTAGAAATACTAGAAGATCGATTACATTACTGGTAGTGTAGATAGACGCCGTCTTTGAAGTAATTAGTGTAAGGGTAAGTTTCGGAATGTAGGATGATTTCTCAGTATTGGATACTTCAAAATCTTCGTTATGTTATGCTTTTGATGTAGGAACCCATGTTGTGATTTCCACCAGTCAG
>NNCF01129968.1:608627-749987 GCA_002313205.1 Laupala kohalensis
TATGTGTGTGTATATCACGAATTACCACAAAGTTAACAAAACCATACTAGTATTGCTGTTATAATTTAGGATGATATGATATTCGTGTGGCTAGGCACTTTTTGGAGGTTATTGTTTAGTATCTGCTGAACACGGTCTTTTCTTAGCAACGGGCAACGTAGTCAACGACGTTTTAGTGACACATATCCATGAAGTTAAGCGCATCATTTTTACAGTAAGATTCCACTTTAGTATAGAGATTTAATACTTTGTCTTGCATCTACTTTTAAGTATACCTCGAGATGAATCGTGATCAGAATTTTTGAGTCAATTTTCTGAATTAAAACATGTCTACGAACAAAATTTTATTAGTGTTGTTGCACGACATCTTTCAGACAAACTATTGACAGACGGGAAATCAATTTAAATGAGAGCTTTTAATAAGACAGTGTTGTTAAGAGCATTCCATTTTTTCAGCATTTCGTTTACATTCTACTATACACGAAGAGTAACCCAAATATTTGTACCCTTTATTTGTAAATTTTAAGGAAGTAATTTTTGTCTCTTAACGCGTGTAACGAGTATTTACAGTTTTCAAAACTAAAGCCCATAATAATTTAGAAGACAATGACTCCCAAATTTCCTTTCAAAATATGATTAAAATTCATTCTTAATGATGTAAATGTATTACAAATACAGACCATTGCATATTTAATGAATTTTGCTTTAGTTGGAATCCTTATGCTTAATCTCGAAAACGTATGATAGATAACACGACTGAGTAATTTTCGTCTTCAACAAAATGGTCGCCATGTTTCGCGAAAAAAGAGATTGTTTCGTATAGAATTACAAGAATGTAGATACACAAAAGAGGTTAGATAAGTTGAAGGACATAGGAGAATTGGAATCCTGGAAAGTGAAGATATTAAAAAATCGTGAGTGGGTGATTGAAGAAATGTAGGATGGTGATTATTGCTCACGCAGAAGCTTTCAAGGAATGTAGTGTGAGCCACCATAATGTGTCGTGGATCACATCCCATCCCGGTCAATATCATATCCGACGGAGAGAACTGCCACAACAACCTTTCTCCTTATCCTCCCTGATTTCTTTCTCCATAGTTCACCCGCGTAGTCGCGTCCGCTCTCAAATCATGGCACTCCTGCGTTTACGTTGGAATCATAGGAGTCGCGAACCATAAAGTTAGTCTCTTATTCTTCAGCGGAAGAGTGTCCTCTTCGTTGCAGACTCCCAAAGTGAAATCGCTGGAGGTGTCCCTCGCACTCCCGCCTCCTCTTTCTGGCGACCCACTCGCCGTCTCTGGCGTTATTTTCCTTGGCAGAAAGACAAGGAATGTCGTTTAATTAATCGAGAGGAAGTGTCCAATCAAAGTAGAGTTGTCCTTTCGTAAATGGAGAATCTAATAACATAGTTTGGAGAAGTAAAAGACCTCCTTGGAATTGGAATCCGACAAATTAAGTGTAACCTTCCACTGAATTTCTCCCCAGTGGAAGTCTTTTCGATAATGAGTTTTTACTTGAGTTTTAATAACATCACGGAGCTATTACATGGAAAGTAAAAACTCTCTGATTTACAGTAAGCGGATCAATACTGCGATGAATATTAAAGAAAGGGATTCATTATATTTACAAAAGTCAAATATATGCGAGATTCAAGTTCAACCAGTCAATGTAATCAGTGAAAACAAAAAAAGATCAATAGAGAAATTAGCGTGCAATTGAGTGCCATACAGTAAAATTCATTCGAATACGATGTTATTTAAAGAAAAACATTTTGGTAGGAAAGGGGCAATTAAATCATTAAATTAACTACCCTGAATTATTCTTTAGCAAGAAACTGTTATTCTTTAGGTAAAGTCTACATAGATGATTTCAGGTCTATAATACATCTCTGATACAAGTGATGCCCATAGTCTTCAAATGTTCTCAATGAACATGTTCTCAAACAATCTCAAAATGTATCTGTTTAAATATCACCGGAGAGTATTAAGTTCTTTCATAGGAAAGTTTGCTGTTGAGGCGATTACAAACAAAATAGAGGTTAAAATACGATACTTGTACTATATCATGTTCTATTTGATGTAAGCGTTTCTGATTCCTGGAGGGAGAGTATGAAAACAAAAACGTCAAAATGAAGACTTCTTCAAAACTTTAATAAAAGAGAATTTCAAAATTTTATTTGAAAATTTCTTAATACTGTGCCGTTATTATTTTCTCATAGCAACCATTATGTAGTTCCGATCTCAGCGTATGCTGTTTATACCTAAGTGTCGTTGGTGTGCACCGTGACCTGAAGCAGAGAGGTCACTTGTGGGAGGAGACCCTGCAGGGAGAAAGGAACAGAATGAAGACTGGAATTGCGCGTCGGCTGCCACCTGCGGACTCGTAAAACACAACACAAAACGAGTAGCAGCACCCCACGCGGCGACCGACCGCAACTTCGGGGGAGGACATTTCGAGTGGAATAAAGTGACCCACCCACGAAATATGTTACCTCCCGTTCAGCCTCACCGGAGATGTTCGTCGTCGTTGTAACGTTGCCAGTGGAAGATCGGTGGCGGAGAATTAGTGATGATTACGTACGGTCAGCTATGCTAATAGAGCCTGGGTGGAGAATATCGATTGTGGGCTTGTTACGGCGATTTGTGGATCATTAACTGCTGTTTCAGCATAAACGTCCCTAGTGAGTGATAAGAGTTCTTTATAGGGAGAGAGGCGACAACCCGAACAATATTCCAAGGGGTATAGAGAAGATTCTGAAACTTCGGTGGATGTTCCGAGCGCGCATCATCATCTAGTAGGCACATACCGCGACAAAAATGGATGCCATTTAATTTTCTTTACGTTGGTTTCTCTCTGCAATGTGAACAAAATGGCTGTCACGTAACTGATCCAGTTATACTAATGGGAGTGTTTCAGCAGATCCAATCAGATGACACGACGTCCATGTCGCTTCTCTCCTTTATAAATAACTCTAGTGCGGGATAGCCGTAGCGCAAAAATATCCTTCTCCAAATAGCAATAATAGCTAAAAAAAAAGAAACTGTGGTCCTATATGAATACATACTAGACGAGTAAAAAGCGTTTCATCTTCACATCCTCTTTTGTTGCTTTTGAATCCTCGACAAATATATACGAAAACTGGGCTGAATATACTGCCAGTATAAAATTGTCAAGGTTTGGCCTCACTAATATTGATGTTTAGTGGACACATAAGTTTTACCTTCACCAGTGAACTTTTGTTATATTAGCGATACTTTTCACTGCACTTGCAACAATGATAAAGAAGAGTAACAAAGTACTTTAAATCAATGCAAATATTTATTTTATATAAAACAGACATTTCTATTGATTAATATTGACTGATTAATTATGCGTCATTTGATTTCACGTCATCATTTGTAGGTTTGAATCCTCGACACGTTTTTACGGAAACTAGATGATACCTACCGCCAGTTTACAATTGTACGGGTTGGTGCCGAATCGAGACATTAATGCCTGGAGGAAAATGCCGTGAAAACCTCCAGACCTTGATGGGTAAATCGCTGCTACTCACGGAACTAACTCTAGTGAATGCTGATGACGCGACATTATGTCTGAATGACCCTAAGACACATTTTGACTAGTCTTCGCCTGTTTGGTAAGCAGTTCACAGCACGTACTCGCTAGGCGGGTGGTATTCACATTACAATTCACTAAGGATCACAATTTTTTATGTATCTGAACTCTACTTGTGTATAATCGTGTTGAACAAACTCATACCGAGTATACGAGAGACAGACCAGAGAAGTTGTAGAACATATGTAAAATTGACCCCTTAATGGGGAAAAAATGAATGGGAAGTGGAGGTTTTCGAGGATAGGTTATTTTCTCATCTCATCTTCCAAAGTGAACTTATAGAGCCTGTTCACGAGATAAGACCACGAGAGACCTTTTTGAAATCCGAAAGTGTTTCTTCGTTTGATTTTCGCGAAACTTTCACGTCATGACACTAAGGGCTGTCGAGCTTAAATTGGGTCGCACAGGATAAAAGAGATAAGAGTCTCCTCAAGATATAAGAGTATACAAAAAACAAATAGGTACCTTTTTGCAAAATTTCATATCGTTACATCTCAAAATATAAAAGTTATGGCGAGATAGTGACGAAAAATATAAAAGTTATGACGAAAGTGCGCCACTAATTTTGTCTCGCAGTGCATGAACGCACTAGACACAAATTAAGGGGGAATATGTTATTAGATAATAAAAGTTTTGTCTTTCATTTTAATACTTTTACCATAATCGTCTGGCTTTTCAAGTTATCTTAAACACACCCAGCTTATTTTTTGAACGTGCTACACACTTATGTAACTCATGTTTTCTATAAAATATGCGCAACGATCTATGAACTAGGTTTTAAGGGTCCCATAAAAGATAAAAGAATGACTGAGTGAGGGCAACAGATAGTAATTCGTAACGACATTCTAGTCGCAGCGGCCGTTAGTAGTAATGGAACACCATCTATTTACGTCTAACAAAGAACTTATAATACTTGTGGGAACTAAATAAATTAAGTAAATATACTTAATTTTAGGTATGATAATGCCAGTTAAACTTTTAACAAACTTAAAAGATTGGAAAATAATTGAACTGTTTGGGAACTGTCGTCTTTCCAGTCCGTCATGGACCGAGCATTGAACTAGTTCAATGACACAACCGGTGACAAACTTTAAAGACATGTCACTAACAATTATGTCGTCATTGAACGCATAATCCTAAGATATATATTTCCTAGTCAATGGTTTTTGTGTCGGTTAACACAATTACTGCTGTATTTTTACTTGAATAATCATTCTGTACCTATGTTTCCTTTTCTTTCTGAAAATTAAGCGATGCCTTTAGATTTCTACCTGTTTGATGAATACATCTACCCATAGAAACAAGATCTTATTAAAATAAATTATATCCTCTGACAAAAAATCATCCGCGAAAGTAACAGAATTTTCCCACAAACTCCACGGCTGCTCGAAGCAGATGGGGTAACACCGGCGCGTACGCGGGTGCTGCAAAAGGTTCTAGCTGGTCGGGCGGAAGGGACGAAAGCTCCGTTGCAGGGCTGCCAATAGCACCGGCCCGGACATTCGTCTTCCACAGCGCGCGCAATCTCGTTGCGGCCACAACATTCGTCTCGTGCTAGAAAACCTTGCCCACGCCACTGACGTCGGAGCTGCTACCACCAGCAACGAAGTGTACTCCGATTTCCATTGGTCAGAGGAAACCCTCGTTAATACAGAATACAGAAACAAAATGAAGTTACTCCCTTTAGTATTTAAATTTTGATCCCTATCCATTCATCAAGGTAGTTTCAATTAATTTCGAATAGAAACAAATAAAAACAAGAATCAATTATGTCTTTCATATATACAATTCTATCTTTCTATAATGAGGTATTTTCATCGGAATAGAGAGATTGTTATTGAGAATAAAAATTATGGTGTTACATTCAGAAATTAATACCATGAACTCACACAAAAAATATTTATTACATAAAATATTATACTTTTGAATAAGAGCTATATCTACATATTCCCCCTCTTACACCCAGTTACTTTTCTACTTCTTACATTAATGGAAGAAGTTCAGCATCCTAGTTCTTTCTTTCCCCCCTCCAAAGCACTGAACTGAAGCGACTTAAGCTGGAACCGAAACGACTGAAATACCATAGTTTAAAAGAGAGCAATATCGGTATAGAGGAAGAATTAATACATTACTACTACGGCAGACCAAACAACCCTCGTTTATTTCATCGTTACAGAGAGATTATCGCTACAGGGAGAATCGTTATGGAATGACTACTGTTCTTTCGAGTTTCCTTCGTTATTTGTGTAAACACGTTTCCATAAGGTCTAATAACTAGTACAGAATAATATCGCTAACAATTTTAAAGATAAGCTTCTTCTAACTTTACAATAAAAGGAAAAATATATGAATCGTCAACAGTAGGCGTTGGAAAATATCTTGTCTCTACACATTGGTGATGGAAGCTTATATCCGATTTTTCGAAGAGTGACATTCTTTCTAGTCACTAACCGAACGGTTACCCTAATAAAGGACGTCGCTGTAAATAAAAATAAGAACAGAATAATTCATATGTTTATTAATTTCATTTATTGTTTATAACAGTGCGTTTGAAAAGCGATAGAGAACAAGCTTTTAAATGTTCTGCGCTGTTTCTTGTGCTCCTTTGAATTCATTTTCTACAATAATTTTTAATGTGTTTAGAAGCGCATAATGGCTGAAAAACTAAGTTTAATACATCACTATTTTTTACGATCAATCAAATGGTTCAATCATTTTTATTAGTCCGTACATAAATCATGAACAAGCTTTGAGATTTGATCTCTCTGCAGTAAGGTATGGAGACATTCTCTTGTCTCTTAGAGTAATACTATACTGTATTGTGGCTTTCGGAAAGACGTGACGTATTCCTTTACCTTACTTATCAAACAAACACAAGAAACAGTCCAGTACCATTACTTCTTGTATGGTACTGCAACACAGTTGAGGATATTACTACTTTCTTTTACTATCCTGTCACCGGATGTCCTGATGTACTTGGACAGACCTTCAGTATAGTCACCACTAGTAATTTCTTACCCCGTCTTCCCAGTAATTGAATATCATTGTGGAAGTTACCTACTGTAACATCTCACCACAAGCCCTTATGCGGTGTGAGTATTTTTTGGTAGAAGCGGGATTCACATAAATATACCACAACCCTTATGGTAAATGTCGCTGCCAGCCCAGTTTCCCAGTAAATCAAACACACGTGTAATAACAATAAATAATGATTTAATACAAATTAACTAGAAATCTGAATTTATAAAGGGAGACAAACTCCCAAAATCATTAATACATTTAATAATCTGTTATTACACAAGTAATGCTATCGGAAAGCATTGATTACACTTGGATGAATTTAGTTGAAGACAACTAAATAGTAAAAACCCTCAGGTAATCTGAACCTTCAAAATTATAAGTTGTTTTCTACAACTAACTGATACAAGTTACGACACTCGCAACTAGTAATGACTTCATTAAGACTACCGCAGCAGCCTAACGAACATCTGGGCTCCCCGACCTAGGCTAGCTCAGTCACATCTCAGTGCAGGTGAAATCTACTCCCACGAAAAGAGTCTCTGTGGATCTTAACTCCTCCCAATACATACAGTAGTAGAAGTCACGTGATCAGCAAATTACCACGCCATCGACACCATCGTGCTAGTACTCTTTTTGGTTCACCCCTTTTTTTTCTAGGAACGCAGAGACTGCGCCGTAGAGGACGAACCGCCATGTGCGTTACCTAGGCGCTCGCAAGCACCTTTTTCAGAGTATCTCATTGTTCTTCACTCACATCCGTCTTAAAATTCTGCTTTTCTGAGGTACACTGAAATTCCAGTGGATCTCGCAGGGGTCAACGTCGCAGGCCGCCTTCTCCGAAAATAATTGTACTTTCCTTAGAAGTGAAAGGTATATGTTCAAACAATACCTCAATAACTGAAGAGGATTAGGGTGGGGTCCCAAAGTCGTCGCACTTCCGTCTTAGCGCCGACCGGCCACTTACTGTAAGCTTCTTAACAGCTTTCTCTCACTAGTAAATATCTAATGGTCAAGTATATATCATATTGGATGATCTTTATTACAGACATTAGATACAATATATCTTTGTTTATTCAGCATTCATTCGTATACCTTGATTTCAGGTTTATTTGATTACATTTTGTTATCAAATTATTATTTTAATTTATATTTTTTTTCGAGTTAGATACGGTATTTCGTACGTGACCTACATTGCAAACAGAAAAAAGAAATCAATAAAGTTAAATCTTTGTAAGTTTATTCGAAATGCTAAAAGTTTCCTGCAATTTAAGAGTACGACTATATATTAAGTCTGAGAAATTTTAATTGCGTGCTCAAGAAACATATATACGTGTAAGTAAGCATTTCATTTTAAAATATCTAATACCTTGTTAATTGGATTTCTTCTAATATATTTATAAGTCGTACTATACTGCTACATAATCTAGTTTCGCTGTGTAATATGTTCTGGACACTAAAACATTAATTACACATTAACTAACATTAAAACAAACACTATACTGGTATACACCAGGGATACAAAAACATGTCATACATATAAAAACGATTCAACAATTAAAAAGTTTTATTGTGTTCAATTGTGGATTGTAGATTATACAATGCTAATTTCGGCTAAATATCACTAGTTTTCCTTTTGTATTACACTTATAAATTTTTCTTTCGTACATTTTCATGAATTACTTCCAATAAAATATTTTTTATGTTTTCTGACATTCATAAGCAGTCACGTTCATGTCAAGAGAGATTGGTTCACGCAGTATCTCATTATAGTGACAAGTATTATTAAAATTGATCATTTAGTTCTATTTATATTTCTTGTATATTTAATTAATTACTTGACAATAATATTATACAGTTTTACAAACAAAAAATAAAGTTAGCATGTACACATATTAAAAAATTTAAACTTTAAGACCCGTAGTCTGATATATTTTGGCAGGTCGAGGACAGACTTCTGACGAAAAATTTATTGATTTTAAGTTATTACTCCCATTTTTTCGAAAACAGGTTAAATTGTGTCTTATACTTATAGAGTAAATAAATAGAAATTAACAATATATTATACGCATAAAATACTTTCATTAAAATTTATAATACGCTTGCTCGGTTATTCTGGCTACGTGTCTGGATACTTGTCATTTTAATGGGCGAAACCATTTTATTTTAAATAACTCCCTCGGAAGGAAACATGACCAGCAACTTTTTAAAATTGAAAGATGGTGAAAATAGAAAGGAGTTTAAGAGGGTAGTAAAAATATTCCTAAACCCAGAGTAAAGTGTGGATCAATGCATCATCAAATCAGGTCTCGAGTAACGAAACGTGTCGAATACGTAAAAAGGATTCGAAGAAATACGATAACCTCTCTTCTATCTCGCACCAACCCGTGGAAACTTTTGATTTCCAACCTTGCAGTTTTCCACAGCATTGGGAGACCGTAAAAGCAACCTAAAGCCTGCTTCGCGCCATTTGTCGTAAAATTTATATTGAGGCTTCATTGTACGTCGTCATTGAGTCATTCAACATAGCACTAAAAACAAGTTTTCTGTCGACCAGGCTGGTGCTACCAAGAACCGGCAGCCAGCAGTCATAAAATGGCTGTAATGTGTCGTTTATTAGAAATACGGCATATTAGGGGAACAATTTTGAAACTTTTCAGTTTATTGAGCGTCACAATGGGAAATGTGCTGCTGAATATTTTATGGGCGAATTAAGAAACAATCCAAAAACCGTGTTGTGAATAATCAGACGAAAGAAAACGTGAAGAATATGAATATAAGAGCACAATAAAGAATTGCTGCAGTACTGATCAGTAATAAACACGTCATAAGAGAATGTGTCACCTCACGAGTGCATATGAGAATGTGTGAGAAAGAATGGGAATATAATTGACTGCTCATAAAAATGAAAAGTATGAAAAGTAGCTAATGAGACAGCATGAGCCACGAGTGTATTCCAATCCAGTAATGAGTGTTTAACCTCAGGAATCATGGTAATATTCCAGAATATACATTATCTCATTGAATTGTATTTAAACCATGATGTCGTACTTCAAGTATGGCAAAGAATACTCTCTAATCAGTATTACAAGACACAATTATGATCATTTTACCGCAAGAGAAAAGTTTATATATTGGTACTTTAATTTTCATCTTGTCATCTTGGAATAGTTCTGTGGATTTTCAGGGATTAAAATAAAGTGTCAGCGTACACACGCATGCGTTAAAAGAAATGGATGTGTATTCCTTAGTTTATCCAATACAGTGATTAATAAATGTGTCAAACATTTCTTTCGCATTTCCAATAAACGTCAAGTCAGGAGTCTAGAGGTCGACTTCTGAATGGAGTATCTTAGGTTGTGAGGTCGACTTGAATGGTGTTCTTTCAGAAAAATATACGAAAACAGATCACAGAAATGCAACATTGAATCTATCACCATGCAATAACAATACAATATTTTTACTAGTTTCAATATGTTGACTACAGTGGAAAAAAAGTGTGGGGAAAAACTGAACGTACCCCGTGCCCAAAGTAAATCCTCCGTTTATCAGCTTTCTGGGACAGTTACAGGGTTCTATGAATGCATATTCGAATCCCGATAGGTACCGGAAATATTGCTAACTCTTTAACAAGGTCTAATCTTAAATAATTGTTGAAAAAATATTTTTCAATTTAACAGTGAGTTCGCCCAACGAGCAAAGGTGACAATAATGAAGAAATTAATGCTTCATGTTTTGGATACATGTAATATTATACGACGATTAATGTAACGTTTCCACAAATAATTCTGCAAAACATAATTACAAAGGAAATGTGAAAATTTATCAGTTTACACCTTTGTCCTAATGTTCCCCAAATGAATGTTTATCAAGAAGTTTATCTCAGTGGAGAGATATAATGCAAATACACTTTGTGTAATTTTGTCCTGTGTCAGTTCCTCCTAGTTAACTAAAATTAACGATTCCTGAACACGGTTAGAATACTAAAAGAAACAATACAAAAATTAGCGTTATAACTTTGAAGACCAAAATAAATAAGATTGTATTTATTTGTTTTCATTTAATGTCTTACGGCCAGGTGCTCTTTCACCTAACCGTGACTTGAGTGAGGGAATTGGGAAGGAGAGATGTGGGGTTGCCGAGGAACGTAAAGTTTCGAACCGAACTGACATTTGTCTAGAGAAGGTGAGGGAAACCCCAACTGAAATCCTCATATAGGGTGACCGAGCAGAATTTCAACCCCCCCCCCCCGTTTTTACCGAGCAGAATTGCTTATCGTGGAAGCGAAAACGCTGCCAATAGACTTCCCCGCCTGTAAAAAGTATGACACCCTGAGAAAAATAGTAATTCAAGACTTACAACCTTTAACGGACGAACAGTGTATATTTCGTGAGTTCAAAGCTTATGACGTTTCGATTTTATGTTGAAGTCGTCGTCAAGTAGTACAAATCGACAAAGTCGAAACGTTGTGAACTTTTGAATCAATATATACTTTTCGTCCGTCTCGAATTCTCGAAAGTCGTAAGTCTCGAATTATTTATTTAATTTGATTATAAAATGTCTTTTTTTGTAGTAGGAAAACAGTAAGTTTACTCACCAGTCTTCTCGCGGCCGCCTTCATGTCGGAAGACGATGTTACGAGAATCTTCGCGTCTCCAGAGCACCGAAGGGTCTGGCACACCAGTCGCACGACAGCGGAGGTGCACTGAACCTCCTTCCGGCGCTGCGTTGTCCCCATCGGATACCTCGTCATCCAGGATATCCGGAGGGATGAGCACACCCAACGTCCCCATCTAACACACGCACAAACACGCATTATGTTTTTGCCTCACGCGGATTACGCGAGGTGTGGAATTTTGCAATGCAATTGCTGAACTCTTCCACGCCTTTGGAGGTAATAGTTGTCAGAGAAATAGGTTATCTTCAACTCTGTTTTGTGAAGAGAATAAAATTGTTTTGACTCCGGAGAATTCTATTTCCACCATTTTATCAATAACAAGAAGTAACTTACATAATAAAAATACAACAATTACGAGATGGGACCAAAATACAAGATGTCCTGCTTAAATCAGAATGCTACTTCAGTATTAAGTTCTAATATTCATTCTATTTGTCCATTAGATCAGCAGAATCTAAATACAAGGGTCTGCGAGCAATTCCATTCGAATCTTCGTCTGAGCCTTTCCTTTAGGGACTTTCCTCCCTACCCGCGGAAGGCCCTTCATCACAGAAATTATTGAAATATAGAGCAATACTTAATATAATAATACCAAAGTCTTCGTTTGCATGTGTTTTTAAAACAGTTATCTTCTCTGAAGCAGGGTTTATAATATGGAAAATTGAGTAAATTTTCATTGTGAAGAGTAAAATTTTTCAAATATACAAACTCAAAACAGTACAATTTCTTAAACTGCGCAGAGTGAATGGACTATTTAACTTATCATGCTAATTACTACGATGAATTAGTTTCTTCTAGCATTTATATGCAACTATGTTTAACATAGTGAAATAGGGGTATTTGTACGTAAGTGAATTATTTGAAAAATATCGATGAAGCAATTATGTTTTTTACTGAGAAGGAAAATTGTGTTGAAGGGTGACATGTTTTAGATTCTAACCGTAGTACTGACTCTTTTGGTCATTTTTCGAACCGTGATTGATCAGCAAGGATTAGATACCCCTTCAATCTGTTCATGCTTTATACAGCTACGCTTAAAAAAGCGCATTAAGTTAAATGAAATTTCTTTTCGCTTGATTAATCATTATCAAATTTTAAATATCACATTACCATAAAAATAATTGAATATTAAGATGAATAAAAATCAGATTAAAATTAAGATGAATAAAAATAAGATTAAAATAAAGACATTTAAAATTTAAAAAATAAATTTGAATTCATACGGGTAAATAGATTGACTTCATCAAATCTACAACAGTATTAATTTATTATATGAGAAAAACAATATTAAGTCCTGAAATATATTTAACTCACCGTACACATAAAGTAGAAACTCGTTTAAGATATTCTACATATGAACGAACATAAAAAATACGTCGACGGCAGTAATCGTAAGACACGCGAATGCAGAATCGCCTCTTTTCCATAGCGGAATGTACAACGGAGGCCATTGTAGTTCGTCAGCGTCAGCACCACACCTCTTGTATACACCACCCCGGCTTGCACCATGATCAACGACTGGCTCTCAAGGGTCTGCGAGCAATTCCATTCGAATCTACCTCTGAGCATTTCCCAGAGGGACTTTCCTCCCTACCCGCGGAAGGCCCTTCATCACAATTCGTTTGCCTTATCGGTCACGCATACATAACATTGGAATATGATCTTTTCCTTTGCGTGAAGGGAAAAACCTAAAACAGCGGCAAAAAACGAACCAGGTAAATATAACAAGAAGTTTTGTATTATTTTCGCAATAACCTGGAATGAAACAAATAATTGAGTAAATGTTTCCAAAAACAGAATATGTTTAAATTCATCTCAAGAGCAAACTAGAGAGGATAATCAATTATTGTAAGTCAGGAGAAGAAACACATAACGAATTTGCTAATTTATATCATTATTATCAATATCATTAATAAATATTAATACTCACGATTACGATTTGAATTTTTAAAATTGATATTTACAATCATACACAATTATAACTTCTCTTATTCGTATCTTCCTCTTAGACTGAAGGGTTTGATGATGGCTGATCAAATCTAAAGATACGAATTTGAATAGTATAATATTAAGAATTTTTTTACAGTGTTCTTTGTTCTTATAGGAATGTTTTTAATCTATGCCATATTGTAATGAAATGTACATTTTATATTTGAAACCTTCATGATAGTATTTCATACATCGTCATGTTCATAGGCTCAATACTTATTTTTATGTCCTGAAATTTACTCAATTATTACTATTATTATTATTATTATTATTATTATTATTATTATTTCAGTAGATGTAAAAATTGTCCAGTGGTTTGGATAAGCTATGTAAAGAATTGAACCATGCATTGCCTGATAGTTATCCAGAATAATCCTCTCCAGAACAATCCTACAATGTTTTTTGAATTAAAAAGTATGCAATTATAAATTTACCATTTGTGATGTACACGCACAATATACATATCCATCAACTCCAAATTTTTGCCTCTGTACTATTTATTGAGGGGATTCCAGAACCATGATGCAACCATAACCTTCACACCCATAAATCATCACCACGACCACACCTATCATTCTCGAAACTGCATTAATCTATTCCAGTGACCGCTCCATCATGCACTCCCGATGTACGTACTTCGTATCCAGGCGTTGACATCCTACCCTTCACACGTCGGATTTGGAGTGTGACTCATGAGATTCATGCAAAATCTCCACAGCAAAATACAGCCGATTGCAACGATTAGTGCGTAGGATATAGTAGTGAATGATAAGCAAAGCACTTTAGGGAAATAAAATATTATCTATCAACTTGTTTAATAAAACTTGGACTTTGTGGGGCTAATATTTGAATAAAACAAATTTGAAGTTTTACGGACTCTTATGGATGAAGACTCTGGTGGGTTAGTTTTTAATAAAATTCACACGTACATTTTAGAGGAGTCAATAAAAAATTATCACATCTTTTTGGACAAATACGAAACTTATCCAACAGACGTAAAGAATCTTGACAAACTAGAGACCATTCTTCAAATACATTGTTTTAATTTAAACGATATTACTGATAATTCGCAGTTTTTAATGAATCATATTTTATGAATTACTGTTACAATGACTATTTTTTAGTAAAAACAGAATAGATATGGTTATGTGTTTGACCAGCACATTGTACGCTCATGCTACCTTAACGTTAGTGTCATTCCATGTTAAACAAACAAATAGTCTAAACCTCACCATCTCCGATATTGACGAAGTTTAGTAAGAAGGTTGCCTCCATATAGGATAAGAAATAAAAAATATTAATAGAACACTTCAACTCGTTTGGAATTTAGAGCTCACTTGAATGAAGAGTCAAGAGTCTGCTCTCTACGGCAAAGTTTAACTGGGCACGGGATCCTCATTTTACGGACGTATCACACATACGATTTCTAGCAATTCTCCCTTATTCCTATTTATTAATTTTATACATAGCGACTCTCGTTT
The DNA here is from genome assembly GCA_002313205.1 of Laupala kohalensis. NCBI lineage: Eukaryota > Metazoa > Arthropoda > Insecta > Orthoptera > Trigonidiidae > Laupala > Laupala kohalensis. Next base: position 623,409 of record NNCF01129968.1, read on the forward strand.
AACTCTTGGGCTGGATATAGTCGTTAATCCGCTAAACACTCCACGTTGTAGTTCGCCCAAAAATAGTAAATTTTTTACGATATAAGTTTTTTATATGAGCAGTGTCCGTTCTGCGCCCCTCAATAACAGCGTACGATTGTTCTTACACTTGGTTATTTGTAATAAAATGACATAATTAAACTTGTTTTCAACATTCTCAAAATCCTAACGAAATGTTAAAAACATTTTTGAGAGTTGGTACCCATTTTCGAGTGTTGGTACAACTGACAAAACCACTGCAGAAAGCTGAGAGCAGAGTAAACGCAGTGGGAACACGGCAGTAGGCGGTGACGGTGGACTCAAGAGGCCAACAAGCGTTGCGTACTCGTGATTTATGAGACACGCTTTGGACACGCCACACGCGTGAGAGCGCCATGTTTATGTTCAGCTTGACCTCGCCACGCTGCTGAAGCCCTTGCTTCCACCCCTGAACTTAACTCTCGACCGCCGCCGCTTTAGTATCCTTTGTTTCTCACTGTAGTTCAAATAGGATCTGTCATCATATTACTGTACACACGACTCTATTCCTATTGCAAAGTTCACAATCTCTCGTCATATGACCACCACTCGTAATGATGTCATTTACCGTATTAGTCTAGCATCTAGTTTGTTTTCCTTTGTCCACCATCACGAAAGTAATTGTTCTGTAGACTAAACAAGTAAGTTTCTGCTTGACTTGCAATCTCTCTCTCTCTCTCTACAATGGTAGCCCAACACCCTTGGACGTTTTCATTGTAGATTAAAGAAGTTTCCTACTCTTGTTGATATTTGAGAAAAAATGTTAAATCTAAATTATAGATTCCGAAAACTACCAAAATTCACTATATTAAAAATGTTTGACAATCATAAGAAGTCATAATATTCTAACGAACGTGGGAAGCTGGAAAATAATCACAAGAATTAAGGAAATCTTTACTCTGCATATCCAAATTAAAGGTGATTTTGACTGTATTACATGTAAATGAAATTTCTCAAGACAGTGACCTTTTCTGAAAGTACTAAAACATAAAGAATAATACGCGCATCACATCTTTCCTTTTTGAATTTGATTGAATTTGAATATTGAAATACATCTCGTATTCTCAGGTTTGTCTTTAATACACATTTCACCTTAAATACACCTTGAAATACGTTCAACAATAACTCTCACCTGACTTCTCATAGGATCCGTGTTGATTTGACACATATACGTGCCTGAATCGTTCTTCTGAACGTTGGACACGTGCAACTTCCACGTGTTGTGCCCGTTGTGCGTCACAGCCAGCCTGGGATTGTGAGTTACCATGTGGTCGTGTATGGCGAGGATAGCCTTTGAGTCAGACTTAATCCACGCCACCTACACACACAATGAAATTTTTCAATGGAATTGTCCTCTAAGTTTCAGAGAATGGATCAAATTGTTGTCCAGATATTGTCACATGCAAAAGGCCTGTAATGTACCATACAGGTTTACGATAAAAAAGGAACTTTTTTAATTAATTCAAGAAAATGAATTCTTTTATTCGGGCTTTAATCCTCAATACATGAAGAATAATTTATACATTAAGAATAAATAATGCAAGAATTACGACATTTTATGGACTGAAATTATATATTTTGTGATGAGTCTCGCATTATTTATTTGATTAGATTATGCAATGGATTTTAATTGTATTAGAATTAAGAATAAACTCTAAAAAATGTAAAACAATAGTTTAGAAATAAAATAACACAAAAAATAATCAGAAGACCACAGTACAGGAAGTTACGATCTTCTTACTCGAGGTCTTCCTCAAGGAGTTATAAAGCATAATTTTGTGTAATCAACGGTATGCAATCGCAATGGAGACCATGTAAGACTCTTTCAGATATTTTCATATAAAAAAGTGTTTATTAGATAACCGAGTGTGTTACAGACAGAGTCCATACTGTTCCAGTGCAATCTAGTACTGAAACGTTGTCCTGGTCGACCTACGAGGCCGAAGGACAGGCCAAAGAATGAAGGAGAACGTGCAGACTCTGTGTCTAGGAGAAGATACAAATCGATGATGCCAAGTGAACACAACGAATAAGGTGAAAGCTTTAGACGGACAGAATATTATAAATACAGTGCTTCGTTGATCATCGTCCTCACTTCGTTGCAGCTCCTCAGAGGAACGACAACGTTAGGACTCGTCATGGCAACGCAGCTAGATTAGAGCTTATGGGTAAAGTGTTGCAGTAATCCACATGTATTTCAATTAACTTCGGTATTCTCTCCGATGAAATCACATATTGGCGCATCGACTCCAAGAAGTATTTACTATCATGCCGCCACTACAAGACGATTCGACTGCAGTAACATCCAACATCAACTATTTTTTGATACTCTTTTATTGATTTTAAACTCAAAGATATACAAATTAATACAAATTTAATTATTGGTCTCTTTTATTAATATGATGATGATAATTATTACTATCCACATTTCAAATGAAGTCAACATGTGACTTTGTTGTAACACTTTGTGCGCTAATTTTCTTGTCGTGAAGTATTTTCAATAGATCACTTTGACGATCTATCGAATTTCACATGTTTTGAAACGTAATGACTAATGTGTTCGAAACACTCGTCATTCTCAATTAGATGTTCTCCTCCGTATATTTAGGTTTCTTCATTACTAATCAGGTATCGTATGAAGTCTCTTTTTTCTATGTCATGTTACAATCCCAGAGAATGTGATTTGGTGATATATCTCCTTTTCCGCATACGCATTTCCCGTCCGATCTCTTTCCGATTCTTCTACATAAGTTTGGAAAAGGTTCCGTATCTCTTGAAGGATTCAAATCATTTACTATTTTTTTGTCACCTCTTTTGATGAATTCGTAAACTGACCACCCTTTTGATATGTCCCACGCAGTCATTAATTTCATATGATTTTCGTTTTAACTCCCTTGTCCTTTACGTCGTATTCGTTGAAGTCCATTCGTCTCTTTACCGCAAGCAATATCGCAAGCAAAGCTTCTTTGAGTGAATGTCAATTGGTGGAATTCCTAACATAATTTCAATAGCCGTCGTTGGTGTTATTGCATAGTATCCACTAACCTTAGAAAACGAAGTCGCTGTATGATTTCTTTGTGTATGTATATTTATTATACGATTCGCCCATACTTTAGTATCATATCCGGTTATTGGTCAAATTCCTTCTTTGTATTCAAGTATTTTAATGAGTTCTTTATTAAGTATGTTCCAGGTAGGTTCCTTTTGTTGCATCCCATGCGCATTGCTATATTTCACAAATTGCTATAATAATAATACATTTATTGTCAAAAAACAGTACAAACTGCGTATGACCACGAGGAGGACAATAAACTAATTTACTCTCCGGAAGCAAGCAAGGGACCATCCCATCAATTCCGATCAAGGGCCCTAAGGCAGAGGCGGATTCAAAAATTTCAGCAAAAGTTCCTAGATAAGATAAAAAGTTAGCTGCGAGTTATAATACTAATAGAATGTCAATATGTTTGTAATTTTAAGCAAAAAATTACATGTAAGTTATTATCGAACTATAGATTATTCTGAGTATAGTGCTTAAAAATTGAAATAACACTAAATTCACGATTTATTGTTACAATAGACCCGCCCCTAGACAAAGCCTAGAGAACCTGTATGATAAATCCGCCTCTACCCGAAGGAAAACCGGAGAAAAACCCGGGCCAGGATGGGGCTACAGAATTTATGTACACAAACGTGCCAATGTTGAGTACACATAAAACTAAATTAATATGAGCCATAAGACAACACAATCATGCAAGAAAATAGTTTTTGAAATTGTTATAAGTTGTTTAAAAAGTACTACAGCAATGGCGTGATATAGTACAAAACGGATTTAACTTTTATTAAAATCAATAAATTCTTTTACAGTGTAGAAGCGCTGGTGCAGGAGGTAGTTTTTAACCGCGGATTTGAACAGATTCAATTTCATAATATCTTTTATATTCTTGGGCAGGGAATTATATAGAACGATTCCCGAATGGTATGGTCCCTTTTGGCAAAGAGTGGTTGACACTCTAGGGCGATGAATATTACTACTATTGCGTGTATAGTGTTCGTGAACGAGACTGTTTCGTATAAAGCAAGGGTGGTGCTTCAGTAATTCGGTCTTAAAAAACACGACCGTTTCATAAATATAAATGCAGGGAAGTGTTAAGATATTTAATTCCTGGAATAAAGGTTTACAAGAGATTCGGGGGTGAGATTTACAAATTATCCGAACTATCCTCTTCTGAATTCTGAAAGTTTGAATCCTCTGACCGGAATTACCCCAGAAGGTAATGCCGTAACGTAAATGGGAGTAAACGTTTGCAAAATATACGCAACGGGAAATACGTGGACTAACTGCGTTAACTAAGATTCGGAATGCGTAACACAATTTGCTTAATTGGGAATTAAGATTGTCAATGTGACAATTCCATTTGAGGTTGTCTTGAATATGGAGACCTAAGAATTTAGTATTCGTAATATTTTTTAATTGTGTTCCGTTTAAAGAAAAACAAACCTGGGATAAAGATTTTGTATTACTATTGTGAAATGACATAGACACTGTTTTGTCAGTGTTTACAATGAGACGATTTGCATGGAACCAAGTCGAAAGGTTAGACAAAACTTTTTGAGCATTGGCGTGTTTACATAGTAAATTAGTGTCATCAGCAAAAAGAACCATTTTGCAATCTGATGTGGATGATGACATGTCGTTCACATACAATAAAAAGAGTATAGGGCCGAGAATTGATCCTTGGGGTACTCCGCAAGTAAGTGGCTTTGTTTCTGAAAGACAACGCTCAAGTATTTTATTTTTAGTATAGGATATTTCTACCTGTTGATATCTATCTTTTAAATAAGAAGTTAGCCATTGATGTGGAAGTCCACGAATGCCTAAAGAATGCAATTTGGAAAGGAGAATTTCGTGATCGATGACATCGAATGCTTTGGATAAGTCAAGAAAAACACCCTGAGGATTTTCTCCACGGTCTAGAGATGTGGTATCATCGTTTAAGAAGGAAAATATGGCGCTTTTAGTGGAAAAGGATTTCCTAAAACCGTGTTTATCGTCAGAGAGAATGTTATTTTTTGTTGAGGAAGGTGAAGGAGTGGGTAATGTGGCAGGTGGATGATGTGAGGTCAGATGTGAAGCTAGGAGAGAACCGAAGTGCTGTTTCCCAGACGGTCTTAGGTGTAAACATTGCTGTGTAAAGTCCTTGGCAGTCAGGTGTGGTTGCAAATCAAAAAATGTGATTTTTGTGTCTGCCAGGTGATGTTTAAGGGAGATATTTGCCAGGTTAATTTCGTGGTTTATTTGTGGAACGTTGAAGCGTGGAGGCAGGTTAGACAGCACTATGTTCGTGTGCAGGGAGGCCATTTTTAGTTTCTGTAGATGTTTAGATGCGTTGAAATGACCACCCAAGTTAATATCGATCTGCCCACCTATGATGATTACTGTGTCCCGCTCAGTGAGTTTTTTAGTGTAAGTGTCCAGTTCTTGAATAACTTCAGCCAAACGAGCGTTTGGCTTAAAGAAACCGGAGACTGAGAACTGGCTAGGAAGAAATGCACGCAATACGGAGGACATCTGACGACCGTGCGAATCAGCTAGTATGAGCACGTTTGATTTCTGCGTGGAAGTGTTGGTATCATCTCTGGATAGCACTACTTTACGTGGTTTTGGGCGGCTGTGCTTACCAGTGCGTGGTGTGCGAACAGGTCTGGGTACTGGACGGGAGGGGATGAAACGAGGAAAGGGAGGAAACAGGAACATGTCATCTAACACACTAAACCTATTCTGAGTGAAGCGTGGTGCATGTGTCCTTGGTGTAACCGGGTGGTAGCAGTTGAAAGTAAGGCGAGAATTCCTAACTGTAGTCCAACCGCCGATCGTTTTCTTATTGATCTCTTCCAGCGCACTGATCCGTGTGTCAATATAATGTACCAAGTTATTGAACGCCTTCTGAAGATCAGCTTTGAATGAGTTGAGGAATGCGATAGTGTCCATTGTTGTGAGAAAGTTAGCAACTTAACGACAAAAGCAAATGAGAATACACGAAAACTGACAACTAACACTGAATGAAGGATGCGAGTATAATAATATATTTATTACTACGTAAGTTACAAATGAGATAATAAATAAATTAAATATACAAACACAAACCGACGACAAAAATGATTGAAATAATTATTTAGGGCGACCACTGGAGATTAATTAATTCGACAATAACTACCGTATATTGTGTTAAAATGCAAATGAATACGAAAGAATCAAGAAAATCGAATTGTAAAATGATGTAATATGAAATTATGACGACGAAAACTTGGGTGCAACAATGAAGCAGGGTTTAAATAAGTAAATAAACAAACCGACAACTAAAATGACAGAAATAATTTAGGATGACAACTGCAGGTAAATTAATTCGACAATAACTAAGGCAATATTATGTTAGATTGTAATGAATAACTACAAAAAGATCACGAAACAAATGGTAAAATATTGGAATAATTCCTATACTTCACTATACTATGTTCCTATACTTCACAAATTTTAAATTTATGATACTATCTTTTTGTCCTTTCACTTACGTGGTGCCATTTACGTATCCTTATGCTATAGAACTTGTCTATAACAGTGTACTCTCTATTTAAATTCAGTCCATGAGGAAGATCTCAATAGGGTGGTCGGAAAGTTAAAGACATGTCTCCAAATATTGCGTTGCTATCCGGAGAGTTAATATACTTCCTTGCTCTTATGCCGAAGGCACTCTCGCAATAATTGAAAATTAAATTGTTAAAAACATTATCATAAATAGAACCACGAATATTTTAAATACGGTCTTAAAATAATTACGAACTTAGTACAGAGTACTTATGTATCAATTTAACATATTAGATATTGAAGATTTTTTCTCCCAAACTCATGTCTTACACAAAAAATTGAATATAGTGATTTGGTGCTTTTAATAAGAAAAATACTTCTTGGTCATAAAATAACTGTATTTAATCGTATCCAATTCTTTGAACCAAAGATTCTTTCATGGAAAGATTTTTGTGAAGCAGTACTTCTCTGAGAATAGCGTTGGCTTTTTCCGGAGGACTTACAGTTGGGGGGTGTCTGTAGCAAGAGTCACGACGAGGAGAAGAAGGTGGGAGAGTTTGCCAGTACAAGAGACTAGGGGAAGGAGGGAGGGAAACTACGAGGAGAACAAGGGAGGAAGAACAAAGAGCACTAGGGATGAGAGAAGAAGAGAAAAGCGTAGCGGAAGCAACTCCCTCTCTTCCGGCGCGCGGCTGCAAACTGCGTTAGCAGGTAACTCGATCATAAGCAACCGCCAACTACCGAGTCTTGCGGCGCGCCGAGGAAGTGCCTTAATAAACTCGATAGAGACCCAGCATCCCGCAGTGGAGCTGATTGGTAGCACATTGTGAGTGGAAGACCCTATTCGCGGTTGTCTGTGTCTCCTGCTTTTGCCCCATGGCTGCAATGAGAGAGGGAACAAATTGACGCTTTTATAGCAAACCATTACATTTCGACTTCATATCTGATGTCTTTGCAGGGAATACTCAGAAATTATTACATTGTTACAGATCTTCGTCTGTCACAATGGAATCTGATCCAGCAGCAAGTACATTTTTCTGAATTTATTGGAGGATTACGAACACAAACCATTATTCAAAGACGTACGCATATTGTAGAGCCAGCTATGGAGGATAGGACTCGGTTTCGGAGGCGTCTTCGGCATAGTTTTTGTGTTGATTACTCACATTTGATATAAAAGTGTACATTGTAAAAATATTTATTTTATTTCTTCACTTATGGGTTAATATTTATGTTAAGAAATAGGTGAGCGAAATTGATGAGTGAAGACAGACCCACCAAAATATCCAAAAGTACGCCAGGATGGCTAAAGTTGGCTCTGACGTTATGCTTTATCAGTCTCTACATAATTCTCCAATATACTTGATTTCTACAGTTTTCCTCTGGAAAAAGGTAGCTTAAGTTAATCAAAAAGTTAATTTCATTATTAGTACAAGAAGTGATTTGTTGGTAATGAAACGTTAGTTAAAGTTAATCGCGTTAACTATCGAATATTTTATGTTTAAATCAGTAAGACGAAGATTATATTAAGATAAACAGGTTTATTGAACCTAATTAAAGATTTACAGATGTATGATGAATAGAGGTCTTAGTATTGGATGAGGTCTCTTCGTTTCATGTTAAAATTTTCAAGTTCTGAAGAAAATCTTTTATTACGAATTATAGTTCGTGTGGATATAATATTCCATAAAATACAAATTCATCTATTTCAGACTATTGGTCCAACACAGTTTAAAACACATAGTTTCGACTGTGGCACAGTCCTGTTCATGTGAATAAAAATGTATAAAAATAAAATGTATAAACATTTTTTATTCACCTATAGAGTATTGTGTTCACGGTCGAAACTGTGTTGAACCAATAGTCTGAAAATGATGAATTTATATTTGATACGCGTTTAGTGTGTAAAATACATTTTCTTGTCGAAACATTATGTCATTATGAAGCATTTTAAGGAATAGCAAAGTTCAATTTGACAAATAGAAATATTTCACAATGGAGGGCAACATCTGTCAGAGTGTCTTTTGACTCTGCGTCTCGCCAGTTTTTCACGAGCTTTATTTTGTAGAGTTGTTGCTCTGAGACGTTTGTGTCCACTGAGAGATACTGAAGAAATCACCCCTTTCTTCTTCATTTTTGCCTCAGTAAGGGAAGATAAATTTAATAGAAGTTAAGTAGGTCATTAATGGTTTCTGAGATTCGCTTTGAAGTAAATAAGTTAAACAATGCGTTAAGTGCATTCATTGATGATTAACGAACTGACGTATTTTTGCCCATGTCTCGGAGATTTCTATTGACGCTTCATATCAATATCAACAAATATAGAGGAAATAATGTACTAGCAATAATATCAACGACTCTGTATAAATATTTTAACATCGTCATTTCTCTCATTGAATCAGTACATGAAGAGAAGAACAGGATTGTTCCGACGATCTCCAACTTACGTACTAAACCCAGTGTTTACTCTTATCATACTCATGGGATCACTTAAAGACATGTTAATGTTATCTTAAACTAGAAATATCGCGGATTCAAAAAATTGCAAAGAAGAATCATGATATAAACAAAACAATTTTTGATCAAAATCAAAAACACGATTTTCAATTCACAATATGCAAACGTTGTTGCGATGAAATATGACAAAGCAGAGAATCAGAAAAGAATAGTTTCTATTCTAAACATTATATAACAAATTGTTATTGTCTGGTAATTTGAGAATACATATCATCTTATAAAATGAGTCCTCACACCTGCTCACCAAAACGATGAGTGAGACTAGAGAATAATTAAATGTATCATTCTATTAGCTAACTGGAATTGTTATCAGAACACAGGCAGAAAGTGTGGTTCCACTATCTGATCCTCGGTGACAAACAGCGCATCGTGGAACAAAGGCCATTCACCTTCGAAAAGGAGATTTCTTAAGGAACAAGATAGAAAGTAAAGCGATTACGGAAAAGGCCGAGGAAAAGAGCAAGAAAGACGATATCTCAGCAAACGAAGAGGAAGCATGGAATTGGGGAAAGGAACCGGGTTCTGGAGAACGTTCGGCGCAAAAACCCATTCAATCAGATCAACGATGGGGGATGCAACGGCAACGGAATGGTTGAGAGGATGAGGGGTAACTTAGGTGGTGGCGGTTACTGAGACGGATAAATGATGATGAGATGGCGGAAGAGGAACATGAAAGAGGGAGGTTGTGCGAACGGAAATGTATGAAGACGAGGCGATAGAGGAAGTTGAAGGGACAGAGGTGGCATATTCGATTGGCGTAAGCTGAAGGTAGAGGAGATGGTTACAATAGTAGGAAAGGATAAAATATTGTTGAATTTAACGGGTTGAGCAAGGAGGAATATTGTGTCAAAAGTTGAAGGTAGAAGAGATGGTTACGGTGGCGGAGAAGGATACAAAAATTCTTGAATATGTGACGATAAATAAGGAGGATGAGTACCATCCACGTGGAAGTTTGGAAAAATAAAGAATAGGAGAAGAAAAGTGGGTAATTAAAAATCGAGCGAAGATAAAGGAAAATTCTACTAAAGATTTACTATGATTATTGTACAACTGACAGATATTGAACCAACATTGTATGGAATAGGTGATAGGAGAGACAAACTCTAGCTGAAAACCTCACTTAGTACTACCCGAGCGGGATTTGGACCTGTGCTCTACCACTCAACGATACGGTGGAAGCAAAGGAACTATCACTACACCACCGCTTCCTATAGAAAAACAACTCCTAACATAAAGTCATTACAGCTGTGATAGGCGCTGAGAGAGAAATATGAAACCATCGCTTGAACTCGTCTCCGTTCTTCACCGTTGAGATTTCAAAAGTGGCCAATAAGTTGAATCAACAAGAGAAGTGATTGTGGCTCAAAGACGAAGAAGAGACGAAAAAAAAAGAGGACAAGAAAACAGTTTCTTCCTTTTCCTCAGAGTGAAAGTGTTCTCTTCTTTCTAGTTTCGCCTCCGCGCCTCATCAATTTTCCTCGCAATAGATCAAAAGCACCGACGAGTGATGTCTCCTAGTGCTTAAGAGAAGCAGGGTCTCCGATAGGAGAGTGTCTTCGATCTAAGCGCATGTATTGATGGCATCTGGTCACCGTGATGGACACGCTTCCTTTTATTTTCTCCGTGGAAGGAAGGAAAAAAAACGATGAACGGAGACTAACTGTAGCTCTTGTAGAAGAGAAAACACAGCAAAAGAGGACCAACCTTTGAAGAGTATAATCGTATTTAATCACGGAAAGAAGCCGCATCTAGAAAGATTATAAAAAGCAATTAAAATCGCATGGAATCGTAAGTCACACGGAAGCAGGTAATCGATCATCCCATGAATTACAATTTTAAGAAATACAACAATTATAAATTACAAAATAATAATAAAATAAGTTTATATAACTATAAATAAATCTGGTGTGTCAAATGAATACGGTTTAAAATTGAATGAAAACACTGATAAAACTTTCGTGGAACTGATAACTCTGGATACACAACTAATGTAAATAAATTGAATATCTTGAATATAAATTGTAAGTTAAAACAAAAAAATAAATAAATTTGCAACTGAATTTAGTAAAAGAGTGAATGATTTGTTCGTTTTTCAAATAACTAGTCTTGCGTTATAATGGTTTTAATCATAGCCAATAATTTCTTCTGCGATATATAAACAGAATACTAGAGATCAAATCTTGTAAAGATATTCGAATATATTAATTTTGTTGAATTATATCCCCATCTTTGGACGCGATAGCAAAGAATAGTAATGGTGTGGAAGGAACTTAATTTTGATAACTGCCAATTACGCTCATCACCAAACTATGTTTGGGAAAATCTAAAATTCCATTTCCATTTTCTTAGAATACAGCTAATAAACGGCACCTTGCATCATTTGCAGTCAATGTATTTTGAGATAATGTACGTTTGAGATAATTTTGAGCACAATGGGTCTTTTACTTCATTTATACAGTAATTTCATTATTCGTTATTTAAACTCCCCAAGGAGCTCTATCTTCAATATACCTCCATGGCGGAGGTTTCCCTGCAAAGAGAACTCCCCATCGAACAACCCCTGGGGAGTGGTAGAGCGACCCCATCGCCTCTTATTTGATTGCTGCGGGGCAGTACCCTGCCCGAACCGTCAAGTGTATTAGTCCCCTTCATCCCAGTGAAATACGATGGCTGGTGATTTCTTGAAGAGTATCGGCGTTTCTTCGAGATCGAATATTTTTGTGTATAATAAAGCGTCCTTGTCCTTTGGTTTTGAAGATACAAAGAGCATTGAAGATTATTGCAAGAGCTTCGGGAATCGTCTAAAACAAATAGTCAGTTATATCTATGTTAACAAACATGAAATTACAAAGTATACATATTCTTGATTTATTTTAAAATTGAATGAGAAAAACCTCATTGGAACGCTTGGAAATAATATCAATTCCCAACAATATAATTTGCACTAATGATATGCCAGAAAAATTAGGACACCTTTTTTAAAAAATACGGGGTAGTTAAAAAATAATGAATTTAACGACATAATATTTGTGAATAGAAAGTAATACAAAATTATCCCTAAACGATACTCATCAAACTCTCCCACAACAGGTCCTGAAGGTGCCCAAGGGGTTCACGGAGGATGGAACTTCGCAATAACTAGGCCTGGACATAACAAGGAAGAGATGAGGCCAGCATCTCGCTCCGGTCGATTTTACCCTAGGATAGTCCCGGGACTCATTTTACAGCTGGCTGAGTAGACCTGAGAGTCAGTCTGGATGCAGAGGTGTGATGAAAAATCCTCACTCGAGGCAGACCTAATCCCGGTCATCCAGTCAGCAACTCAGCAATATACCATTGAGCCACCTTTACTCCTATTATTCTCCTAATCAATACAAATATCAGGTTCACGATTCTACCAGTAGTTGTGAAATGAAGTCATATGAATTTGCTTTCAGTAACGGGAACATGTCAAGAATGCTTCATCCTCTAACGTTTTCCGCTAAGGAAGGGTTTGGCTGCAAGATCTTTAGATTTAAAAATGTTTAATTTTATTCTTCTGGAGATTTGCAAAGTATCTTCTTTTTGTCAACCTCTTCCCGCTAGCATCAATGAGATAACGTAGAACAACAACTGCCATCATGTCAGTGCATCTGAACATGTTGCAACGCGTCTGGAGAGAAATCCTACCCCACTGCTGACCCCACTGATTTGGAGTGGTCACATTGAACTATTGTCTTATAGGAAATAAAGCTTTATTATAAGCTGAATACAGGTGGTTTTATTAGAATTGTGTAAAACATTTCATTAATAAAAAATTACATCAAGAAATCGTTTCATTCTTCTTTAATTATCTGCATTTAAAAATTATTTTGATTTTTCATCTCTAATATAACTGCCTTACTCGTTCAATCTGATCCTAGTGTTGTTATTAATTTAATTTCGCATGTTCATTCAAAACATAATAACTCAAATACGGCATAAATAACAATAATAATTTATTGTGGAAATGACGTCTCAAATAACAATATTTGTATACCAGTATATATCATGTTCCACCGTTCTAAGGTAATCACACAGAAAAGAGAATTTTATTCATTCCTGCTAAAAGACCGGAGTAACTGCAAAAGACGTATTTGGTTCCCTGGAAAAGATCGGAGAGAATTTCACTTTTATTTACATCCATCTTTTATGGTGGTTAATTCTAATTGAGAAGCTCTCTTAGTATGAATATTATAGAACTGATATGTTCCAAGAAATATTAAAAATTCAATTATCTTAGTTGTATTAAAAGTACGAATACGTCCGATTTCAGGATAAAAAGTTGATGTATTCAAATATTATCAGTCATTTAATAATTAGTATTTATTAATACTTGTATTGGTATTCACTTTTTATTTGTATTTTTCAGAGAAGTCCCGATGATAAACGCCTAGCGAACGAAAATAAACTTTGGGGACAGGGCTTCAGCTAAATGCGAGGAAAGGATGCGACTTTCATGAAAGTTTACAAAACTAATGGTCAAGTGACACATCTACTTGATACAAAGAAGCATCAAATTATTTATAGGTGGTGTTGGTAATGTTTTGTATATGTAATTCAAAATGAAATTAATTTTCTTAGTCTCGCCAATCACATATATATTTGGTTCGCGAGACTACGAAAATTAATTTCATCAAATTATTTATTGATTTTTAACCTTTCCATTTTTTATGATTGTCATAAAACATTATCGTAATTTGTGATTGTTACGTACATCATCATTAAACGCGAGTACTTTTTAGAGTCATTAAATTATATATAAATGAATAATAATAATATAAGAAAATAGTCATCTATCTTGGTAATTCCTTGGAAATTCTTTTAATACCTTCCCCCTAAAGATATGCTTTTGTATAGGTCTTGCATCGAGGGGAATAATAAAATACGATAGTCCAAAATATTACTTATTGTTTGCTTGAACATAAAATAGTGTTTTGTATAGAGAAACACAACCAGAACAAGAAATAATCAATTAAACAAAATAACAAAAAGAAGACAAAAGACGGAGGCGATACTAGCAAGACGAGACTGACGCAGCGGGGACAGTGAACGTCTCCGGGACTCCCATTTGTCTTAAGTACAAGAACTTCATTTTCTAAACCATTTAACAATGCTAGAATGTGACTGAATGCTTTAATTTAGAAAATCATTTAAAAGTAATCCGAAGCTCGATGAGTGCGTGGGGTTATTAAAGAAGATGCTGTTCGTGGGTTATGGGGAGAAGGCAATGGTGTAGCAGGGAACATGTGCTGCGGAGGTTTAGCGCAACCACGGCTTCCGTCCCCGTCTGCTATTAACTCGACTCCGCCCAAATCGTCTCGCAAATGGCAGCCAGTGCCGGGTCATTGTTACTCTCTACTAAACAGGAGTATCATTCGGTATATCACCTGCATAATATCACTAATACTCCGAGGATTCTCCATCAGTCGAATGATCGAAATAAAACTAACTAATTCTATTAAATATCCATTAGGGACAAATATATAAAAATGAACACCATATCAGCGACATCCAATAAAAATTAGTTTCAGATATTGACTAATATATATGAATTTTAATGAATTAGGCAAGGCTATTCATGGGAATGGAAACAAAAAGTAAAAACTTGAAAATAATGTTTAAAGAATTGACAGTTTCCGTTTTGGTGTAAATTTTGTTAGATATCAACTGAAGACTAATATCATTACATCTCTCATTTCGATACCTCAGGACCATCAAAGGTTAGATAAGAAATTGTCAGGACTAACGGAATAAAGAATATAATAATTAAATATAATAATAAATGGTTTAGAAGTCATCGCGGTTGTGGAAAGCGCTGAACAACGGTTCGATCCCCGGTAGGAAGTGTGATTTTTCATAACACCTGAACATACAGACTGACTGAGGCCTACTGAACCTGCTGTAAAATGAGTATCGGATCGATCCTGCGTCAAACCGACCGGAGTGAGATGCTGGTCACATCTGCTCCTCATAGTGTCTAGTAATTGCGGATCTCTTCTCTCAGCGAACCCCACGGGCTCCTTCGGAACCTGTTGTGGGACAGTTTGGCTATGACTATTTACATAAACTATGGCATTGAAAAATTAATAACTTATATTTAAAATTGTATGGTTTAATGTTCCCCTATACTATTTGTTGGGTGGGCTATATTTTTGTGCTCTGTACTCGGAAACATGATAAACAAGTGACGACCTATCGCTGGAGAAACTGGAACCGTTTGGGGCGATGTCTGGGCTGTGAGACTCACGCCCTCGAGATCGTGCTAAGCGAGGCTGGACTACAAAGAGACGACTGCATATAAATTAAATTACGAACAAAGATCTTTATGTTATCGATTTTTCTCTTATTATTTCTCTTAAATAATACAAATCTTCCTAGAGGCTTGCAAGAATATATAAATCCTAGTTTACTTTTGATTCATAGGAAGGCATATTCTCGAGAAGAATTACTTTAACAAATATTCTTGAAAGAGAGTGATAATGTATTAATAAAGTAATTTACTCAAAATGGTGATGTTACCAAAATGATTGTGGTAATTGAAAAATGAGTAATGGAAGAATTAGTCTTCTTTATATTTCTTTCTCACATGCGAACAATAATTGATTTTTTAATATTTTCATACGTTGTGTAGTGAAAACGCTCAAGATATATCGCAATCGTCCATAAGAAGGGCATAAGTCCTAATTTATTTATCTTAATATCAGAGGTTTACAGAAATCTTAATGTTCCCTAATAACGAAAAATACTACTTAAACAATCTCAATTACAAAAAATAACTTACGGAATTATATATGAATACAGGAGTGTAAAAACATTAACTTGGGATATTTTGTACTCTTGTATTTAAAAATTTGGGAATAAAAATGCTGAAGTTTATAGAAAATTCAGATATATTTTGTGTTACTTAAAGTAGCGTTTCACATTACCTTTATTAAAAACTTTTTTTGCCATTTTCGGGTAATCT
Organism: Laupala kohalensis; assembly: GCA_002313205.1. Taxonomy (NCBI): domain Eukaryota; kingdom Metazoa; phylum Arthropoda; class Insecta; order Orthoptera; family Trigonidiidae; genus Laupala; species Laupala kohalensis. Next base: position 639,551 of record NNCF01129968.1, read on the forward strand.
GAGTCACTGATACATATATGCAATAACTGTATTCAGTTTTAAATGCTTTTTGTATTAAATTATTGATTTATAAGTATATAAAAATTGTTTAATTGTTGATGAAATTGAAGTTACAAAAAAAAATACTCCAACTTGGATAATTTCACACAGAGACTTCATCTCTTATTGCCTTCTTCAGCCTCATTGTTTCTTTATCATTGAAGAGCACCGTCACCATTTCAGCACCATCATTACAATCCCCATCGATTCAGATATTTGTTCTTCGTCACCGACGCACAGTCACTGCTGATGTGGGAAGTGCTCGTCTTACTCCAGTACGGTAGACTGTAAACGAAATACAGAAATTCCTCCACCAGTGTCCCATCGTCTCAGCTTGCATACCTACTTACTCTTGCTTGTCTCTTTTCTTTACTGCTCGCTGCTGAATGTTTGTGTTCATTCCGAGTAGGATTAACACTTTTGTAGGTCAACGACTCAACACATTTGATATAAAGTATTACTTAAATTTCAACGAAACCCATAATAATGTTTCGGCGATGGATCATATTCATTATGATACAAATAGATTTAAAAAATGCTTTTTGGTAGAATTTAGAAGTAATTTAAAGGAAAAGATTTTCTTCCTTAAAGAAAAACCTCATGGAAATTATAACCATAAAATATATTTATATTAAATGGAATACTTCTCCGATTTCATCCTTCTAGTTCATGTATATATAGAAGCATTAAATATGAAAGGGAAGACTTAAAGAAGATATTACACGAGGTAGCTCTAACTGATGAGTGGAAACGTTTTCTTTCACCATTCATTGTTTCGTAAGTTTGATACTTTATAGTACAAAACAGTACACCAAATTGTTGCTTTTTGTAATACATTAAATATTTAATACATTGCTATCGCATATGAGTATTTCCATAAAATTAATGTATTTGAATATGACCATTCGAACCAAACATAATTTAAAATGTGAAAACAAAGAGTACTTGATGGAATTGAAGTTCTCAGAAGATTGACAACATTTTTTCGTTGTATCACACTTCATAGTAATATATAAAAATTGAATTTTGTTCGTATCTTACTTATCTACGATCTTATAAACAAAGGGTTTTCAAAATGATAGGATTTTCGGACAATTCGCATTTTCCATAAGATGCAGAACCATTTGACTTAGAACACGTGCTAGGATTGAACCAAAAATGTAATGGCGGTTAATCCAGGTATTACTGTTATGTTTCGACGTGTGTAGCAAGAGCGGCCTCTCGTAGCCTTAAATTGTTTGGAAACTCCTAAGCGAGATCGTAAAGTATTTTTAATTATTTTCCCAGCTCTCACGTGCGGAAGTCAATACTTTTTCGTGAATGCAGTACAACAATAATTAAGCTCAATACAAATAAAAATAAATATTTATTCATAAAAGTATTTGTGTACACAATAATTAAGAATCATTCGTCCGATCTATATTGTCACTAACGACCCGAGCGAAGCCGGAAGAAACAGCTAGTTAGACAATAAATTAAAGTTATGACATGTAATATATTGTTACACAAATAATTTTAAATCATTTTATATTTCCGTAGGAAATTCTTGAGAAAAATGATTTTGTCATCCATGAAAACTGTATTATTCCCTTCCCAAGTACAGTCTTTTCCTCCGAACAACTGAACATTGATTCTAAGATCCACCTCGAAGAAAAAGAAGCATTCCAAGACCTGGCTACCCCAACCCTCGTCGTGCGTCGACTTAGATTCCCGAAAACGCATCTCCCTCCAACAAGACCCGAGACGCCTCGACGGATCTCCTTCCATCTCGAGACGCCTTTCGATCCCAATGGGACTGACGCTGGATGGGAAGGCAGCAAGAAAGCATCGCAAGGCGGCTCATGCCTGAAAGTCGATTCTTCTACTTGAATAGTAATCCCTGAAGACCTCGGTCGTCTCTTCAAAGAGTATCCGGAGAAATGACCTCGACTTGTATGCTCGGCCGCTCCGGAACCTCCTCCGTCGCTCGCTCCGCTGTTCGCTTGTTTCCGAAGCGGGACCTCGTGGGCTGGGAATCCCGGAAACGGAGTGAGTGTCTCCCGTTGTACCTCGCGCTGGCCCCCGGGCGGTTCTATCGGCCGCCGAGAGAGAGCTCTGCGCGTCGGCGATAACGGAATTATCGCATTGGTTTGGATCGACTGACTGGCAGGACCTGACCGCTGGGGAGAGGAATGGGTGACGAGGGACGGGGGGGGGTAAATGCTGTGGTTTGGGGGATCTCGTCGTCTTGGACAGACGCAGAGCAATCGCTCATATGGGACGTTTTAAATCCACACTTGTCACTCATAGAAAGAAGAAGAATAAATGTAATGGCGAAATCTGCAAAGATTTTTCAAGAAATCTGGAAATCAAGAAACTTTTCAGAGAAAGTTAAAGCATTTCTATAATAGAACAAAATACACAATTTTATTCCACTTCGTAAAATAACACAACTTGTATTCGAACCAACTGCTTCTACGGGGCACTATTAACAAAATATATTCACAATATTGAGTTATTCACAAACTGAATAGAGAATTAAAATATATTCACGAATCAATAAGACTTAAAATATTACAAATATAAATAAAAATAATAATATTTATAGATAACAATGGCCGATATTAATAAAAATAAATCGATTATTTAACTACATTTTGCGTTTAGTTTGTGGCATGTACCGAAAATAAACCAGATAACTTCGCTCTTAATAGTTTAGAATATTAATAAAATGATAAATAGTTCACTGATGCATGCAGAAAACAATATAAAATCACACATGAAGAACATTACATATTTATAAAACAAACTTGCTAAAAAACTGAATATTTATGAGCGAAAGAAATAATTTCCGTTTATAAATTTCACCTGGCCTACCATTTCATTTCTCGTTATTAATTTTTTATGAAATTTCAAGGAACAAACTCATTCAAGAAACAAATTCTAAAAGAAAATTAAACTATTCACACAATGTATATTATTTACTATTTTAGAATTTTAATATAATGAATGATATACTTATTGAAAACGGGAAAACATAAGAAGAGTAGACTCCACATAATATTTTAAATGATGTTTTTTCAAATTAAACTTAACTTGTGAGAACTTTTTGACTAAAAAGAATTAATTTATAACAGATATTATGATTGCGTATATTTTATGATAAATTAAAACAGAAAACTTGCAAAAGAAACTGGTAAGGGCAGACATACAAACTTTACTGAAATTTAAGTTAGCAGCTTGCGTGCGCATCTTGGTAATCTTGCATCATCAGAGGTTAAAATATCACGTTTTCCTTGAAATATTTTTCAGAATAAGCAACCAAGATTCATTGAACAATTTGAATAAGATAACGCTACATTCAGTATACATGTAACTGAACATTTATCAGTTTTTAACTCCTAACCTTGACCTCAATCATGAGAAGTTTGTTTTCCAATAAATTACTTTTTTTGTATCTAACGTTACTCTCACAGTATAATGAGCATTTATAAAAATAATTGAGTGGTTAGTGTCCAGAATACGTAAGCAATTCTTGACCTATTTGTTAGTTCTCTTAAGAATAAGCAGAGTTCGTCTTATTTAGGTATTGTAAATGATTTGTCTTCCTATCAAATGTTAACTACACAAACTCATATTATTAACTTATTTCCAGGAAACTCAACCTAAGAGTATAATCTTCATTACATCATAATATTTTACATATATAATGAATATAGTAACTTCTGGATTCACTTGTTGATGAAATCGAAATAAAGAGCATAATCGATTGATGTATAAAAATTTCTTTATTACCTTATAGGAGCCAAGATGATTGACGACGCATGTGAAAGACACATGTCTTCCCTGTGTCACAGTCATATTCTCCAAAGGTTGCAGAAACTCAGGTTCCGGCTCCTCTGGTGGTAACTGTCCTGCACACAGAAACCAAGACACATCAACGCAAATTCCACTATTTCACATTTCATACACGTAATATGTACGAGAACTATTGTTAAGAGCCCGGAAGATCTTTTCTTGTTTGTTTCGTGTTTCCAAAACTATAATATTCATAGTTTCGTGATAATGTCAAATTAAATCCCTGTATTTGTATGTATTTATGTGTGGACGCATGAATATGATCAGTTTCTTTCTTTAATAACGTGTAAACGTGTCAATGTTTAAATGAAGAGTATTTTATCCTCATTACAGGAGTTTCCAATTGTGCCTTAATTCTGGATAGCTTACGTTGTAGTTAACTACTTGTGACATGCAACTCCCTGTCTTTCAATACGAACATGATAGATTTTCGTGTATAATAGCTGAGTTTTACTTGAAATTTATCGAGATGTAGCTTTCAATTCGAAATAATAGTCAATAAATTATTTTTTTTTAAATCCTCGATTTCTGTAACGTGTGAAGATTAGAACAGAACTTTATATTCTTATGGAATATACTCGGTATTGCTCACGTAAATTTTGTGATTGTGAAACAAAAACTCTTTCTCAGAAACTGCCCTATATCGTCTCTCTTCAACCGTACTTAAATATATTACAAACATTACTTACATTACTATTGAAGATTTTCGATAGTTACTACTGCTTGTAGTTACGTTTATAATTCATTATAGTTCTAGGGACTTCGACCTTCATAGCTAAATATATTCTTTGGAAATTCTAAGATATGCAAATACTAATGTTCCAAATGATATGTACAAATATAATCCCAGATGGAAACATAATAATGTTGGATCACATTGATAACAGTGCCCTCGGGCTAGTGCCTCCTTTGATAATATTCCATTAGCATGCAGGTTGTAGCCATGAAAGGTCTCACGAAAGGTTAAGATTGTAATTGTAAAATTATTTTTGCAGGACATATTACACTCAATTGATTTACAAATAAATCATATATTAATATAAGTATATTTAACATGTTTATTAAGAATAAATTCTTCTTTATATTTATTAAGAATAAATTCTTCTTTATATTTATTAAGAATAAATTCTTCTTTTGTGACTCGAACGAAGGTCGGAAAATCAGTTAGCAAATAAGAAAATATACATTTCCTTCATTGGATTGCTAACAGAGATGATTCCCGAAAGGAAAATTAGTTTCAATTAACACAACTGACAGTTTTATCATTTAATAATTTCATGACATTGAAAGACGGACAGAAGAATGCAACATCTGCAACACCACAAAAATGCTTTGGGATGAGAGTTGACTTATATAAAGGAATTTGTGATTAAAAAAATGAATCGAACCCACCAGGGGACATTCTCAATAAATTATAAGTAATTATTTTAAGAGTATTATTTTGAATACAACATTACAAATAATTGATGTATTCAGAATATTGCATTCTTAAAATTTCTTTCATTCAAATTAATTACAAACACTAAATAAATACTATCATTCAAATACAAGTTTACAAAAAATTACAATTAGACCGTACCACAATAAAAATACATTAATATGTAAATTCGTGGCTTGTTCAAATGTCCGTACGTGTAATCTACGTCCGAGAAACATGAACGAACCATACCAGAAGAGAGAGGTTAGTTACTGATTTACATATTTTTCCATAATTCAAGATAATGTGGATCTTAAGAAAGAAAAAAAAGAAAAATCACCAGAAAAAGCACTTTAACGAGCAATACAACAGAAGTTATTTTTAATTCAACCGAAACTAATTATTCCTGTAATTCGAGAAACATTACTATTAAAATTATTATCAGTAGAATAAATATTCTTTACGTCGAATTATCACACAATTAATAACAAAATTTTTCCTACAAAATAATCAATACATTTCGGGCCTTGTTTAAATACATAACTTTTATTAAAAGAATACATCAAAGTTGCCTTCAATTTAGTATTTGAAAAGAATTTATGCAGACAAAATAATTCTATATTATATGTTATTGGTAGATAAATAGAGGCTTGAGCAAAGGTTCGGGATTCACGGACGAAGTCTGTAATTTTGTCACATGATTATAGCATAAACAGTATCTTATTGAATATTAATATCTCAATTTATCATTCCTCGCTCATAAAGAAAGATTTGCCGTCTTGTTCCGAAGTATTCTAAGAGTCTTCGTAGCAAAGTCAGTAAAGAACTGAACTACTGGGATTAAAATTATGACAAAAACACGAGGGATTTTCACTCATCTCAACATTGGGAACTTCCTAGACATTCTCAGCCTTCTATTAAGTATAAAATATCAAAAGAAAATCTAAAATTTTAAACTGATTATTACAAATATACAGTGTTTGTAGAAGGTATCAAATTTGCGTCATATTTGTATATGGTACAGTTTTTTGACAGAAAATAGCAATTTGAATAATTAACTGGAGCGGATAGGAAAATAAAATATTTAACAGATTGCTTCTGCTGGACAGAGGAGAGACTGCAGACCATATGTAATGGGATTACCCATACTAGTCAAACAAAAAAGAATGTACAGGCAATGATGAGTTTAGATATAATTGACGTAAAAAATAATTGTAAATTCATCAAAACAGAGGAAAAATTTGATCTATTTGAAAAATATGTAACAAAGAATGGTAAGATGCCTGATATATCATAATTTATATTATCATATTTCGTTTTATTTGAGTTAATATCAGTCCACTTACGGTGAGTAGAAGACGACGAGGTTCATAAAAGTGGTCACCAATTTATTTCATTGGACAGTGATGGTTTTGTAAGTAAGTACTTGCCGAAGTATGTATTTTATTTACGATTCGGGCAACAAGCAACATAAAATATTAAATTATATTCAGTGATAAAGACTAAGTTTATTTTTCTTAGGATCTATTAAGGTGAAATGTGTATGTAGGTATTAGCATTTCACATTGCATTACTTTTTTAAAAAATCTGAACTTATTTTACTTGTTTTAGTACATCGCTTAAATAAACTCCTGGTTTAAAAGTTTTTTTATTTATTATTTTATTTTATACTTTTTAGTATTAGAATTTGTTTATTTATTTGTCATAATTATTAATCTTTGCTTGATCAATAATAATACTCAAAATACCTTTTAAACGCAAACTTGCATTAATATAAATAAATAGCACAAACGATATAGCATCCGTGAGATCTATCTTCCGGTAGCATAAAGATCTTTTCAGAAACGATCATAATGATAAGATAAGAAGTTTAAAAAAAGCGTAGGTTATGCAATGCGTTATACTTGTTTTAGAGAGACCGATTGTGTTTCAAGGGAAGCTTCCCGGAAATAATTCGCCGCGCAAGTTATCTCGGAATAAAATTGTTATAAAAACTTTTCAAAAATTTTAATTTAAAATAGACATCATAGTATTGCATTGTCTTTCTATTGTCATATATATTCTAACGACCCGGATTCGTTAGAGGATATTATGGTTTTATTCAGAAATATGTGCGAGTAATAATGGCTTTAATAGAAACCAAAAAACCATATAATAGCGATTTGAATGAGCGCCAAAAAAGCGCGTTCTGCGAGTTATAGGACACAGACGAAAAACTTTTGAAATCTGATTGTAAGAACTAAGAAAATGTGAATACACCTTATGAAGTTAGCGACCCAAAACCGGCGACGAGACGATTGATTGGCGGAATGCACCGTGCATGAATTTTAGGAAGAGTGGGGATTAGTACTGAGAAGGTGGAAACACGACAGGTATCTGTCTCATTATTACGCGAGTCATCGGAAGAGACGGTTGATCCACTCTCATTATTACGCGGGTCATCGGAAGAGACGGTTGACTTTGAGTCTTACGCGGGTCATCGGAAAAGACGGTTGACTTTGAGTCTTACGCGGATCATCGGCGGTGAGAATCCAGTCTCAATCGTACGCGAATTATCGTGAGGGGACGAGTAGATCCGAATTTCACGTAAATCACCATAACGTTGATTTTGAGTTCGATAATTTCGAGAGGGCGTAAAAACGCAGTTTAAAAGATTCAAATTTTGTGGTATTTATCACAGTCAAATTTATTAATGAACGGCCGAGTACAACGCAAGTTGAACGCATAATAAATATTTTGTCGAGGGATCCAAGTGAAGCCAGTTATGCATTGGAAAAGTTTTCCGAATTACGAATCGGACGGAAACGAAAACGGTCGCACGTCGGTGACTGAAAGAATTTGCCGCAAAGCCGATCGAGAACGAAGGAGCGCTTGGAAAGCCGCGTTGTAAGCAGTCGTCGAGTCAAGGTCACTGTAAGAGCCTGGTAGCAGCAGTAGCAGAAAATATGCTAGTTGTGAGTATACGTCTCTGTGAGGCCGACATTTAAGCGAAGTGATTACGCTAATTAGGGATTTGCATATTTCTGTAATTCAGTGAGAATCTAGTATCTTGCAAAAGAGAAAGTCTCATTGGAATCGAGTCTGTTGCAGTTATTGTAAAATTTGGGTTTTTTAAGAAGAAAGAAGAGATGAAAAGGTGTTTAAAGAACTATTAAATTAATTTCTGGAAAAAAGGAATAAAATATTGCTCATTTAGTGCCTGTTTTGATATTTTTCTTGACCATAATTTATTGTATAATTGATAAATGTAAATGCACGGACCCGTAGAATGAGCCAAATGTAATATTGCGCAATCTTTTTATATTGTATTGTGTCGGTAGCAGAGTTGTGTGTTCTTGTACATGTTCTGTATATTTTTATGCCAAGTAATTTTCAGAATAAATTGTGGTAATCACATCAGAAGTACCGAATTCTCATTTTTATTTATTTTATAACTATCTTAACGCCCGTTGTGGTTCACAAGACTACTATAAAAGGGTGCATTAGAATATATATATATATGTCAAATTTCAGTTCAATCGGTTGAGGGGTTTACAATTCTGTTGCAAGATTTGGCCCGAACATACGCACTAACAACTGAAGTTAAATAAAAGCTTGTAATAAAACGTCTCCATCGAGGAAAAAGAGCCGGAGTAAATTTGATTCTGCTATTTGAAGATCTTCTTATTTAATTGAATAGAAGCATATTCGTAGCTTGATGACAATCCCTTCTATGTGACAATCACTGCGGTTTCGTCAATCAAGTCATAGAGGTGTTACGTCCATCGTGTTCCGCGAAGTATTCAATACCGATCAGGATCATGTTGGTAAAAGAAAATTCCTCTATCAGCCAATTCTGGATATGCTATGAGAACTGAAAGAAACTTGGTAGTTTGGGGCAAACTTGATTTTCTCGGGTCGGGGATCAGTGCACTGAATCTTGGAGCAACCATGAATTCTTATAACATGTTACGACCTACTCGGTCGTACATGATATGCATTACTATTTTAACTACTTTTATTCACCAAAAGATACTCGTTATTCATTCATTCATTACGTTACAATACCTCAGCGTTCTTGTGAACAGCAGCAGAAAGCTTCAAACCACTATGATTGATATGAGCTTAGGGACAGAAACTGTAACTCTGTTATCTAAGGAAATTAGGATGAAACACATTATTCATAGAAATGATATTCCAAATAATTGTTGTGGAAACAGAAACTCACAGGTACTGAATGCTCCCAAACCACTCAAGAAACATCAAGATGTCTCGTAGACCACACTTCAAATTAGTACTTTCAGCCTCTTATGTACTAATAAGAGAAATGTGATCATTTGAATAGAGTTCATAAACTAAATAACAATTTCATACTAATTAAGATGCACGGATTCAAATCTTTTGGAGGGTTGATACCTAGTAACGATCCATCGAAAATAATATTTTTTTATCAATAATAGTAACCTTTGAATAATGTTAGTTACATATAGTTAAGAAGAGTTACTGAGGGATGAATTTGAAGGAAAAGTGTGTCATGAATATACACTTTTTATTTCAAATTGGAATTACGTTCTAATTGTTCCCAGAGTATAGATGCTATATACTTAAAACTCACTCTCTCTCTCTCTCTCTCTCTCTCTCTCTCTCTCTCTATATATATATATATATATATATATATATATATATATATATATATATATATATATAAATAAAATTACTGATATGTTATTACTATAATTATTATTCTTTGCTAATTAATAGAGAAAAATTTATTTCGAAAATTTAAAGGAATATTTATTCTTGGAGGTGGATATTTTAAATCCATACTAAAAATATGATTAATTTTTACACGTGACCGGGAATTTAGATAATTTATCTGTCATCACACTCTCAATTGAGCAGCAGGTTCATGGTAACTATTCCAATTTAGCGTCGAGTTTGATGCTATGATAACCAGAGAGAGACCCATATCCGAAACCTCACTTCCTCACCTCAGGGTCAACGACCTTCGGAAATGACATTCGGCGTCTACAGCCGAGAGGAAGGGAGAGCAATGTTATCATAACCGTAACACGCTCCACGTAACGGGAATTCCACGCTCCCAGATTTCGTGTATGATTTCAGATTCCTCGAATTATCATTTTCAGGAATATATTAAATATTAAAATATTTCTGATGCGTCTATCTTTCATTATCTTAACTCTCGTTGCTTATCTCGAACGTTGTAATTTGCGCAAATATTCTTTCTTAAATTGTTAAAAAAATGTGAAAGTGTTATTTTAAGGTAATTTACAATATTAGTAGCATATGTTTTTAATACTCAACGCGAATTATAGATCGACTCACCAAACTTATTTTTTTAACATAACAAGAAAATTTTATTTTCGTATCCATCTTGGCGGGGGTTTGAGTTCTGTAGCCCCCTCCCCGTAAATCCTCCACTTCGGTTGCGTTGGCAATGTACGCACATTCTTAATAATTTCTTTCAACTGGTTTCTTAAAAAGCAACTTCACCACGCGACTTTTACAAAAACTTCTATGACACTTTCATCACGCCATAACTGTTGTATGCATTGTAACGAATCGTTGCAGGTCGTATTTCTTAGATTAAGGAATATAATCTTCGTTATGTTTCATTGTGATATGACATCAGAAATTGGAGTAAGAAACAATTCTAAAATTTATCAATTAGTGTTTTATATAAGTATAAACTCTTAAATATTTTTCTAGCGTTATATCGTACGAGACAAAAGCAGTTTAGTGGCTGGGGGCATAAGGGACATGCATGTTGCCGTAAGGGCTCGCAGAGTCCGGCAGTCGGAACCTCGTGAATATGCATGAGCTCCTACCTTCCCTGGCGTATAATAGTTCGATTTTCTCCCTTGGTTGCGTAAAAATCTCATTAAATCCAATTCCAAATAGTAGGAGGGAGAGGGAGTGTTGCTCCAGGTTTATTAAAACTTGTTTTTTAATTCACCGACCACCCCCAGTGGAGCGAGGAAGCGCTCAGAAGGGAAAAGGGGTGTTGAATGCACACCCGAGGGTTGATTTAACTTTAATAAAATGACAATAGCGCAGCGATTAAATCGCGGCCACAATTGCGAAACAAATTACAGGTGAATTAATAACAGACAGACAAATTTATTGTAAACCACATCCCAACCGGGGAGATATCATTTATTCAATAATTATAGCTGCTAACAGGAAGAAAAAGTTGTTTCAAAATTTATTATGGTTTGCGCAATGTTACAGAGAGTTAATGAAACACCAGAGTGATAATATATGGCTTATTTGAGTAGCGTTACTCTGTTGCTGAAAAAATGACGTTCGCCTTTTTGTAACAAGATATTGATGGTCATATTGATTTAATTGTGACAAGTTCAACATATGATAACTCCAGCAATATAGAAAATCAGGCCAAATAATTCTAAAATATAGTCCAATCAATATATGTGTAATACAATGTCTAGTAATATGAACATTGGTAAATATGAGCATTGGTTTTAGTATTTGTATTAAATTTCTTGAAATAGTTTTAACTGGTATGCAATCTTTCTACATCATGCGAAGAGTTAAGGTAAAAAAATGATATTAAAAATATTCGACATTTAAAATTGTATGAATAGTACTCGCAAAAAACATCATATTCGGTAAATTTAAGAAATAATGTATAAACTAGAAGAAACTAACGAACAGTAAAATAAATCAAAATATAAAATAAATAGTATAGGATGAAATATAGTTAGTTAGATATTTTTTATTTCATACCGAACATTTAATCTTTTGTCTTTTGTCTTTTTCGGAACTGGATTGTGTGAAACATACAACTTATAATACTGTGTAACTTCTCTTCTCTTTCTATGAGGTGTAATACACTAGTATTGCCTCATGGGTAATATATATTACAATAGTTATTCAAATAAAACTTACAATATTGGATTCAGTGACGAAATAATTACTTTCAATAATCAACGAACAGAAAATTCGTAGAAAATAAAATGTCCATCATCATTTGATTAAACAACGTACAAGGCTTAGTCTGTCGCAATAATGTTAATGTCACAAAATGAACAAAAAGCAAAATATTTTTGTAATCATGAATTCATACGTATGTAAAACTGAAGTTGAAGTTGGCCAAAAAGATCAAAACTTACAAACAATGATGAACGAGTTATATAAAATCGAACTGATTAAAAAATCAGTTCATCATAAGGATACATTATGAGCGCAAAATGAAGTAAAATGAGAAATTTCGAATTGTACTCATGCGTATTTTCTGCGATTGTGTTGAAATCGAAAGAGTCTGTTAACACTTTTTTACGATGTTCATTAATAATGAACATTACAATATTTAAAAATACTTAAATTTATGGCACGTTTTCTAATTTAAGCATACGAATATGATTTTGATTATGTTGTGGTCTGGAAATAGATTTATGCAAGACGTTAAAGGTCGTTAACAAATCATTTTTTTACCTCTGTTGATTGCATGTCATTTTTTGTTGCGTTTGTGTCTCCAATACCTACACGTGTCTGGTGACACTGTGAGCTATCTATCGATGAATCAGTGACAATTAAGTTTAGTCATAAACACTGTCATCTAACTCGTCGTACATTTCCATGAACACTGAACTCTCGTCAAGAACACTGTCTTACTCGTAAATCTCGCTGATCTCATCATTAAGCTTATAAGAAGAAATAAGTGTGTAAGGTTGTAGTGGAGCGGAGCATAGCAGTAGCAAATGTATGGCAAACATTGAACAAATCTAGCGTCTGTGTTTACTGACATTAAGAGGAACATATAGGACAGTGTCAACAGCAGCTGCTCTGAACATTTTACACGGAACAATTTCCATGTAAGCGATTTAACGAGCGATTTATATATAAACGGAAGATTTTGGGTTGATGAGGTGGTTGCACAGACATGAAATGGAACCGTAAAATGATGAAAAATTGCTTGTGACGTGGAAGATACTGTGGGATAGTTCTGATAAAGGACGAAGTTCTTGTGACTCAGAAAGGGCATGTATCTCCAACAAGTTTTGGCAGTGGGTCCTTTAAATTACGGAGGTTCCACAAATTTCAATTTATATTTTTAAAATATTAATACACACAATTATAATTGTTATTACTGTATTATTATATATTTTTAAATAATAATTATATCTATTAACTATATATTTATATTTTTATGATATTTTTTGTTTTATACCATAATATGATAAAATAATGTACCATTATATTATAACTATAACAAGTAATTCTGGAAGTATATTAATGAACCCAGGTTTGGCTATGGTATCCCTGATATTTATAAAATCATTAATACTACTCGTTTTCGGGTTTTATGTTTTATTAAAGATTAAATGAACTGAATCGAATAATATAGATAATAAAAGTTTGTCTTTTTTCTATGTATGTAATTTTGGCTAGTGGTAAGGAAAATGTCATATTATAGTATAAAAAATTCACTACAAATATGAATGTCATTCAAAATATATGAAAAAATGTACACTGCATTTGCTAATCAATAAAACTACTCTTCCTACCGCCCTGATTGAAACCGAAATTCCACCCACCAACACACCGCAGCCCCGTTTGGAGCCCAGAGATCAAAACGAAGAAGCAAACCTCCACCAGTAACAAACCAGATCCTGCACTCGGGCAGAGAGTGCCACGCAAAACGCTTGAGCACGAGGGGGTTGAACGGGGAAAAGGGAACGGGAGTTACATCGCGAACGGCGCTGGTGTAGCGGAAACCGAACTAGTGCGCGCCAGACAGCAGTCGGACGCTACCTGTGAGAGAGTTGCTTAAGGAAATGCAAGGAGGGGGATGGGAGAGCAGAGTGAAGGATTGACCTGGAATAAAGCAGGACAACACTGAGAAGAAATACGATGAAGCGATTTGATGTAGGAGAAGAATATATAACGAGAAATAAATAAATAAATAAATCAGGGTTTCAAACTGGCCAAACATAATTTCTTTCCAAACGGTTTAGGATTTATCTTGAGTTTTTTTTTATTTTGAGAAACGCATGACTGGAAAAAAGTGGAACGTGGAATATTTGGAGGAAACTATATTGCATTAGGAGAAATGTCATATACATACACACAAATTATACCGTAATACTTGCGGTGGGAAGTGAGATAGAAAACAATGTGTGAATTAAAACTCGATTGGGCATTGCAAATGAAAAAAATAATGTTGTGATGATCAAGAGACTAATAGCATTGAACATGATATAGCAGGATGGAAGAAAAAAGCCAGAAGAGACCTGTTCAAGTGCAAGATTCAAGTGGTGTCTCTATGGTTGCACAGAGGTGTTGAAAAACTGAATATGTATTGGATTACTTTAAAATGTAATGCAAGATACTAAATTTCGCGACATCTCTTCCTAACTTAAGATGTGCATCATGCTGATATTTTATTTGGTGTTTTTCATCTAAATATAATTTGAAAATATAGAAATAAGTTCATATAAATAAGAAAATAAATGGAGCAGAGATATAAAGGACGCAAATGATAAAAAAGAGAGGGATAAGAGGGGATGAAAAAGATCTGAATTGAATTGAGTAGCACGAGATGCATAAAGTGAATATATAGGAGTAGGCGGAAAAAGAAAATACTTTACGAGAATACATTGCCTCCAGTCTAGCGAGGAAGTATCCTGGAATAAAGGCGAAACCAGTGCATGAGGGCGAGTTGTAAGCACGCACTGAAATAAGATGGAGCGAGACGCGTTCGTGCATAGGAGGAATGGTAGTAGGATGAAACGCAGAAGGGAAGGGTGGGGTAACAGGGGCCAGGCGAGAGGAGGCTGTGTTTGTACTTACAGGTGGAGTTAGGACGAAGGACTTTCTCTGTGCGTGAGGCAAACCCAATAACTGTGGAGTTGGACTTGAAGCGGAAGTACCAACTGGGAGTTGGGCATTTGAAATGGTCACTACTCAGATTCGAAGATACAGATTACTCAGACTCACAAAAATAAAAAAAATGGTCTGACTAGACTAGATCTACGTATCCCTATGTATTTTGACGCGGTGAATCCGGATTTAATGCAGAAAATACGGATTTAAAAAATGGAGTGAATTGGTGTGATGAAGCAATTCTAAATTCAGATTCAGCACATTAAAATAAACAAGGATACATAGGTTTAGTCCAATACTTTTTGTGTGCCTGTGTTATCTTTGAAAAGAACTGAACTCATTGATTTTTATATTCGGACTCCGCTTATCCGTTAAATTAAAGAGTCTATCAAGAATTATTAGTTTCTTTAAACACTTTTAGGTAGTACTAGCGTTGGTAGAATTAAATAGTAGTAGAACATTAATAAACAGAGTAACTTGCACTTATCGTGATCTTAACTTGAAAAACATAGCTCACCAGCAATTGAAATGAATAATTGCAACTATAATTCATGGTGTAATAAATTTCGTCATATGGAGAAAACACTTATTTTCATAAAAAGATCAACTTTAAAACACGAAAGCGATGGAAGTTTACTTTGATTTGAAATAAATTTTCCGTGGAATTTTTTATGTCACCAGACATTAGGAAAAGATATTTCACTTTGTTGGAGGTGTGATACATAAATCAGGAAACCGTTGCGCTCGACAGCCATGATTTTACATGTTCTTGTGTATTTCAAACGTGCCAAGTGAGTTTTAGTTTATACCATTCTATTAACTGATAGATTCGAATCAAATAAAGTTTTTTCATCATTATAAATCATAATGTTGTGTAATAAAACAATTACAATAAAAATAAAGAAAAAAATTATACATCTCAGTGATTTCACTTGCTTCGAACGCTAGTCCCACCATAAGAAGACGCCAATTACCACGAAAAATGATGATACACTAACGCTCGTTAAACAATTAAGATGAAAATCATACCAACCAACAAAATTATTTTAATTAATGCGTTAACCAAAAAATTATCACAGGATATTTCTACACTTGGCTATTGTGAATAAAACTAATCCTCAATTTTCTCTCTCTCACTCAACAACTCTTTCTAATGCACCTGGAACTTTTTTCTACGGCTATAATACGAAGAAATTGCCTATAAAAATTCGGATTATGGAATATAACTACTTTACCCACTCGTAAAAATCACTCTGTGAAGCTTATTTGTAAAATATTAAAAGTAGCGGGAGAAAGGTGAAATTTGGTTAGAGAAAATCGAAGAACCAGCCCGAAAAAAAGAGGCATTTAGTAGTGAGCATTTGTATTTAAAATACAGAAAAATACGCATGAAAAAGAGAGAAGAAATATGATATGAACGTGTTTGAACGAAGAAGAAGCGTCTCTACAAGGATATTCGTAACGCTTGGTCATCTTCGTGCAAAAGCGGAAGATCCACAACAGCTGTTCTGGAAGAAGAATGGTGTATTACGTAAGACTCTGACGAGAGTAGTTTAAAAATCAGATCTCCTGTATCCTGTCTACATCTGAATTTCCGTTTCCGCTTTCCCCTTGCGTTTTCCGCTTGCCTGTCAGGTGAGGAACTACTTTATTTTAGGAAGGTTTTATTTCAGAAGGTTCCAAAGTGTACCTTTTGAATTTAATTTACTTAAGTAAAAAAGGTTCAGATCCATAAGTCCCAAATATCCCCCAAGCTAAATCTGGGAAGTACACTTCCAGAAGAAAATAATGAAGACGTGAAAAAGAGTTTAATAAAAAAAATCAGAAACTATTGTTTCTTCATTAACCGTATAAGATTTCAATGAAATATTTAAAAAAGCTATAAATTATATGAGGTACAAATTGAAACGGAAAATACTTTTCAATAACGCTGCTCGCACAGATGTTCTACAAGTATTAAGAGATCAGTAATCATAATTTAAAATAATGATTTAAAATGTATTCGTAAAAATTATACATACGTCTGCATTTTGAATTAAAAATAAGAGTAATTTTAGGCAAAACTCCACTTTTTTGAAGCTGAACCATGAACTACGTAAAATCCTTAAAGGTCTATCGCCATTAAAGTTTCATACAAAACAAGAGGTTTTTGATCGTTTATCTTTTTTGAAATACCGAAAATTTTAATATCAGAGAGCGTATAAAGATAGGCGTCCTTTTGCTTCAATCTCTTTGATTCATCTTATAAGAGAAACAGCGCTCCAATGAAGGCACATCTCACTCTCTCTTCTTTACTCTTTTAAAATTAGCCAGGAACCTCACTAGGGTAGCAACATGGAGGCTCTCTACGGTGCAATTCAAAAAAGAACTCTTGGGTTTATGAGAAAGAATGCCTCCTCAACAACTTTTCATTTTCTCTTCTTTTCCTTTATTTGCCTATTCCAAGGTTCGTTCATTGCTGTATGTTGGAGCGAACAGTCATAATTTAACACGAAAAAACGTAATAAAATTTCTTCTCGAAAATTGAGTTAAACTATAAAATATAATTTTCGATAAAGTAGAATATGATTTTGTTTTAGGAAGAAAAGTACGATTTGGAACTTAATACCATATCTATCAAAGCTGAAATTCGCCTAATTCAATTAAATTGCATATAATGAACACTCGCTTTAGCGGCAAGGAGAGAAACATGTAAATGGGTTGTTCGAGATATTTCTTCAGCAAAGAAATACGAAATATAATACTAAAGTGAGTACTAGATAATGTAAGAGAGTAAATTAGAATTCATTTCCATAAATAGCAATACGTTTTGTAAGTATTTTTACGTATGCATCTTAGGATTACTTGACCCACTTTGTACATACATAATATATAAACTTTAATACCAATGTGCACATTAATAAAACAAAAATATAAGCCATTTGCCATTCCACATAAACATAGTTCCCTTTCCAACAATTTATTATACATTAAGAAATTAATTCACTAGAAATTTAAATAATGTCAAACAATGATTTTTTGACCAAATTAATTTTTGTTTATGGTAATATTTCTTTAACCTTGTGTCCCATACGCTTTCGTTTTAAATAACCGATGGTGTAACGAATTGTGTACAAAATAAAGTCGAAAAGTATAGACACTGCTTCCGAGGTTAACAGCACTGGATAAACAATGACATACCTCAAACCTTTTAAGTTCTCTTGTGCGTTAGCTGCGTTGATTCATAGCATAGTGATTTCAGAACATCTTATTATGAGTGCGCGCTGTCCATATGCATCAATGAAGAGTTGAAGAGGGTATTTGTACAGCATTGAAAACAACTCAGAGCATTCAAAATCTTGATTTTGAGCTGCTGGAGCACGCTCCGTACTACTGGAGCACGCTGGTGTAACTCAAAGTGATTTTCATCATTTGAAGGAGCACCTTCGTGAATCCAAGTGAATATTCGTCTGATAGTGACAAGACAGTGCAAGAAAGGATGAACACGATGCAACAAAAATTCTTACAGGATGGAATCAAGTGGGGGATCAATAGCATAGAGGCTACGTGAGATAATACAGAGTGTTTAACACAAACACAAATTCTGCTATAAGATTCAGCTAGAAGTCGTCTGGACTGGAAACAGCTCCTAGGAACAGCGTTTTCACAAGAGTGAATGCAAAGAAGATCACTTCAATAAAAATTATACACCTATTGTTGAAGAAGAATTTATCTCATTGGAGCTTATAAAAAGCAAGATTTCATTGTCGTGAAGAAATTCAATTGCCTCGCCAATAATATGTTCAAACAAGAAATAATTCACACTATTTATAATGTGAATGTTAAATAAATGTTTCAATGTGAAAAAATGATCATAAAACAATTTATATACGATACAATACGTATTTTTTATTCGTCGTCTCGTGCTCGTACAAAGGCAGCCCTAAAAATATACAAAAACAGCTTACTGAAGATATTTTACTATATCTTCAAGGCGGGAACGTCAATTCTGCCGAACTGCGCAAGCGCGTGTCGTACCTGCACGCAATAGGTGTTTGTTCATTCCAGGTGTAACTTTCATGTTACCTGCAGGATCATTTCGAAACATAGGGCAATGACGTTACTTTCAATCATAGTTTCTTTTTATGTCTATTAAGCTGGAGTATCCACTTTATAGCACCAAGCCGGACCTACGTAATAATTAGTTGCTATTTTGTTGCCCAAAACAAATTTTGTCGTTCTTACCGTTTCCGAGGAACAGTGGATATTCCAGCTTAAGTCTTAAGCTGGAGTATCCACATCTATATCTCCAGAACCAATAGAGATAATTAAATGCTGTTTGCAGAATAATTTGTTACTGATATGTTACACGAGAACGAAATTTGTCGCTGCTCCCGTTTCCGAGAAACAGGGGAAAATCCAGATTAAATTTATTAGTGAAATGTTTTTTGTGTGCTTGTATTCAATGAAGAAGCCTAACTTTCATATATTTTATGTCAAATAATTATTTATTTACCAAAAGTTGCCGAATGTTCTTTTTTATTTCCACACATTAATTTGAAAATGGAGAAATAAATCTAATTCACTTGCAGACTTTTCTGAAAGATTGTAGAGAACAATTCAGAATTTGGTAGTATTCTAATGAAGATAAATATTTGTGTTCAATTATATTTTGTCCTCTTTTTAAATGATAATTTCTGATCAGTAATCAAGAGTTCTTTTTTTTCATACTTGTGGAATATTTTATACTCCAAGACTGATTAGATAATCCATCATATTAGTCACGTAGGGCATTAGGGATGTAGTATGTTCTGAACAGGTCCTACGTGTGTTATAATTCATTTTTATTGTATGCTTTTTTTACATTGTATGCTTTATATGCAATTGGCAGTAAATGTATCTTTCACAGTGAAGAAGGAAATTCAGAGAAAAAAATCGAGTGGATTTAGTAATTGCTAAATATGTACTTTTTTTTTGAAGCGCTTTATATGAAGTTTCAATACTTATGAAACAGATAACACAGTAGAAACCAATTTTATGATGAATATGAAATCAATTATCCTGATCAGTTTTCTCATAATTGACTGTACCAGATTTCCTTAGAAGCGAAACAAGCAAATGCTCTGGGCCACACTTTGGCAGGGGCCCCAAAGCGCGACTAAAGAATAAATAATTTTATTTTTTTAATGAAATCTTACAAATTATAAAAATTTTCGAAGTACAGAATATTTCATATATTTCGAGTGACATTAGGTACATATTATCCTATAATATATACAATTTATTTTCCATTTTTAGAACATTCAAATTCGATTATTTCGTGACCAATGCCACATCATTTTCTTTATGTAATTGTTAATATTATTGTTTCACAAAACACACAGAAAATAAGTTTGAAGAATCAGCTTCTCGACGCAGCGTCTGTCCTCGGTGATTCTGAAGCAGTGTTTTACAAGAATGAGCGCTGGAAAGATCACTCCAATAAAAAAATATACACCTATTGTTGTAAAAAAGAGTTAATCTCATTGGAGCTTATAAAAAACAGGATTTCATTGTCGTGAAGAAATTCAATTGCTTAGCCAATAATATGTTCAATTAAGAATAATTAACATTATAGAGAATGCGAATGAAGAATAAATGTTTCAATATGAAAAAATGAGCATAAAACAATAATATACGATACAATACGAATCCTTTCTCCTTCGTACAAAGCAGCCTTAAAAATATACCATAAAAAATGAAACAGATGATCATCGTAATTGACAGTCAAGCGACCCACAGAAGCATACTCATGCGGAGAAATTAGGAGATATTGCAAAATAACTTAGCCGGTCACTGGTGCGCCCTGGCAGCGTAAGTTTGAACTACCCTTCAGGAGAGGGGGTAAGCGTCTGCTCAGGTCAGACCGCCGTCTCTGTTGAGAGCCGACAGGTTACTGCAAAATAATTAGTATATCTTCAAGGCGGGAACGTCAATTCTGACGAACCGCGCAAGCGCATGTCACACCTGTAAGCAAGAGGCGCCTGCCAAGTCCAGGTGAGCTTGATACAGTACCTGTAGGTGCATTCCGAAACATAACCATCAACGAATAATTTTCTTTTCGAAAAGATTGATATAAATACGGCTAATGATAATAAACTTGATGCAACATCGAAACCAGCAACGCAGGAGGTGAATAATGTTGTAAATGGAGGGATAGAATGAAAATACGCAGTTTGTACTGCTTTTCTGAAAAGCGTATGGCTTACAACGCTAAGCGCACTATAATGTCCAAAAATGTCCCAAAAGCATACTATAAAAGAAAGACGTTATATTTGTTTCAACTTGCGACGATATAATTCATATAATGGCAATCATGGTTGGCAATCAATTTTAGAAGAAATAACCTAATGCAAAACCTCATAATTTCTAATATACGTTTCTCAGTCTGCACATTAAAGAGTCCTATTAGGAGAGGTTTGTTTTTCATGTTACTTTGTCATTTGAAATTGCAAAATTTTATTCAATAAAAATAATCGGATCTATGATCAACTTCGGTTAAATAGGTGATATTGTCTGCATTTATTTATTTTCTCTTATTTCGTAACGCTCTTTATCTACTTTGTCTAAGAAGTAATAAAATAGATGATTTACAATAATATTATTTATATGGATTGAAACTGCTATAAAACATTCAATTATAGAATAGCAGGAAAATAAATAAAAAGATTATTCATTACACGTTACCTTCAAGACAAAAAAACACGTAGCCAAGTTAATTCTTCAAACAATATCTGTATTCATATGAAATAATATCCTCACGAAGCAAACAATATGCGCTAACACATAAATGTGACGCGGAGCATCCACAAGTTAACAACAACATCCGGCAAAAGAACCAGTGGATACATCTGATGCGTAAGCTTTCGCAGCGAAAAGATGCAGCATCATCGTATGAGAAGTAACGAGAGGTGTGTAGAGGTAGCGTGGGTGAGAGGTTAGTATTACCAAGAGTAACAGAGGATGGAGACATTCCTCTGTTTTCGTACACGGCAAAAGAAATGAACTATAACATTTTAGTCAGGCAAATACAACTTATTACTGTCTTTTATTTGAAATTTGAAAGTAAAATAAATATTCAGAATATTATTTGAAGACATTTAGCGATTTCTCAGTCTTATAAATAACGTCGAAGTATTACGTAAATGTTATTTTGTAGACAGACTTTCGTATATATTCGCCCCTGGAGTGCGTTTTCGGTGCAGCAATGTATTTTATTATTATCAAATCTTTCATTTCAGTTTACCGAAAGTGTACTCTACCTAAACTCATTCATGTTAAATAATATTCAAGCTTCTTGAAAAAGTGAACAAATGGAAATAATTTCAGTTCGTCTATACCAAACTTTCAAGCGAAATTCTTCTAATGTAGTTGTAATATATACTAATTACACTTTGCATACAGAATATTTAAGCAAAATCGTTGGACCAGTTTTTGAAAAATATTAAAATTGTACTTTGACCTTCACGTGAAGTGCCCTTCGTGTTCAAGTAAAAAGAAAATTGAAAGCATCTGTCAGAAGTAAATTCTACCGTAAATACGAAAAAAAATCCATTCTGTGAGGAGTGATGCGCACAGACGGACGGACAGACGATATGTCAAAAACAATTTTTTCGGAATCAGGGTTCTCCAAAACGGATATTTCCGTAAAAATCTCGTTTTCGAATTTTTTCACTATTACAATTCTTTCTATATACTACGTATATGAGAAAGTAAAACGCAGGATATTGGTTGTAAGTCTATCGGTAGTTTTATATCCCGACATCTCACCAATGGATCAACTTAGTATCGTTGAACATTGTGTGTCTGCTGTTGATGGTAAATCCGTTGAAAAGATTTTGACATTTCTCAAAATAGAAAATCATACTGGGAACCATTTAGCAAAGACTCTAAATTATTTAGAAGAAAATGGGTTTTGGGCGATGTTCAACAAGTTTACATGTTCTTTTTACTCCTCCAAAACGGTGGGACAAACTTTTGGGTAAAAATGCGGTAACAATAAAAAGTTTATCAAATACTAGATGAAATGCTTATAGCAAAGCTGCGTCTTCTATAGCTCAGAACTACGATAAATTTTTCTTGGGGGGGCTTTACGGCTTGTCGACATCGAGGTCAATGCAGCCCTGAAAACTTGTAAAGGTAGGGAAAATGCAGTTACGCACTAAGTAGAGTCAACATGACTCTCCCCACGTGTGGGACTCGCCGAATGACTCAACCATACCCACTAAAAACCCTCCTGAATTACAACATACCAAATCAAATTTCAAAACCAAAAATCAAAACATTGAGGACAAAAAATGAGTGGGGGAAAAAATGAGGAAAATGAAAGATACCCTAGCCCTAATAGCGTCGGGATCGAAAAGAACAAGAGGTGACCAAGGAAGGTCAGGAAGGAGAAAGGAAGGAGCCTCGCACAAGTAACTGGAGGTAATGCCAGACTCAGTTCGGGTACCCGTGTTTGCCAAACACGTACTTACTAGATGTAAGTCCCCTGGAGGGAACTACGATAGAGTAATTGATACTTTGGAAGGTATTGTTGGCGATACTACTGAAACAGGTAAAGTGCGATAGCTTTAGCAACGATATGGAAAAATTAGAATTTGTTTTCATGATGTTTCTTTGGAAATCAATATTAGGTGAATTTGAAAAGGCTTCATGTACTTTACAAACCCCATCGGTTTCACTTGAGACGGTTCTCACTTCATTTGTATAGAGTTTTTGTGAAAAATACGATGACATTAAAGCAGAAGCAAAAACAATCGTCTGTAACGCTGAGTATAAAACCAGGACGCGAAGAACTAGACTTAGGAGAACCCGTTGTAATTATGGGTCTGCTCTCAATGTTGTAGATAATCCCAAAATTCGTTTCGTATTAAGACTCTCATTGTAATCGTCGATTCTGTATTAACAAAATTGACTCAACGCCCTACAGCGTATAAAGATAACATCAGTAAACTCTTTTCTTGACAATTCGGATGCGTCATATGATATAATTAGATGCAAGTATTCAAAATCTGGTTAGAATACCCAAGGGATATTGATATATACATTGTCAATGAAGTTCAAAAATTTCATAATTATGTAGACAAGGCCACAAATAGAAAAAAATTCCAACATACGTTGATCTGTGAACAATTATCTTCAATGATGAATTTCTTACGGCTTTTCCTAATTCTCATTAGTCTGTTTTTGACTTCGCCAACAGCAAAGGTCTTTTAGCGCATTGAAGCGCGTTAAAAATTATTCAATTCCCTCGATGTGGCAACAAAAATTAAATGGTTCAAGCTTACTTTTTATTGAAAAAGCTACTTTAGTTTGAGGACGTCATTGAGCAATTTGCAATTGAGTATTTAGAAAAAATGTAATACATATTGCAGTGTGAAGGAAACATTATTTTATAATTTTCAATTGCAAATTATGTATTAAATGTAAGTGAATATTCATTTAAAATTAAATATTACCTTCCCTTTCATGTCTCTTTTTATATGAAATAACTTACGAAAGTTATAAATAGCTTAGAAAAACAAAATAAAGTAACCTGTCTTTATTATAAAATATTAATACATTATGAAAACAAAATGTACGAACAGGGACTCCCAGAAACCTAACAGCTTGAGCCCCTGGAAACATAAATCCGGCGCTGACTGCAGACAGGTTGCCAGAAGAGATTGCTAAAAACATATTTTCAGTACTTTCATGTTTTCTTCAATCGAATATTTTCATGATTACAATATAATTTATTTCGTTACTATATGGCAAATTAAAATACGGAAGTACTAAATAAATAAATTGTCATAAAAGCAGTACAAACTGCGTATGACCACGTGGAGGATAATAAACTAATTTACTCTCCGGAAGCAAGCAAGGGACCATCCCATCAATTCCGATCAAGGGCCCCAAGGCAGAGGTGGATTAAAAAATTTAAGCAAAAAATTCCTAGATAAGATAAAAAGTCAGTTACGTTATAATACTAATATAATGACAATATGTTTGTAATTTAATGCAAAAGATTTATTTTACATGTACAAATTATTAGCGAACTATAGATTACACTGAGTATTGTGTTTAAAAATCATAAGAATTGAAATAACACTAAATTCACGATTTATTGTTACAATAAACATGCTCCTAGACAAATCCTAGAGAACCTGTGTAAGAAATCCGCCTCTACCCGAAGGAAAACTGGAGAAAAACCCGGGCCAGGATGGGGCTACAGAATTAATGTACACAACCGTGCCAAAGTTGAGTACACATAAAACTAAATTAATATGAGCCATAAACCACACAATCATGCAAGAAAATAGTTTTTGAAATTGTTATAAGTTATTTTAAAAGTACTTCAGCAGTGGCATGATAAAGTACAAGACGGATTGAATTTTATTAAAATCAATAAATTCTTAGTGTTTTTTAAATTTCCATCCCTATAAATTAAGGCCATGAATGTTTAAATATTTATTCACAAACACGTAAATAACTTATGTTTAAACGCACGGAATGAACTAAAATCAGAAAAAAAATACAAGTGGTTTTCAATCTCATAAACTGTTCAAACGTACCGAATTCTTAAAACCTTCCGTTCGAAGGCAAGAACGAATTTATATTCCAGAAAATTGTATCCCGAATGTAATTTCATCGATCGACTTAGGTCAGCAAAACATCCTAATCTTGGACTGAGAAATCCATAAGGTTAACCACACGTTTTGCTTTACTACGATATCGATGGTCGAAAAATACGAAATTTGTCCAGGACGCCGTCCCCCGAATTTTGCAACTCCAAGTACCTGTATGTTATGCATGTTCCGGCATAACGGAACATTGAGGAATAGAAAGGAAGTTAGAAATTACAATTAAAATGATAATAATAATAATACACAAAGATATCAATTTAAACTATTCTTTAAAGTATAATATCAGGTCACTGACCTACGATCGGATTTATTCATTTTAAAAATAATTTAAAGTAAATTTTTAATAAATGAATATGTAGACTTCTTTCATAACCAATTTGATAAGTTAAATTTCATTACATTTAACAAATTAAATTATGTTAAATATATATTTAAAACAATTTCTACACGTTACTAAACTTTTTATGTGTTCTTAACTTTTAGTATTATTTTACTAGGGAGTAGAGCAACGCTCGCATTTAGTAAATATAATAATATTTGCAAGTACGTTTTTGATAAAGGGAATTTCCCCCCATAAATTACTCGCATTTTCTTATAATACTGATGACTGTCCAGGTGTCACGGAGCAGCGCCAGCGCTACTGGGAAATGTGTCATTTAACATTTCGGTCATCGGAATTTAAAATACTTTGCCGTGTTATTCATTGCTCAACGGAAAACATTTCACAGAACAGTCAAATGTGATGACCTGCAAGTGAGCGCCCAGCGGATGTATCTCAGACACAAGGGAAGGCACCGTGTTACATTCACAGACGAAAACCGATTTAAACTTACATTTATTGCTCGTATAATAATTCTCGGCAAAGTCCCACCACAATTTTATGAGACAGCTGATTTAAACTCATAATTATTGCTCGTATAATAAGAGTAAGGTATTTGTTTTTTTTTTCTTTTTTTTTCATTTATTAAACGAAAATACGAAGACATATTTCTGAAGCAGAAACCATTATTCATTCAAAGATTATGATCCAATAAATATATTTTAAAGTCTCTTAACATCTTTTAGGTAAGAAAAATTAATTTAAAAAAATCTCGGCAACCACAATACCTTTAATTGTTGTGATCCACGAGTCAGCACGAGGGGTGAGACACAAGTCAGTCAGTTGCTGTCTCCGAAAATTTCAGCTGTCTCGCCGAACGCGGTGTCATTTAATATGAGCACGGCGACCCGAAACTTCAGCCTTAAACACGTCTCCTGAAAACATGTGCTGTAATCCACTACAAATTGATCGTATTCCCTATAGTTAACATTTATGATATATAATCTTTCCTTTAGTTTTTTACAATTATTTTGCGTAACTCAAATTTAAAATATTTTGCCGTGAATAGTTGGTGGAAATCATTGGCATTTCATAGATCTCGCACTCTCAAAATGCGATTGGACGATTCTTTAACTTTATTTAAATTCATAATAACAATTCAATTAAAAAGTCTTTTTTAGTATTTTGTAATATCCATGTTTTGTATTCATTCAATAAATACTAAATAGGTTCAAATGTTAGCCCTGTAGAAGAGCTGTTCTCCCACTCACCAAACTTATCATTTATCTGTATTTTATGTGAGATACCTTACCAACTACATCACATTTTTCATATCATTAAGAAAACATAACATTAAAGACTTGTTTTGCTAAACTGATTGCTGGTAACACAATATTACTAATTAATAGTACAAACAGGTTGTACGAAAAACGTTTGGGTGTGTGTAACATACAGGAAACAAAAATTCACCCATCACAATTTCGATATATCAATTGGTTCCTGATACACGTTTGCTGAACTATCATCTTCTTCTCTCAAACTGAAGAAAGGACAAATTTCGTTCTTGCGTAACATATGAGCAACAAATTAACAACAAATTATTCCGCAAACAGCATTTCGATATCTCTATTGGTTCCGGAGAAATAGATGAGGATACTCCAGCTTAAGACTTAAGCTGGAGTATCCACTGTTTCTCAGAAACGGGAGTAGCGACAAATTTCGTTCTTGTGTAACGTATGAGCAACAAATTAGCAACGAATTATTATGTAGGTTCCGGCGTTGCGCTATGAAGTGGATACTCCAACTTAATAGATATTTTATTTTTATAGAGTTCCAATAAAAAAAATCTTTTCAAAAAGTTGCCTAAACGTTTTGACTTGCCCTTGCACATTATAATATTTTTCATAATATAATTTTTTAAATTCTACTCATATCATGAAAGGAGGGTCTTATTTTTCATCTCTTATTGTTCCTCCAATTTACATAACGTTCATATACAATAACATATCATCCCAATATCATTCCATCCCATCAATAACATTAAAACATATATGAGTTTCTTCACTTTATTTATTAAGTTCTCTAAGTGAATAATTCCCAAAATAATATTAATATAACGAACAATTCAGTAAGTGTTCATCAGGAAACTAACAGAAGTTATTTTTCTTCGCGGGGGTTTATATAAGACATTCAATCTTTTTTTTAATACGACATAATGCCTGTACAAGTATGGAAAACATGATGAAACGTGCGGCGGTAATTATGTCCATTGTGTGGTAGTTTCAGCCATGAAAAAATAATTAATAAAGCAATAATTGTCTTATCCAACGAAAATGTTTCGTAATCATGGTAGTAATGGGCAAAAGAGTCTTCAAAAACTACAATTAAAATTTCAGAAATCTTTAAAACAGAAAGAAGAGTATTAAGAAAATTTTCACCTGGAAAACCAATTTGTTCCAGTATGAAAAGATACATTTTCATGAGGAAGTGAACTGATACATTGAAGGCATAAATCGTCAAATTAAAACATTATACAGTCGATGTATGAGTATTACGAATACATGCAAATAACATTAGTGAGGTACATGTTAGCGTGTAATTTACGAGATTATATGAGTTTCCGAGCAAGATAATTGAAAATAGAGGTATTAAGAAATAATTAAGTCAATTTATAATAGTATACATTCACTCCGTTTAGCTTGTGACTCTATAAAATTGATATTTTTATGTAGTAAATAATAATATCTATTATTATTATTATTATTATTATTATATCTAAAGAAGAAAAAATATCAGTTAAAACATACATAGAAATTGAAATATGGCCGAAGTAAAATTAGGTACCCCTTGAGGATATCCTGTTTTTGGAGTAACCTTCATCTCTTTTAAATAATAATAAATAAGATACATTAATGTAAATACAAAATAAATAAAATTCATTATTGATCGATTATTAAATGTTTGTAGTGTAGTTGTTCTTTAATGCAGAGTAATAGTACAGTGTTAATGCGAAAAATTTGTACGTTCTGTCAAGGAGAATACCATACGTATGTTGCACCACAAATATTTTCACCCCTACGTGAAATTAAATCCCGGAAATTCATTAACGCAATCGCATTGTGCCGTGCCGCAACACCTTAACGCCATCATCCATACACGTAGGACCATATTTAACGTACACACTACGTCTTGTATGTGCGCGCACCAACGCAGCAGGATAAGGGCGTGTTGGGGCAAGCTCCAACGGATATTTTATCTGTCCGCGATGACAACCACATTGTGAATAGTTATTAGAGCAACCCTTCCCCCATTGCTCTTGCGGCGCATGGCTCTGGCACTAGTTTTATCTATCACAACTACTTTCCCAGCGAAAACCTCGACTGGCAAATGACCCAAGCCGCGTAGCGTGGCATGGCATGCTGTTATCTTTAAGCCAAATGCACTCATGCATCCTTTCCCGCAGGGTTGTCACAGCCACAATTTTGCGGTTGCCGGCTCTTGGATCGTGCCCGGGCACAAGTAAAGCCGCCGTTGTTGAATAGAGAACGTTGGACACGGCTGGCTTTATGTAGCGTTATTCACCTCCGGATGAATTACAAGCAACAAATATTAGGGTTAAAATTACTCCCTCGGCAACTAACATTTATCATAAAAATTATGGAAAATTAGGTGCAACTATTGTGTTTTGTAAACTACTAGTGGTAATAATTTTTTTGTGTATAATATGAACATAAAAATTTATAACTTGAAGGGAGGCAGAAAATGTTTTATTGTTTTATTTTACCTGAAAGTATGAAATAAAAAAAATATTTTAATTTCATTTCATCAGCTTCAACAAGACGCTTCATCGCATTTATTCCATCATCTTGCATAATAGTGATTGATTTCGCACTCACCTGAACTTGGCAAAATAAGTCTCTTTAGAATATTAATCCGCGCGCAAATATCACTAAAATAATCTCAGCTATCATAAGACTCGTTTGAAAAAAGTAAATAAGTAATATTAATTTATAAATCAAATAAAAATGAAATACGTGTACACAAGGAATGAGTTGAATTTTCTCCAATTTCGTAGTAGTTGTACGTCGTATTTTTCATCGTAATTGTATACCGACAAAAGCTTCGAAATTTTACATACACGTCTTATAGAAGAGGTCCAAGAACATAACGAAGAAATGTTTTTGATTTTGTGCAGAAAGACTGCAAAAAGGTTAAGTAAAAATATTCTTTGGGATGAGTCTCACAGCACCACGAGGAATATTTATCGAAATTCGATATTCATAAATGATTATTGAAGGTCGACTACATTATGATATTTTTACCAAGTTCAGAGACTTCAAGGTCTAGAACCATAAAATTTGGCTCAATGGTTCTCTAGGGTTTGTTCCTGCGTGGACCTGAGTTTCTTTTTTCAAAATTCAAACTAGATTTGTATTTGTTTACTTTTAAAGTTTTTTCTGTTGTCAGTCGTGCACTGACATGACAAAAGGGCTTGAGACTCATTCCAAAATGGTATCACCGTTATTTTTTCTTTTACACAAAGAACCGGTATAATACTAGCACGGAATAAAATAGTTACAAAATGTAACAAAAATCATGTGGGGAGGATACATAGAGATATGGACATAGGTATTTTTTCCTGTTACTGACACTGTCAATCAAATGTCACACAATAGACTCGGAAGGTGGCCAAGGGGTTCGCGGACGGTTGAGCTCCACAATTTCTTGATCTAGGCTCTAGG
Organism: Laupala kohalensis; assembly: GCA_002313205.1. Taxonomy (NCBI): domain Eukaryota; kingdom Metazoa; phylum Arthropoda; class Insecta; order Orthoptera; family Trigonidiidae; genus Laupala; species Laupala kohalensis. The sequence goes on from NNCF01129968.1 coordinate 670,397, forward strand.
NTCCGGGCAGTTTGGCACAAGGATAGACAAGGTTTTAACAGCAGGCCGAGAAGGTTTGGGAATCATTCATTGGGAGCAACCCGAGCTCTATCACGCGCTAGAAAACAGGTAGCACTCTACCTACTGAATTTCGCTGACTCCCTTTAATAACACTGTAATTACTTGAATATGGCAAACTGAAAAGCAATCCAAGTAGTGATAGTCATAAAGGTGTAGTAGTGTGAGTGAGGGTGAGCAATGGAGAGAAACCTGGCATTTCCACTCCTCGCCGTGAGACAGCTCGTGGAGTAATTTCGTGATGGCTGGCCTCGTGTAATGTTCGAACACAGAAGTGAAATTGTGTTGGAGAGAGCGCAAGTTGGTGGCAACTCAGAATGAGATCTCGAGCGCTTGTGGATGAGCAGAGAAGACGTTGACTGTTGCGGTGGAGAATGACGATTGGGGACAATGAGAGATACGGAAGATGGAGGAGGCAATTCCGACGAAGGAGATGTACATGAGACCACATAAGTGAAGTTAAAAGTAAGACAATCAGAATGAAAGGTATGCAGGAAAAAACGACAGTGGAGTATCTACACCTAATGAAACCAGGGACTAGAGACTTTTTGGAGGCTTCCCTTTTAAATTACGTTTTAAATACGTATAATATTTGAAAATTAAAATTTGAGATTGTGATTTATTATTGAGTTTTTAATAGTTTACCTAATAATATGTTTAAGATAGCTATTGATTATTTTGTCGTTATCAAAAGGTTTAAGACTTTATGAAGTTCAACTGATTGTGTTTAAATTACTTTTTGTCTCATATTTCAAGGCATCTTGTCAGGTGAGGCCTGGGGTAGACTCCCGCCTACTAATAGATAAGCCACAGTAAAAAGATAAGAGCAAGTCATAGAATCTAATCTAATGAATGCACGGAGGAATAAAAAAATACCATTTTATTTTCCGAAAGAACACAAAATACCAATCCATCAATCGTATTGAAGTAATTAGAGAATGTTGGATAGAAACTTTGTTGAGTGAAGGAAGGAATGAGACAGAGTTCCGCGACCGCAGCAAGATAAGGCTTATTAGGTGATATAGAGTACTATAATTCAGAGCAGAATAATAACATGTGGTGTAGACAGAAGTTGTGAAATTAATAATAAAATAATACAAAGGTATAGTCTACTCTGTCACAATCCTTTAATACGCAAAAAAATTTTTCGCTCTCTTAGATTAGCTATAAATAAAGGATTATGACTGGAGACTACACAATTGTATTATTTTATTATTACCGTAATATACAGTCAATTATAAGTTTGTAGTCACAATGAAATGTTTTTATAAAGCACTCGATAAAACAGACTATTTCTTCAGGCATGATCTTATCATTAATAAGATCTTATCATTATAAGAAAATTTATAATTGTTTTGTTTATTATATTTCAATAAAAAGTGGCAATTTTTGTTTGTAATTAATTTTTTTACATTTTATTAAGACATAAGCTGCACGATATTCTTGGTATGAACCTCGGGTATGGGAACAGTATATAAGTTTTGTTCTTAAAATGTATTTTATATGCCAGCAATGTCACAGGTTAAAATGCGCTTAAAGAAAAAATATGGTGACCTTAATTGTTTTACCAAAGATACGATATTGAGAAGAGATAGTCAAATAAGTACGAAATAATTGTTCAATTTAAGTAATTTCCTAAAGGGTTTTCGAATTTCGTATAGTTTATGATTGATGTTACAGTGTTGATATAAAATAAATGTGAATATTTAGAAATTTAGACTGAAAATATTACTGGAAGTAGAGTGACAGATGATCTAAAAACTGTGATTTGTGACAAATATTGGAGAGATACGAAAAAAGATAACGCGCAGACTGAATACACTAGAACTTCCTATATTTAAGCGTTAAGTCCAACCGCAATTAAGAGACGTATTAAACTAACTTTTTCGTCAAAACATACTTGAATAGTTGGTGATAAATGAAGTGAAGTGGGAGGAATGATCGAAAAGTAAAGAGGTAGGGAAGGATACAAGAAGTTGTTGACTATTACCGACCCACACAAAAGACTACTTATGAATTTTACCGAATCAAATGGGGGACAGCGGCGTTAGGATAGCCTCACTTGGCAAGTAGAAGCCCGCGATATTAGTACTGGTTCCATGACTGTCACGTAATTCACGGTTGTCTCTCTCATTACTACAATTATAACAGTATTAGTATTTACTTTCCGATGTTACACCGAATATAATCTCGGTTAAGTAACAATAAAACATGTCACAATATTACGTCACAATCGAAAAATGAAAACACAGAAGGTGGAGATAATTAGTGTAAACCATATCAACACCAGAGATAAAAGAAATATATGGACATACATGGTCGTGCCTCAACAGATACTGTTTATAAAGGCGGATAGAATAGTGAATCCAGATTGTAAACAAGATGAATCAAAGAATATAGGAGAAAGTAAGTGACTAGTTCGCAAGGAAGAAAGGTCAAAATAAGGCAGAGAAATGCCTAAGTGAATAAACGGAAAGTTTGTAACGGCAAGACCAGGGTCCCAATTAAAGTGGGAAAGTCACGGAATTTGCCTCATTCTCACTTTTTCTCTCAACTTGTGTCTTCTGTTTATTCCCAATTAACGGAAAATAATTTCATCTCACGTGATGATCATAAATATTTGTAAAAATAAACCATGAATTTCTATTAATTTGCCGACAATGCGCCATGGAATGTATGTACATCATTAAAATAAAGCATTCTAGAAATCTTTATAATCAGAAATATATTGAAACATGTTATACAAGTTTTGTCAATATACGTCATATTTGTAGTACATCAGATTGAAATACGAAATGACAAAACATATGTTCCTTAATATAATGGCAAATTTATACAGTACTGTAATGGAATATGAAAAGACAAGGTTTTTTTATATTTTCCCCCTCTACACTTTCTCTAATACGAACATTCGACAAGAGTAAGACCGAATGTAAAGCAAGGAACGTCGAATGAGAAGGGAGACATCATAGATTACGTAGAGAACCGTAGTGGGACCAACAGTGCTCGTAGACAATAGAAAGGGAAATCGCTGAGGCTCTGGAGGTCGAGTTGGAGACAGTGAGCGCTCCAGCCGTTGGTACGGTGCACCGGAGCGCGACGGAAGGAGAAGCGTTGAGGCACCAAGGTTGCCACGGGAACTGTCACTCTCCCCCTTGAACTACGTTGCTTGAGAAGAGCGCTCTCAAGATATCTCGATCCCGTCTCGGAGATCTAGAGAATCTAACAATCCAGATTCGACCACTCGAATCCAAGGATTATATACTTACAAGGACACCCTCAAGTTTGTCTGCCTCCGGTTTCAATGAATTTAATGTACGTTGAACAGCTGGAGTTAGTAAGGTTTCACAAGCTACTAGTAATTAACTTCACACTTTTCTTGTTATGTAATTCTTTGAACCTTCGTTATAATGTAATATATATAAAAAACACGTTTACATACTAAAATCGGAATAATATCTCATCTAATCGATATAATAGCTAAAATTCGATAAATAACATTTGATCCCAATTCACCCTTTTTGTATCGGAATTTCAAAAAATCCTTTCCTAGTGATACGCTACAACATGTAATAAGCTGTAAGTTCCAAAAACTACGTACGTTACTTTATTAAATGATTAAGTGTTTTTCAATATAACACACGGCGACTCTCAAGATATTTTCTTCAGATATTCTTTATTCATTACTAACGCATCTTACTTACAAACAACGCTGAAATTTTGTGAATTATGTTCACCACGTACTATATGTTCGTAGGACAGGATTTTCCCTCTCTCATTTCAATTACTTCTTTACAGAAGAATAACTTATTACTAAAGAAGGTTGCAAAATTATTTCGATGAAGTTTCAGGCAAATGTAATTTTATTTATCTGGTAAACAAAAAAATAAATTATGAGTCTCAACTCATCGAAATGATGAACTTGCGAATGAAATAACATAAGGTAGTTGTTGTAATACAAGAAAATATATAAAAATGGATAATTGTGTGAATTAGAATTTTGTTTACTTGACAAAATGTATTGTAAAATATATATTTCCTTGTCTTTATTTTCATCATTAACAGTACATCGCCATTTCATGACGCGCTCGTCACAAGAGTCGCAACCATCTACGTAGAAGTACATTTTAACTTCTCCGAAGTAAAGAATACATCGAGGCAATCGAATTGTATTTCTGCGCGTAAACAAACAAATCTTAACATTACAACATACATTAAATTAACCGAAAGCAGAGACGAACTATCTAGTGTCTCCAAAGAAGTTTCGAACTTTTTATTGTGAAGTTACTATCAGGTATCTGTGAAACAAATAATAGTATGATTAGGGATGAAAACTAAGAGAATATATTAAAAGCTCTATCGAAAATCAGAGGCAATATTTCAGCTTCCAAGAAAATGGTTTAAATTAATAGAAGCACTTAATGAGATGAGTCAAAATATCCTTTAGATAATTCATAAAGGATGATATTTTTTGTGATAATTATTGTACCAATGTATGACCTGTTAATCAAACTTAACACTCCTATTATATGATAATTGAAACTTTCTTAAATATTCTTTCGCAAAGATTCTTTAAATTGACAATACTGACAATATGTTAAAAGTACTAAATTTGATATTAGTAGTTGAATATGAAGTTTGTTATAATTTTAACGTTATATTATTATTATTACATGGCAAATTTTCTTCTAGTTTGTCAGTTTCTATTTTTAGAAATAAATAATTTGCATCGTTAGAAAAGAACTTTTTTTTTCATGCTCAGATAATTAAAGAAGAAATATTAGGACTCCGGAAGAAATGAAAACAATTTTTCTTACAAAACAGCTATTGCATTCGTCGTAACAATAAACTTCAGAGAACAAAAATCCAAACATTTTAAAGAAAATAATTAAAAGAAACACATTCTTGAGATTTGTGAAGATGTTCTCCCTGACGTCCTTTCTTCCAGTGTTCGGATAAGACTTGAAGACCTCGGGTCTTTGAAGAAGACAGGTCAGTAATTCATATTTTTCCTTCCCTTCAGCTGTAAGCACTGTTCCATATCCCTTTGATGTCGAGCTTTTCTTCCTTTACAACGCTGCCACCCTTGCGACATCATCCCCCTTCAGGCCTTTCAATTGTGTAGTAGGGTCTCCTTTTCTAAGACGTCGCAGTTTAAATGCCTTTATCTCACTTAGTAAGCCTCGCTTCCAATTGCTATGAAGCGCGGAGGTCTACCGTTAAATGCCCTTACTTCTCTCATTTCTGTAAATGTGAATGTTTACGGAGGCTGACAGGTTACAAGGTAAAGAAGATGGACGGAGAAAAATATGACCCTTTTTCTTGTTTATTTCTTCATGTTACTCAAGACTACAGAAAAAAATAGAAGGGAGGAAATGTGGGGCGTGCTAAATAGTGTTTAAATGACCTAAGAATATAATGCTTAACTTGGATTAATTTATCTTTTGTTGGGAAACGGTGAATACGTATTTTCTACCAGCTGGTTGTACATCCTTTTTTATTTTTGGAGCTGGGAACTAGTCCGCAGAATGTTTCTTTTATCTTCCTTCAGTAGTAAACAGAGACGACGTTCAACGAGTGCATTCCGTGACGTACCTCTTTGTCATAAATGATTCAAAAGTTTTTCGCCAAATCTCAGACTACAGAATTTATAGACACAGTTATGCAGTGATTTCCAAAGTATGTGTCATAGTGTTCAGGTTATACTTCGGTGTTCATGTAAATCTAAATAATATACATATTTCTTTGACATAAAGCTCTGCACACTAAATGTAGTTCTTATGTAATCAATTATTTATCTTCTTCGAATACAAGTTTAAAGTTTCACGTAATACACTATTAAACTACCTCCTGCACCAGTGCTTCTACACTGTAAAAGAATTTATTGATTTTAACAAAAGTTAAATTCGTCTTGTGCTTTATCACGCCATTGCTGTAGTACTTTTTAAACAACTTATAACAATTTCAAAAACTATTTTCTTGCATGATTGTGTTGTCTTATGGCTCATATTAATTTAGTTTTATGTGTACTCAACATTGGCACGTTTGTGTACATAAATTCTGTAGCCCCATCCTGGCCCGGGTTTTTCTCCGGTTTTCCTTCGGGTAGAGGCGGATTTATCATACAGGTTCTCTAGGCTTTGTCTAGGGGCGGGTCTATTGTAACAATAAATCGTGAATTTAGTGTTATTTCAATTTTTAAGCACTATACTCAGAATAATCTATAGTTCGATAATAACTTACATGTAATTTTTTGCTTAAAATTACAAACATATTGACATTCTATTAGTATTATAACTCGCAGCTAACTTTTTATCTTATCTAGGAATTTTTGCTGAATTTTTTGAATCCGCCTCTGCCTTAGGGCCCTTGATCGGAATTGATGGGATGGTCCCTTGCTTGCTTCCGGAGAGTAAATTAGTTTTTTTCCCCTCCACGTGGTCATACGCAGTTTGTACTGTTTTTTGACAATAAATTTATTTATTTATTTATTTATTTATTTATCTATAAATAAAGTTAGTTATAATTTACTTAAAATTTTACTGTAGTATTCTAATGAATTGTCTACATTAGGGGTGCGGCTGGAAATAGAGAGAGCCGTGTCTCAAAAACGTTTGAGAGACGCTGCTATGATGACTCATATCATGGATATTATGTTTTTTTTGTCCGGAAAAATATGTTGCACGCACGTAAATTTAAATTGTTTCACATCTCTTTTTTCCACATGTTTCAACTCTTCATAGATATACGAGCATAAATTATTACACATGATTATCTACTTTGTCGAATTTTTGTTTGTTGGGGCTTTAGGGCTCGTCAACATCGAGGTCATTAGAGCCCATGCAAGTAGGGAAAAATGCAGTTTCGAGAGAAGAGCCGTAGTGACTCTTTCCCGTGTGTGGGACTCGCCGAATATCTCGACCATACCCACTAAAATCCCTCCTGAATTCAACAAATATCTAAATACAAAGATGAAAGAAAAGAAAAGAAAAGAGTATACCAATACATTATATCACAAAAAAGGAAAACAATTTCTAATAATTATATTTTCTAATTACAGAAACGAACGATGAAAAGAAAGAAGACAGGAAAGATGAAAAAGGAATGCAAATTTTTAAACCCTCCCGAGAACTTGTGGGAGGAGCCCCTATATCCTCATAAAATTCAATAGTTTATTAACATTAACCGTTTCATTTCCGAGAATTCTTGGTAAATCTGCAGCCAGACCAATTTTTCTCCGTATACTTGAGTATCTTCTGCAATCAGTTAGTAGGTGACGCACTGTCAGCGAACAGCTACACTCCTCACAAACGGGTTCATCATCAAGTAGTAAGAGATACCGATGAGTGAGAGGACAATGTCCTATGCGCAGGCGGGTTAGCAAGACCTCGTCGCAACGGGTTGGCCTACAGGAACTGCTCCATGACATAACATAAGATTTGATAAGTCGGAGCTTATTCCTTTCAACAGCTAACCACTCATTGCTCCATTCACTCAGAATCCTCATCTTGATGGAATTTATGAGATCTCGTTTTGGAATCGTGGAGAAATCCACGCGAGTCTTAAGNTGCGGAATCGTCTGCTTCCTCATTTCCTCTGATACCAACGTGCCCGGGAATCCAGCAAAACATTATGTTCTTTCCATCACCTTGCAGTAAGAGAAGCACTTCCTGGATGTTCTGGATCAACTTATCAGCCGGATACATATTTTGGGTTGCTTGAAGGGCACTCAGCGAATCAAAACAAATCAGGAAATGTGATCCGCCGGAGCACTTTGTTGATCGCAATGCTCGCAATATGGCGTAGCATTCAGCGGTGTAAACGCTGCATAAGTCACCTAGACGGTAGCCACAGGTCTTACGGGGAAATACCACGGAGCAGCCGACACCATCAGCCTGCTTCGACCCGTCGGTAAACACAGGGTTATGGACCCGGTGTTTGTAGAGGACTAGGTGAAAGTATACCCTCAACATCGGAGCAGGAGTGTTCTTCTTGTCATGATGCAGAAGATCGAAAATAATCTTCGGCTTGTGCAAAGCCCAAGGGGGAGACTTACTAAAACCTTGATGTAAGACATTAAGTGTGCGTATATTTAAGGTTTCCAAAATTTGTTTGGAGCGATATCCAAAAGGTTTGGTTGCTCTCAGTCTGTTGTTGTAGAAACGGATGGAAGAAGAGAATGGATGAAAAACTGCGTTGTGCACCAGATTGTCGGGTAAAGTTTGCAAGTGGCAAAAGTGTCGTAGCATGAGGATTTGCCGCCGGAGGTAAAGAGATGGTTCGCCACTCTCGGCATACAACTCGGAATGGGACTAGTGCCGTATGCTCCCGTTACTAGTCGAATTCCTGCATGGTGGACATTATCCAACTTCTTTAAATAACTTGCACGAGCAGAGCTATATACAACGCAGCCATAATCGAGCCGAGATCTTATGAATGCTCGATAAAACTGGTGCAGGGCGTAGCGATCAGCGCCCCATTCCCTGCTACACTTCAATAAATTCAGAGACTTTTGCTCTTAGGTCTGTCTTTCTCTTAGGTCTGTCAGATGTTCAATCCAATTCAGTCTCTGATCAAAGATTAGACCTAAGAATTTCATAACGTTTGATAGACTTTGTGAACGTTGTTCCCTAGGGCGAGGTGAGGTTCTGTCAGAAGGCTTGGTCTCCTACTGAAAAGAACACAGCGTGTTTTTTCAACAGAGAAACGGAAACCTGTCATTTTCGACCAGTGGTATAATCTATTAAGGACGAGTTGGATTTGTCGCTCCGCACCTGTGACACTTTGTGATGAACAAAAGATAGAAAAGTCATCGACAAAAAGAGAGTGTGAAACAGGAATCTTTACAGCAGACGTTATGCTGTTTATGGCCACTGCAAATAAAGTCACACTCAAGACTGAGCCCTGAGGAACACCGTTCTCTTGAAGAAGGAGATCCGAGGTGTCTCTTCCAATTCTATAGCGGAAGGAACGTTGATCCAAAAAGGACATAAGCATCAGAGGAAAACGTCCTCTAAATCCCCAGGCATAGAGTTGTTGTAAAATGCCATGACGCCAAGTAGTATCGTAAGCCTTCTCGATGTCAAAGAATATTCCGATGAGATGTTGTCTTCGGACNCGAAAGCATCTTGAATTGCTGATTCCAGGAGAAATAAGTTGTCCAGGGTGGAATGGAACTTCCCGAAACCAAACTGAATCGACTCAGCAAGTCATGCCGTTCAAGATATCAGACGACACGTCGGTTGATAATTCTCTCCTGAGTTTTACCAACGCAACTTGTCAAGGCAATACTTCGATTACTACTGATTTTCGTTCTTTCCTTACCTGGTTTTAGTTAAGGGATAAGTTTGCTTCCTTCCAGGAATTAGGGAATACTCCCTCGGACCAAGAAAGATTAAAGATATCCAGAAGGTATTCTTGCGACTCGGGAGTGAGTTGTCTCAGCATTTCATAATGAATTGAATCAGGGCCAGGAGCAGTGTTGTGGGCTGTCGCTAGAGCTGACTAAAGTTCCCATATAGGGAAGGAAGAGTTGTAGGGTTCCCAGTTGGTGGAACGAAAGTCAAAAGAAGTGCTCTCTGCTGTTTCCCTTTTTCTCTTGAAATCAGGATCGCAGTTTGCTGTAGATGTTAAGTCAGCAAAATATTCAGCCATTGCTGTTGCCATNACCCGACCCTGATAATTATGTCTGGATATTGGGACTCTAGAATACCTTCCAGATATTTTTCGGATTGACTCCCATACTTTTGTGGACGATGTTGTTCTCGTAATGGTGCTTAGAAACTCTTTCCAGGAGGTGGATCTGGATCTAGTTCTGCGCGCTTTTGCTCTAGCAATCCGACATGCGGCGAGGTTTTCCGGAGATGGACTAGCCTAAAAAATCCGCAATGCTCTTCGCCTTGCACGAATGGCGGACCGACATGCGTCGTTCCACCAGGGGACGTGAGGTATTCGCGGAAAAATAGATGTTTTCGAAATGGATTCATCAGCGGCGTGATGAATCACCTGGGTCAGATGGTCGACCCTCTCTTGGACATTACCCGTTTCTCTGAAGACAGACAGGGAACGGTATTGTGTCCAATTAGCCTTACTGAGAATCCATTTGTGGCTTGCAATCGGGAATAGTCGCACGTTCCTGCAAGGACAACCCGATAGGATGATGGTCGCTACCATGCAGATCATATTCTACCTTCCATTGAAAGATATCAGCAACTTTAAGAGAGCAAACTGATAGGTCTATAGCAGTCAATGACCCCTTGCCAATTGCGAAGTGTGTCATCTCCCCGGTGTTCATTAAGCATAAATCTTATTCCTCAAAGAGACAATTCAGCAGTCGGCCCCTGGGGCAATCGCTCGACGAGCCCCACAGTACACTGTGGGCGTTGAAATCTCCAAGCAGGAGGAATGGTCGAGGGAGCTGATGAATTAAATCTATGAGGGAGGTCTCCGAAAAATCTCGTGTTGGAGGAAGATATATAGAACACACGGTCATAGATGGTACACTGTGAATTTTGATTGCTACAGCCTGGATGTGGGTTTGTAGGAGAACAGGCGAGCAGAGGATAGTGTTTCTAACAAACACGGCAACTCCTCCTCTTGCTCGATCTCCCGTGGTGTCATCATATCTGAAGCTGCTGTATCCTCGCAGAAAGGGTGAGTTTTCTGGTGAAGGTGTGTCTCTTGTAGGCAAATACAGATCGGATTACGACGCGCTAAGAGTTGTAATTCTTCACGTTGAGTTCTATAACCATTAAGGTTCCACTGAAGTATGGAAGCCATTACTTTTTGGAACCTTCGGGGTCAGGCTTTTGAATGTGCATTTCCGCGTCACCATCGGACAATGCACATTCCGACTCAGAGGTAGGAAGAACAGAGACATTCTTCATTCGTCTCTGGGACTTCTTCGATGTTATTGGCTTTGATTTTATGAAGTCAACAAGGTTCAGGGATTTAGCCTTCGAACCTTGCTTGGTTTTTTTGTTTAGTACAGGAAGAAAGACGTAGTACACTGCTGGTCTTCGTCTGTATATTAAATGGACGGGGTGTGGAGAGACTCTTGGGTTTGACTGGAGTATCTTGGATATTTTTCTTGCCGCATTTGCACTCGCATGTGCACGACGTTGTCGTAGACACGTCAGTGAAATACGCCTGGATTGACACGCTATTCTTGATTACAGGAGTCTTGGCTGCGGTTGAGTAACTGGTAGAAAATACAGGGTATAAAGCCCTGTATTTATTCCGAGATTCACCGTACGGGATCTTCTCCGTAGTCTTGATCTCTTGTATTTTTTTCTCTTCGAGAAAGGCGACACACTCCCTGCTCCACACCGCGTGGCTGCCTGTGCAATTAATTTACTTAGCAGGCCCCGGGCATGAGACGCCTGGTTCATGTGCTTCCTTCCCGCATTTACCGCAAGTTTCACTGTCCTTACAAGATGTTGTGTTATGTCCAAACCTCTGGCACTTGAAACAGCGCAGAGGATTTGGAACAAAAGGTTGCACCGGCAGGTTAAGCCATCCAGCTTTAATATCCTTTGGTAGTTGGGGACAGTCAAAAGTCAAGACGAAGGAACTGGTCTTCTGTAGAACACCATTAACCTTCCTCATGATCTGACTGACCTCAACTACGTGGTCAGCCTCCCATTCCGCAACTAGGTCTTCAGTTGACATGTACATAATATCCCTGCAACTTACGACCCCCTTGCTGCGATGAAGCGCATCATGGAGTTCGCATTTTACAGGGAACTCTCCCAACTTACTACATTCACGTAATTTTAATGCCTGCTTGCTCGATTTTGTTTCAAGCAGCATCGTCCCGTTTCTTAATCTTCTCATACTCTTCAATGTACCAACGAGACCTTTAATACCTTTGAAAATATAGAACGGGGATACTTTTTCAAGTGTCCCGTCTATACGTGTCATAACGACAAAAACATTTTCGTAAGGAATGCTCTTTAACTTTTCCTTTTTGGTTTCTGAAGCAGGAGGGCTGGCAACCCTCGGCCGCTCCGAAGATCCTGAGGCGTAATACTTACCCTGCGACTCGCCCACTCCGCAAGGCAGGGGAAAACAGGAATCTTTCATTTTGTCCCACGAGTGCGGAGGAAATAAATGTCCGATGACGTGGAGCCCTCGCATCACGCCACTAAGCCTTGCACAACTGAGGTGCGGCAGTTGCCCCAGAGGTTGGTACGCTAGCGAGTGTTTGTCCTCAACACCCATTCACCTCATCGGCGCGTAACACACCTTGAGGTTGATGTTTTTTTATAGAGGTTTAATCCTTCCTCGCGACCCGGGGCCAATGAAAGCAAGATCTCCGCTCTTCAAAACACGCAACTTTCCACCATCACGCCAATGGTGGTCGCTGAAGCAAGTCCAAAGCTTACGGTGTCCGAGGACTTGTGGCGCAATACCAGTCCCCAGGAACCGTGGGTTCGCCAAGCCCATACTCACTCGAAACTGAGCACCCTGCGGAGGAAAGAAGAAGAAAGAGAAGGAGAAGAAGAAAGAGGAAGGGGAAAATGAAAGATACCCTAGCTCTAATAGTGTCGGGATCGAAAAGAACAAGAGGCGACCAAGGAAGGTCGGGAAAGAGAAAGGAAGGAGCCCGGCACACGCAAGTGGAAGCAATGCCAGACTCAGCTCGGGGCCCCGTGTTCGCCAAACACGTACTTTTAGACTACTTTTCCTCAGTCTAGATGCTTAACGTATCATGTGAATGGCACCCAAGGGTTAACTGGAGGTTTCAGGATAGTTTACTGAAAAGAATTCCAAATTGAAACCAGTTTCTCCTTTTTCTAATAATTATTTTTAATTAATAATTCTACTAATGAGAGTTATAAAATTACATCACATATTTTAATGCTGATGTGAAGGTAATCTTTACGGTTGTATAAAAACTATTCTAATTGAGTAGTATCAAAACGAAGCTTATATTGGTTACTTCTAAAACTCAAATACAATTTTTTCCGAATTTTAAGTTCAGTGAATAATTATGTAATGATTCATCTTGAGAACAACTATTAGGAAAATTTGGTGCTCGAACCAATGACGAAAATTTAATGGTAAATTTTTCATTTATTTAAAACATCTAAATATTCCCCATATTCCAGTTTCCGACGTAGATTTTTCCTGGAATTTTATTTCAAATTACAGTTAAAGTTAATATTGTGTCTTTATTACTCGATTACTCCGTTTTTTGTGTGCGGCTTTAGAGCTCGTCAACGGCAAGGCCTTTACTCCATTGGTATTTTGATAAACATGGAGAAGAAACTCTTAGGAATTCGTCGCGGAAATATTTTTATTTAAATTATAATTTTATTTCAGGAATACGCTGTATATTTTCACTATTGCTTCGTAGCAGGTAATGAAAAGAAAGTTATTAATTATAACATCAAGTTCAACAACAACATTTAGTTACACCCAATTCTTCGAACACAAGTATGAATGCACATACACCTTCCATAAATATTCGTCAATGTTGTCTACGAATCGTGAAATAAATTAAACTACAAAAGTAGCCAAACGATATTATTATTTTCATTAAATTTTCTTTTCAGTTGTAACTAAGGTGCTGAAATATAAGTCATACTAACACACAGCATCTACGCTGATGTCTCATTGGGAATTAACACGTAGTAATATGGTTTCCCTTCAAAAGACTCTTCTTCCGTCGTTCTGATCTTCTTCCCGTTTTTCATCACTAATATCATCCCTTTCCTTCGCCTTCGTAGCCAGCAAAGTGTCCGTCAAACTTCCGGGCAGCTGGAGGAATGTTGTAGGGTGTGACAACAACCGGTCCACAAAACACACTTCGAAATAAAACTGTGCGCAAGCAGACCACTTGCTACTGCCGACAACGCCTCCAATACCACCACCCCAGTTGCCACCGTCCCTGTAGCACGCTCTCTCTTGAGGAACTTTAGACTTTGCTCCATGCTGCCTCTCCTCGCTGGGACTTCGTTACCGAAAATGATGCTTTTATCACAATCTAAGATCTCGAATAAGAGCGCTAACGAAACGTTTCTTAATTAATATGAGATCTAAACAAACAATTCGTGGTTGGGTTGCCTAATCATATCATTCCAAGGTTACCTTTAATTGAAATAATACAATTATTTTCTTTTAATTTCTTCATTCAACTTTTTCCTCGTTGAAATATGTATTGAAATAAAGATAATTTCATTGCGAACAGTATGATAATAGATTGTCTAAGAAAAATCAGTCAAGACTCTCTGGTGTCACACTTTGAAAGTAGAATTTTGGAGCGAAAGAACGTTTCTCAACATTAGAGAAACGTACAACACACTATTCTGAGAGAAAGAGTGCGGTAGTAAAGTCTTCAATATTGCACAGAATAGTACGCTCTCTGCATACTAAGTACGTTAGCTTCTGTGTTTAAATTCAAAATGTTTTTGTTTAGCAACAAAATTTAATTCAAAATGTAAAATATACCTTTCTTTAATGGTCACTAAGTCTGAAGAGCTGGGACCCTTGACCTATTGTTTTTTTGTTTTTTTTAACTAAAGAAAGATAATGGATTTAATTTTTCTTTTTTTTGATTTCTAAACTAAAAATATAATATGATGTTTGCAGTATTTGTTCAAGAACATTTGTCGCTAGAAAGAAAAGGTGTATGTTATACTTCGAACGTGAAGTAGGAAGTTAGATTTTCCTTATCGTATCTATAATAACCTCCGAGCTACTAAACAAAAATGACTGTTTCATGTATTCAAACTATTGAAAATGGTGAGGGGGGTTAATAGATCGGTGGGTATCTAAAAAAAGTTGTATATATTTTTGCAAATCCAGAACATTACAATCTTTATTCGATCAGAATCTTAACATGAGATCAGGATGGTCAGAGCCGCCCGTGAAGGCATATCGTGGGCAAGCGAAGGGCAGTGTCAGTCAGCCACCTCATTGAGATGTCCGGACGCGCAATTGCAGGGAACAGCCAGCGCTGCTTATTGCAATGTAGATTGTTTCGTGGACATTTCAAAGAGGCACTCGAGTCTCTATTCCCCTAACTTCAACGCCGTACACGGTTTCACGCAGCATTCGTAGAAGGTCACTTCTGCATAAGAGAATAATGACATGGAAACGTTCCTAAACAAATTAGTGGCCCTCTGATAAACGGATCGTCGTCCGTGCGATAGCTTCTCCTTTCTATATCCATATTTTGGATAAAACTAAGATAATTAATCACGAATTATGAATACCAGAAGTTAAGTGATAGTTCTACATTTGTTTCAAGTGAAGTTTCTATAGTGTTTTGGGTACAAGAATTATAACATCCACGAACTCCATTAAGCAGTTGGTAGGACGTATGCAATGTGCTGAACGTCCCAGCACCAAGGGTTGTATCTCATTGCACCTATAGCCAAGCAAACTGCCGCAGTGTTGGGTGGAAGATTAAATATGTTCATGGTAACTAAAATAATAAAAAAAACTTTTTCAGAACCTTTTTTTGAATGAAGTAAACACGAATCTTTTGTATTGTATGCATAAATAATTTGAATTGACAGCTAAACTTGTTTCGTAGCTACCAATTGAAGCATGAAATATCAGATTGAATAATAGAAGATGATTTTATTAACTTAAACCATTTAAACACATTAATAAACGTTTCTATGTAAATGTACAGTATTATGGATATTTTTATTTTATCTATCTACTAACCAATACTTTTTAAGAAAATAATGGAATACTCTATTTCCGCAAAATGCGCGGTACTCAGAATATTTTAAATATAAAAACATGTACGGTTAAACATAATGAAAGTTGGGATAGGTCTTTATAATTGTAATATTTCAATTTATTATGAGCTATTCCATGCTATAAGTTGTTTCGCACGAAGATAATACTTCCCTGGTGTCCAGGTAATGCGTGTCATTTTATCACATACTGCGTTCTACTATTTTTTTTCGTGTTCTTGCAATCGCGTGAACAAGTGCACAACACGAAAGGAAATCGTTACACGAACGAGAGTAAGAACTAATGAGTTCACTTATTTACATGCGTCCATTCCCAGAAAATAAATAATAAAATATAAATTTAAAACAATTAAAATAATTTATATAAAATATTAATGGTGCTAATGACGGACTGTATTTGGGATGAAATCGAACATTGAAAACGAGAAAGACATACGATTACAATTTGTACGTTACGAAATTGTCAATTCAAGAGTCTATAATGATATTAAAAAAATCAAGGTCGTTTTACAATAATTTTTTTAAAAAAATCCCTCAATTAAAGACGAATTTGAAAACAAATGTGAATATCTCATCCGTTTTATATAATTGAAATGTGGTACAATTTTAAAATATCTCCGTGAATATCGTTTAAAACCAGGATGAGTTGTTTAGAAGATTAGGAATACCATTTCGATTATTAGTGTATAGTTTTATTAGTAGAACGTTAGTATGTCATTATTTGCATGTAATGAAAATATTTTTTATATTGCAAGAATTGTGAATACAGAGTTCTCAGAAAATACGACAGTAAAAACAATTAATATGCCTAACGGAGTTCTTAAGTTTCCGAAAATAACATAACGAAAAGAGGAACTTTATGGAAAGAATTCACAAGTTTCACTCTTCAATATGCATCAAACAAATGGAATAAGACCAATAACATAAACACTTCAGGCAACACAGGACAATTCCAGTTCCTTTTACTCCGTGCTACTAATCGGAAATTTCGTACACTTTATTGCAGCAGCTCCAGAAAGATAATTTAAGTTAGAAGTCGGCGCAATGACGCTTGTTTCAAACTGCACAAGTTGGGCAGTAACTGCTTTACGGCTAAGCGCCGCTATAGCAGGAAACGACTGGTTTCAGACAATGAAAGGCAACACGTGACAGTCGTATGGTTGACTTGGAAGGAGATGGAAAATGTATGTAGTAAAAAATCTAAGAAGTAGAATAAAAGTGATCGTAAAATGAAGTAAAAGAGATCTACGTGATAGGAATATCTTGTGTATGGATAATGAGTCCTAGAATCGTGAATTAATAATGAGTGATACGGTTTCGCATGAAAAATGAAACTATTTAGTGAAGCACAGTTAAGTTTTGATGCGATATTACAATTCATATGTTTAGAGTTTAAAAACTAAATCCGAAAGCACACTCATTATTTGTAAATCACGCTGAAAGGAATTTATTAGTAAGTACTTTAAGAGTTTAAGAGGAACAACTTTGTTTCCCGTAAGTGGTTTTTCGGTTTTAATGGATGAGCACCTGATTACACGAAACATTTAAGGAACAGCTGTGTAGAAGTTAGCCGGTGAAAAGAAGTTATGTTCCATATCTTCCAAAATTATATAAAATGAAGTAATAATGTATAATATAAATTTAGAGTTAAGCGAACGAAATAGTATCAATGCTATTTCCTAAAATACAATTATATTTAAATTTTACATACGATTTGCATTTAATAACATATTTAAGACTTTTAAGCTATGTATAATAATAAAAAATATTATTTTAAACAATAGAAGCTAGTTGTTCAATTACTTTTCATTATGTCCGAAAAAAGTGTACGACAAAAGAATGCAAGATTTAGATTTAAAGAAATGATATAAACATGAAAATGTGAAACTACGTTTTGGAAGATTCGAGTACATTGAAGATACGAGAGAGATCTGAAAAAAACATTTCATGTAATATGACATCTTTGAAAACATTTCAGTAAGCTACCAGGACCAGAACATAAAAATGTAACCATGTCTAATTTTAAGCATGCAGCAATCGAGGACTCGAATCAAAACTCAGACTACTTTTTGATTGCGTTTCAATTCTTATATTTGAGAACACGCGTTTTATGGATGGTGAAGTCTCCTCACTACCAGTTATTCCTTTTTAAACAAGTCGAAACGAGACAAGTTTGTTTGCACGAAGTTAATTTGTCTTCAGTAAAAGCATAACTGATATAATTGAAGTTTGATAAAAACCTAATTATAAAACTATATTATCTTTCAAACTGATTGCACATAATCTTACGTTCATATTCCATATTCATATTC
Organism: Laupala kohalensis; assembly: GCA_002313205.1. Lineage (NCBI taxonomy): Eukaryota > Metazoa > Arthropoda > Insecta > Orthoptera > Trigonidiidae > Laupala > Laupala kohalensis. Next base: position 688,482 of record NNCF01129968.1, read on the forward strand.
CATATTTATAAATATTAAAAACTCTACTACATTTATCGAAAAGTAAAAAAAAATATTCGAGGTGAATGTTAACGCCAGCTTCTTTCAGCAAGGCAGTAAACTTATCAGGCGAAAACTGTTCCAGAGACAATAAAATACATATTATTTAAATCGCATTTTTACTTCAATTTTATCACATGAAAACTCAATTTTTTAAAACCATATATCATGGAACTTGAAGGAGCCTTATATTCAGTTTTATCGAACTACACGACTACAATTATTACTTTACTGCATTTTATCTTTAATAATTCGAGGGTTATGATTTAAAAAATATTCACTTCAGTCGCAACTAATCAACAATGTGTAGCTCAAAATTTGGGTTTTGATTAATCAACAATATTTAGTTCTTGTTTAAGAGTTTTATTCGTAGTGTTTTATCCAATTAATTCATTGAACTTCAGCAAAAAAGCTCTTTGGACGGAACATCTGTCATCATCGGGCCCTAATTATGCAGATGCGTGGTGTTGGCGGAAATGAATTTTAAATTGATCTAACACTACCAACAAAGTTTTGATTTAGGAAGTATTTTATAATTTCAGTGGTAACCGGATACTAAATAGAAAATATGTCGATAAAGAAATAAGCCAATAAATGTCAGTTCATAAGCCCATGAACCACGACGAAACCGTGTCGTAGTTTTGAGAGTTATCGATGACGAGTGGGGTAGACGTGATCAGGTGGCCGGTCACCCTTTTGCCTGCTCTGCGGCCATTTAAATTCAGACAGGATACCCGCAAGTGTCGCTTCGGAGCCATTGGACTCCTTCGCTCGGTGGTCTGGTTGGAAATCGTCAAACTGCTCAAGGAGATATTGATTGCGGTGCTTTCCGGATTGAAATGCTGCTAGAGACACCTCCCGCTTGCCTTTTCTACCCTGGTTTCACTTCCATTATCTTGGGTTCCAGAGAAACTTTTATGATGCGATTTTGTTGTTTCCCAACGGAATGGGACTTTCATTACTTTTTTGTTTCTTATGTTGGATATATAGCAACACGAGAGAATGAGAAAGCAGAAAGAATGTATTTGTGGAAGAGGGAAATTCAGAAATGAATACGTAAGAGATTTGTTTTCTTTCTTATAATGAACATACGAAAGTTTCTTTTTTTCCAATGCATTGCTTAATCTCGTCTCTAATTCGAAGAAATAACAATAGAATTTATAATTTAATACATCTAAATAGTGTTCAATACAATCGAAATTTTGATTAATATAATATATAATCTAATTTAATCTAATCGCGAAGATGAAAATTTAAGTATCTGTCCTAGAATTAATTCATCGTGAATGCATTGAAAACATAACTGTTCATTGAAGTACAAAAATTAAACACGAGAAATTAATTATAAAATTTTGAAGTTTTAAATAAATGTAGATAATCTGTATAAACGATAAAACTATTGAACTGAAGTATGCCAAAATTAATGATTCTACACAAATATAATAAATTTTGTCTGATAATGATTCTCAAAGGTATTTAACATATCCATAATCATCTTAAAATATTACGCATTCAATTAATTTGTTTGCTCCAAAACAATCAAAGTTCCATAATTAAATATTTTTTATAGATTATTAAAATTTTGTGCTTTCTACCGATAATATCTCCATTAATCCATTTTATTAATTACATTTGAATTAATGCGCGATACCTTCTCACTCATAATAAACACTTGACGGACAGGAGTGGTGATTAAAACATTTTAGTGATCAATGATTTGTTTGCGCAATCCTATCCAACCATCAAACTGAATGCATTGTCTTTGGACGTATTTCGTAACTTTCTTCTCAAAGACGTATCTTTTATCCTACGCTCACTCTGATTATAATACACAATATTGGGCTGCATATTATTGGGAACACATACGAGTATTCATGTCAAGGGAAGGTGTGTCCAATATTATGCTAAATTGTAGGAATGCACATTCAATTCCCATTATTAATACTTAAGACAGAGCTCTTTTGTAGTTCCAACTTTCTCTATTTATGTATTATACGTCTGAATTCAAAAACTTTTCACATATATCGTTACAAAAGTATGATGTGGCACAGGAGAGTTAATTTTTGTTAAGAGCTCTTTGTGCGCAAATACCAAATGAAAAATTAAAGAGAAGCATGGAAGATATTTTCTTATGTGTTATTTTGAGTGAATAAAAACACAGAGCATCGAAGAAGTTTCGTTTTAAATGCAGTTTAGCCCCAGTTGGTACTAAAAGGATCTATGATAATGTTCACTTCATATTTCCATTATCACTCCAGTCTGTACATCCTGATCTTCTTTTCGTCACTTACTGTTCAGTCCACATCTCCCTTTCTCATGTCTCTTCAACAAGCGACCTCGCGAACTTCATCAGTGCTCGATAGCATTCAGTTCTTCACAAGAGTAGAGCAGAGATAGATGAAGGTCACTAGAGCGCAAAATGCGAAGGAAGAAGCGATGCGTGTATGGAAGGCAGTTCACATTATCACATTAGAAACGGCAGTGTTGGTGACTAGATGTTGGTGTCACTTGTTGATGACGAGGATGTTGTTGTGGTAGGAGGAAGGGTAGAGGTCACAGAAAAGCTAGGTGTACTAGGAACAATGACGTCACTGTGCTGTCATTGTTCTCCAACTTCTTAACCAAGGATGTGACATCAACAATCTATTCCTTCTTATTGGTGTCACCGATAACTTGGATATAAGTTACGGTTTTTAGCGCGCAACTCATCACTCGCGTATTCAGTTTGAAAAATAAATAAACTTTATTGTTTAAAAATATAATACAATAGCAAATTGAGTGTGATCACGAAGATTTGTTGCCCAAAATAATATGTTATTATCACATTCGTACACATGTTCCATTGTACTGTGCCTTATTTTAGTCAAAAATGTCTTTAAATGAAAGACGATACGTGGAACGGTTCTGCAGATGAAACGAGATTTATATTAGGGAATATCACGTTGTAGGTTAAATTATCCAGCGTTAGGTGAATCCTCTTAGTGCTACGGTGGAGCCCTTGAATTGAATAAACAAAACAGCCGGGTAAAAGAAACTGATAGCAATAAGATTATCTGAACTGCTCGTTAAGTTCATGTGCTCATAAGTGCTGGTGCTGAGAAGAGAGTTTGAGTAGCATTTACAAAATGTATATTTGAATATACTATGGCTATTTTAATGTTACAGAGCAGAAGAAATGGAACTAAAAGTGTTTTATTTTCTTGTTCAATGTTTTCTCTATAACTTTCATAAAAATATTGATAGTAAATATTGATATTAATATTGTCAGATACTTTTAACTTTCAAATCGAATCTACACAATTACGTATTCACCCCCAATACCAGGTCTTATTCACTATTTAATGACTATTGAGGGTATTGCGGAATGTAGAATAAATAATAAGGTGTGAGTAAAATAATCTCAAAGAAGAATATATTAAAGCACATAGAAAAAAATTGAGAAGTATATTGCATCAATTTAGATAATAATGAGTAAGGGTTCTAAAGACCTTGCGTTTGACGATCCCTAAAGCCCCACATAAACAAAAAAAACAAAAACAAAGAGTGAAATTACATACAATTAAGTGTCAATCAACTCCACGACCTAGTATTATGACGTTACATAAATATGTATAGGTAAAAATGTAAACAAGATTTACTTGGGAATGTTGGTATGTATACATATGTTATTTGCCCTGCAGATGAGTATGTATTCTTTCTATGAATTTATTTGATTCTGTCGCCGAATTTTTTTTGTTCTGTTAGAAGTTTCCAGTTTCCAACCAGATCCTTCTATTTATGCTTAGCGCGCTTGCCCTAACCGTTGGTTTTTCGTGGTTCCTAACGGTGCTCAATGAACGAACCAGTCATTTAAATATATATAACAATAACTGAGATTAAAAAATTAAAACTAATATTAAAAATTAGCCAGGACAGTAAAAAAATTTCTTATTATAAATTATTAACACTTATTCATTTCTTTTTCCGCTACTGATATCATTTTCCTACCAAATAATCGAAATTTTAATACCTCTTATTAGTTACTGTTTCAGTTCATTGAGAGTGAATACCAGGGTGTAGTATGCACTGCCCACGGTACATTTTAAGGCCTCTGTAAGGTGTACGGGTCCTAAGCCCCGCAATATATATTGTATATTTTTTGTTAAAATAAAGCCCTTTTGAATTTGAATTCGAATATATTCATATAAAAGATTAAATAAATATCCGTTCGCAAATTAGGGAGGGACGAATTAGAACCTCTCGATGCTCGGGGATGTTATCGCCAAGATGCAGCTTTAAACGATGTAATTTTGTATCTGATTGTTAATATTACCACAAATAACAATTGAAATAATATAATTGTGGGATTGTATTGGTAGGGTAAAATAAATGATTAGAAACGTAAGAAATCCGATATTATAAGAAATTGGCTACTTGAAAAGCTTATTTATTCATGATTTTTCTGAAGAAATTTGTTTAGTAATTTAACAAGTAATGGGTTGTTAAGAGTTCCTTTCGTTAGTCTTCAGTTTGTAGAACTGTAATATCATTCTGTGGGTTTGAATATAATCACTCGAATGAGGTTTTTAAAGTCTCGTTCAGGGTATGAGGCACCCGAACAATTTGGATTTGGGCCGTACTTGGCGTTCCTAGATTCTTACATATAATTAGTATATCTAAAAATTTATGATCCGTATTCACGTTTTCTCAGTGTAGTAAACAAGATTAAAAGACTAGAAAGAACAATTCTTTGTCGTCTGAGCTAAATAGCTGTCTAGAAAAACTTGACCTGTCAAGGGTTGTCGCAATGTTTGTTCGGACGATGGTGCTAGGGCGATGCTGTGGCAAGATGAATTCTTAGAAGCGATGTTTCTGTTATGCACAGCGGCGGAATAATGAAATACAAATCTCATCTATGCAGAATGAACCAACATACTAGATGTCCCAAGAAATCGTTTAAAGAGGTAATAATTTCACCAATATGAGATAGGTTTCACATTCAACTTTATGCAATAGAAAGAAGGTTATTGGTACATAATAATGTTAGAATGTATATTTATATGCTTTTTTTTTTGACATCATTTTCAATAAGTGACATAATTATAAGTTTTCACGTATAATTATGTCAATTTTGCTCAAAATTCGGTTGAATGTTGAAGCGTAGAATTCTTCGCAATTAAATCTGCAATCAAAGTCACAATTCAAAATTTAACACTTTGTAGTATTTTAAATGACTTTATCAACCAAGTATATATTTAAAACACCATAATTATCCAGACAATTGAGTTAATTTCATTTCTATTACTTCTTTCTGCTTTTTTCACTTATTTTACTTTGATAATTGAAACTTTTATTTTGAAGCATAAATCGATCGACGCAAATAAGATTTTCTGAGTGTTAGTGAAGTGTTTTGATTCTCACTTACGGTTAGTGTCACATTTGTTTCTATGACAAACACTCGAACTGCAAATCGTATTGTTCTACCAGCAAATCAATATCGAAGCAACACATCAGGAGAGGGACGACAGGAGAGAGAAGTGGAACTCAGTGCCGGTGGAGAGGAGAAGCAGACAAACCAAACTCTCTGCTCTACCCATACCTCCAACAGCGCGCTTGCAGCAAATCGCTTTCACTACGGTCGCCAGGGTGTGAACTAGGACCCTCCGGATTACGTAGGATGCTCTCTGGATCCCGTCAGCGTTCGGGCTGTCGCGCACGAATACTCGTCTCTTATTGAAAGCGTGCTATAGAGGAGAGTGGAAGGAGTTTAAGGTAGGGATTGGAAGGGAAAGCGATGGAATGATAGGGTGATATTGAGTGGAATAGAGAGGAACAAATAAAATAAGGGTTCATTTACACTAAGACTGCAAATCAAACGGGAGAGAGAGGGAATTCGTATTATCTCTGTAAAATATTCAGTAAAGATAGACCAACAAGTAATTTGAATCAACGTACTCCTGAACGGAGAAAATTTCCAAAAATATGCATTACGATGCAATCATAAGTAACAACCGAAGACAATTTATAATGAGTATATAAATTTATACATAAATAAGATAGCAGCATAAAAACATTTTGTATCTAGTTCAGCTGAAATAAAATATTCATGTAATATTGCTCGTAAATCGGAATTTACTTACCGAAGTTTCTTATAAAAAAGTTGAGGAAATTTCTATACAATAAATCTAACATCGTTTGTATGTTATCTAACGACCAAATTATTTTTACGTATTTACAGTGCATATCGGTAAACAGGAATACTTATACCAGTCCATGATCTAAATGAGATAAAAAAATGGAAAGAAACGCGTACATGAAATCATAATGACGCTAGAGGACATCAACATTCGCTTACCACCAGAAGGTATATCACAGTGGAGACATCATTAGGGTATCAATTTCAAAAAAGAAAAAAACAACTACCTGGTGATGAAAATATTGTTAAAATAATGTGGTGGATACAGTTAAAATCACCTAAAGTCTGCTAACTAAATCACAGAAACTGACTGCAACTACAAATGAAATGTGAGGGTTATAAAGTCATGCAATATTTTTCCGGGGTTTCACAGTGTTACCACTGCCGCTTACTACTCTCTAGTATGCTATTGAAGGTACTGGCGTTGATTTTCAAGATAGTAAGAAAGTGGGAACCAATCCAAGGACATTGCTTTTTCTCAAATTAACGATTTTGGGTTTTTTAATTAGAACTAAAATTAAATTACTTTAATCATATATTACCAGTAACTGAATAAGATCTCCATCAGTGTTAAGTTATATTTACCTATTCATTTTTATTACAACTGTTTGATATCAAGGTAGAATTAGACGGTTTCTTATGTTTTTAAAGTGGTATAAATAATTGTTACATACATGGGTTTTTCTAAATAATTTTTAACTTGTGAAATTTGGTAAACCTGAAAAAGATCATCTAAATGGTCACAACTTAGTGCTGCAAGTGCGATGTTTGTTAATTAACGATTCGCTTGATTTGTAGAACTGTGATTTCATTTACTTAATTCAGTCAATAGATTCTTTAGATCATCTCATCATTTCTATAAACTTGTTTAAATGATTTTCATTTAAATGATTTGTTTAGACAAAATATACGCCCTGACGCCAATGTAATAAAAAATTATGCAGTCATATGTTCAGGTTTTGCAATAAGTACACTAATAACAATAATTAACCCCAATACATTATATGTAATACGTAGTTACCAGCGTTCATCAACTCAAAATATTCGTCAGAAAAGCTAGAACAAGCTTCCCAGCACAAGAAAGGAAAAAGAGGCACAAAAAATTAATACTTTGCTACGTCACTCGACTGTGCAGAAAATATCCTCTGAAAGAACAAGTCCTCGTAGTCTCACACGTTTGCATCGCATAAAACAACCAATTAAGGAGCGGAAACGACTACTGTGTCAGGCTTGTTGCGGGATTGTAAGCTCCCGGAAGTGTACAGACCTCTGTGGCGATGTGTTATTTCGGGGTCACATGTGCCAACTCTCAGCTCTCCAAATTAAAGGCCAGTCCAACATATTCAGGCCAGATGTGACGCTCAAGCTCTGCGTGGTTAATATTTTTCGTGAGCGAGCTCATATTTGTTAGTCAGCAGCGTGCGACCATAAATGAAAAATCATTTACCCTCTAGGATTATGAAGGTTTAACATTATGAAGGTGTGATAGGAATTTGTTAAAATAATAGTGTTTTACATTTATTATACTTATAAAAAATGTTTTCATAATTTTCACTTCATTCTATGGGTGTGATATCTTATACCGTTTTACTAAACATTCAAATTTGTCAAATATTTTCCAGCATACATATTGGTGGCATGAAACGTATCGTGTGTATGACGCGATACGTATTACCAAACCATTTTTATTACAGTTCAAGCGTTCTATTAAAGAGAAATTAGTATAATCATGAAAAAGTTATTTTGACTTGTCAGCACTTAGTTGGCAAAAAGTTACTCGTCATATGGAGTTTTTGTCTTCCTCATGGTGCTGATCGCATTTCATATAAATAGACTGGTAGGGGAAAATCATGAGGTATTCGACATCTTTGTTTATAAATCTAAATTTAAAAACTGTTTAAGGACAGTTCTTTATTTAACCAGTGCTAAAATATATCTCAAAATATCCTACGTGGATGGTTGGATAGTGTTTTGAACAAAAATTCCTTAAACCAAAATTTTTGACACCAATTATTATTACAAATTGGCATTCTCAAAATATTAAGGGTTTTATTGGAAAAATACAATAATATGCGGAAATATTTTGTGAGCATTAAAACAAACTACAGATCACACATTATTAACTGTTTATCAATAGAACTCTTTTTCGTATAAAAATAGCTGTTGTAGGTTTGCGTCTAACTAAAAAACGTATTCTTAGATTCTAAACATGAAATATTTGTCTTTAACCTTACGTATGTCAAAGTAATAATGTTGAGTATCCTGGAGATCATCATAAAAAGTGGTATTAAAAGTTTACTGACAAGAATGATGTCCGATACAACCGGATTCCACATTATAGATTCATAGATTTACTCTGGGACATCATAGATTCATCATAGATTTACTCTGGGAGGCGATTAAAATGCTAATAATTTGGACTTTAGCATGGGCATCTCAACTAACTAATACTTGGGGAAATTCAGAAATAATCTCAGATAAGTATTGCGGCACTTCAGGTAAACAGACTCACCAACCCATTGACATTAATTAAGTTCCATCTCACTTGGTCTTCTTCATGCCTCTGTTATCTCCAAAGTTATGGAGGGTAACTTTGAACTGGCCTGTAGTGAAAGAACTATTAAGAGGGAACCTTGGTAATTAGTGTAAATTAAATCTCTATAACTTTGAGCACATGTATAGAAACAACATTAATCTTAATTTGCAGCATTATATTATATACCAATCTGAATAGGAGGTAGCAAGGGTTTAAAGAACTGTACAGAAAATAATTAGAAATAATACCAAATTTCATACTTACGAAACAATTGGAATCAACTATACTACCAAGATAAGAGAATATGAGAGAAAAAATATAGGGGAAAATATTAGGAAATAGAGACCCTTATAAAAAAATCTGTCCTCAACAATAAAATTCAATTACTGCAAAGAAAAAGACAAAAAGTCGAAGAAGAGTAGAAACAGAGTCGAAGTTGAGAGCTTAACGAGGTATTTAAAGCTTAACTCGACATATTTCTCATTGTGGGAAGTGAACTACAAGTACCAGTCCATCAAATTCATCCAGTGCGAAAGGGATAATACTCTTGAGCGAGTAACATGTGAAATAGGTCACATATCTGATAAAATTAGCTTATTAATTTAATCATATACCCAGTGCATAGAATATTGATGATGCTTGGTATTTCCATATGGGGTTGAATTATTTGATGAAATCTGCTGAAAAATGACTAATCAACGAGATGAATACAATATTACCAACTCACTACTTCAAACTACAACGATACAACCAGATATATACAATTAACCATCAAATACAATATTTACAACAACAACAAAAAGAAAGTCAAAAACAACTTTCTTAATGGAGAAAAAATTCTGTCGTATCCTATCGTCAATGAAGTCAAATGAGATGTAATCTGAAAGTTCAATTCCACAAATAATAAAAAAAAATTGAAAATTTTCCATGTACAAATATAAGAGGTATAAATGCAACACATTAAAAAACAAAGGGGATGAACTTTGTACCAAACATGTACTGCGATTCATTAAAAGTGGGAAGCCGCAGACCATCATAACAAACACAAAAATGATGGGGAAAGCATGGAGTTCTTTTTATCACTTGCTGGATTCATAATACCCATGGACTATTCAAGTGCTACACAGTGTTGCCGTCATACCTATTGGAAATTTTGCAATGCACCAATCACGCAGCTACGCTATTCACTATGTAATTTGTATTGTTTCGTTACCAATTCTTTTTATGCTTAGCGCGCTTACTCTAACCGTTGTTTTTTTCGTGGTTCCCAACGGTGCTCAATGAACGAAACAGTCATTTAAGTATATATAACAATAGCTGAGATTGTTATATTACTTAAATAACAATTGTAATAAAATTAAAATTAATATTACAAAAAAAGCCATGACAGAAAAAAAATTCTTATTATAACTTATTAACACTTATTAATTTCTTTTTCCGCTACTGATATCATTTACCTACCAAATAATCGAAATATTTTAATACCTCTATTTTTAGTTACTGTTTCAGTTCATTGAGAGTGAATACTAGGGTATAGTTTGCACAGCCCACGGTACATTTTAGGGCCTGTGTAAGGCGCACGGGTATTAAGCACCGCCATATATATTGTATAATTTTCTTGTTGTTAAAATAAAGCCCTTTTGAATTGAATTGTATTATGTTTCCATACCTTAGACACGAAAGGTGCCTGACACTAACCTCACTCAGCTGATTACAAAAGCGCAGTCAGAGATGGCGGTGACCTGCGTTTGAGGTTTATTTCGTTGAAGTTGGCATAATGTTTTTTATTTCCCTTGGCGAGCATGTTGAATTTTCTCTATCTATTTTTACATGAATTGTAGTATAGACAACAGAACTGATTTCTTGGATGAAATTCCGAGTCATTAGAAAATGAAAGAAAAACATATAACAAGGAATTGAAGCCAGTCTGTGTGTATAGTACATAGCTTTGAGGTTACTTTTCGAGACATGATACGGAGCGCAGTGAAAGTCTCATGTTTCATATATACGAGTAATTGCCATCTACACACAGATCAGGCAATCTCTGATGAGGTTAGTGATAGGAAGAAATTTAGTATCGGATGCGGCATCTTATGTATATCGAGGAAGTAAGATTTCTCATCCAAATATTAAAAGAAACCCTGCGAACGGTACTAGAGGTGATTTTACAGTGACTATAAAGATGATTATCTGTTCCGAGCATCACTAGACGTTCTAGTTCTTACTGTGTTTCAGTCACATGAAAACATTTAAATGAGCTCGAATCCACCGTATAATCGGAATACCTGTCAATATAAATATTAAGTATTATCTGTTCACATGAATGATATTATTGCAACTATTTTAAAAGTAATGATCGAATATGAACTTGAATTAAATTGTCATTGATTTTCAAGTTTAAAAATTTTCGACAAAAAGTCTTGTTATAAAAAAACCCACTGATTATGAGTGAAAATGGTCAAACATTCGATATAATGGTGGCTGAAATATTGATGTAAATTGAGGCCTTGGACGTGTGTACAAAACTAAAATGATTGATAGAATAAATTGGACAAATTAGCCCTTCTAAGTAACTTAATTTACACTAACATTCCACCCTAGACAAATACTTTTTTAAACTGGAGCTACTGAGTGTTTACATAACAGATGTTCCTTCCACCTCCGTCAAATGTTAGAGAATTACGACGTGAGTTACTGCTCAATGTAACATTATACTAATTAGGCGAAGTAAACGTGATTCAAATTAAAATCGTCAACGCTTTCCAGACGATACATTGAAGGCAATTTAAGTCACGCTTAAGTTGAATGTATGCTCCAGTCTCATTGGGCTTTTTGCAGATAACACGTTTAATTTTGTTTCAAATCGCACTGGCTTCATTTACGGTTGAATTTGGTTTTGTGACAGAGGATTGGTCGTGTTAAAAGTCATTCTAATCTGATCTCTTTGCCTGAGAGATACGATGTTTTGGTCATTCATGGAAAGTGAAATCCATGTTAAATCATTTCATTTCATAAAGGTTGTTTATTTTAAAGAAGAGAATCCTTAACAAACAATTTTTTTAACTAAATTGAAAATATAAATGATTTTTCTGTGTTCTTGAGCGAAAGTGTGACTGTCTGTTCCTACCACATCATGAGTAAACCACTGAACTAATCGTGATGAATTTTGGCGAGGAGATAGTTTAGATGTCCAGGATGAACAAAGGCTAACTTTTATTTTTTATTTGTATGATAAGAAACATAGAATTGATAAGAAGTGATAAGAAACATTGACAATAAGTATAAATAAAATCGGGAAGAAAAGAGATTTATATTCGCATACGCTGCCTAAGTGGTTAGAGATAGGTGACAACTAAGAAAGGCAACACTATTTGCCTCAAAGAGTTCTACAAAAACTCCGAGACAGCATATGTCTATCTATAAAAATTAACCTTAATTATCGATAAAACATTATTAAAAATAGAAGTAGTAAAATACTTTAATTTAAGAGAGTAATTCATTAAAAAATAAATCATCAAATTTAACAGATTATTTATTTTGTGCATTTAATAAAGATAAAAAAACATCTTTTAAATCGTAAAATTTCGACCCATAGTTTAGACTTTACCAGAATTTTATTGAAATGGCGCAGCCACGTCGTTCCTCGAAAGCGAAAGTTCAACAGTGGGCTAGTGTAAAGAGTCAAGTTTTGTATAAAATTTGTATTATTATAAATTTGAAAAATTAAAATGCTGCACATGTTTTAAACTATTTTGATCCTACATTTTGGATAGTTTTTGCTTCCCCGAGTAAAAGAAGGTAACTCCAAGAAAAATTCCAAGCAAAGCTGGGTAATCAGCTAGTTTTAATATAAAATGTTCGTGATGTGTCGAATGAAGAAATGTGATGAAAGACACAAAAAAATAGACGAAGACGGATTCTAGTCTAAAATGTAGTGACGTGTTTCATTAACTTATATTATACTCTTAATTGAGAGCTATAAGAATAAAAAAATTATAGCAGAATCATTATGAAATAATCACAACAGGTTATGCTTCGTATTATCTATACAAAATGGATCATGCGAGTGACAGAAATTTTCTGAAAGGCATAAAATTATTTTCAATTTGAAACTGTGAAATTCTGAAACAGAAATATTAATATCACACTTAGTTGAGCTCATTTCGCAATGACCCAATTAGAACAATAGTTGTCACAGTCATCAAACGACCGATTGAAATTGAAAAACTTCAGAATGTCCATCATAATACATAAGATTACAAACCGTCGTCAGAAGTGAGAACTTCATATCCATCATCTGTTATTAGTCAATGCTTCACAAACCGGTAATTATAATCATTCAACAGAAAAAACGAAAGAAATATCCGATAAGCAAAATCGTATTAGTTCCTATTCAGAATCTCGTGATGTTATAGATACTAATTTCAACTATATCATTTTGTTTCACCTGTGTTACTAGCACTGCAAGATGTCGGTTCTTGCAACCTCTAAAAGTAATTACATAACTCAAAATCTCAACTCCATTGAATATCGACTCCTGTCTGATTATTTCACATTTAAATTGCAGATAGTACTTAAAAATACCCGTACATTATTGTATCTGATATGTACCACATTTTGTATTGTCTTCATTATCATTATGTTCACGTAAATCGTCAGTATCTATCTTCGTGTAGAATATATAAAGAAATCGCATGTGACGTATGTTTCTTAATTATTTCAGGACGACTAGATCGAAAGAGTTTGAAAGGAACATATCAGAATGAAGAAAAATAGTCTTTATAAAAGCCCGAAACTTTTATATTGAAGGGCAAACATTCATCTACCTATGGGAATACGACGTATAAACTGATTTTTCTTAAATTTAGATGTAAAAGTACAGTTTTCATAAGGGTAAAATTGATAAAAATTTCGATTCTAAAAAAAAAAAAAACTGAAAAAATAAAATAAAACAAATTGTACAGTGTTTTCATTAAACAAAGAATATATAAAACACCACTGCAAATTTGTATTATTTATACGAGAGTATTAAAAAATTCCTTTAAGAGTGTGTAAATAACGATTAAAGCGATGCAATCCCACCAGGAAATGTAATCGCAATCAAAGGTCGAGCTTATGAAACACCCATCAAATCATTTCAAATCACCTATGTGGCAATTTTAATGAAAATTATGGGATATATCTGTGGTAGAGAGGTTTAATTATTCATGGAATGTATGTAACTGCTCTTAACCACATTAATCAATTGTAAGCGAGGTAATTTTACCTAGAGCTGTAAAGCCATTTTAACCCACTAATGGTATTTTAATCAAATTCGATATTTTAATAATAATGAATTCTAAACATCTCGTTTCCGTAATTTCATAAAATGATCGAATGAACTAAAATTGTATTTTCTTCATTTACGAACGCAAATGACCGTGACCCAACTCAAAATCTCGAGTGGTTTATTTTTTGTCAACCGAATCGAAACCAACTTCCAAACAAAATAACATAAAAAAAGCAACAACCCCAACACTTCAACGTAACAATCAACAGAGCGAGCCATTAACGAAGCAAATCGTCTCTTTTCACTCGTCCGTTGAAACACGCAAGTCCACAACTGCTGCTGTTTCCATCCACATCCCCCGCTCCCCGTCCTGTATGCTGGGCGTTTAATAAACAAAAAAAACTGTTGCTCTAGAGCCGATAAGAGGCGAGGTGGACGGAGGTGAACGCTCCCTGCTCCTCTACTGCCAGCATCCTCCTCTGACCAGAAGGGTATTGGAGGCGCGAGGAACGTTTGTCATACGCCACAAAGGACTGCGTTTCAGGAGGCGGAGGACGGCGCGGTTATCTGGGCGGCCGACGCGGCGCGGCGATGGTGGTAGCAGTGGTGATTGTGTTGCGGGGGGGCTAGGCGGGGAGTTTCGACTGACTGCCGATAGAGCGCACTTGCATCGCGTCCGTCGCTTCTCTCATCATAGTCGTCGACTGCTGGGTGTCCGAGAAGCGAGAGGATGAGTTGGAGAGAAAAAGAGGAAAAGTTGGCGAGAGAGATCAACGAAGTTAATGAAAGACTGAATTAACGAATACCGCAAATATCCGTGGACGGTTATAAACTGGGATTACTGTTCAGATATGACATTGGCTTTCTGAAAATCAGAATTTTATTTTCAATTTTACTCTTGTGTATCTAAACATTCCATATTTTAACTTTAGAATGAGCCATATGCTGAGCTATGTATATATACTTTGTCACAATTGTACAATACACTACCAAGTATCTAGCACTATATTTTATGTTTCATTTACGTTTTCAAGACGTAGTTTTCGAAAAAAAATTTTTCTTAGATTTGTGACTTAAATTAGATAAAATAAGTACTACACACGATTAATTGCACAAAGAGTGATACGGACTCATTTAATTTGATTTCTCAACAATGAAAATTGATACATTGCGTGAATGTAACAGACTACAACAGTCGGTTTTGGCACAGCTAAATTCTCATTACATAATCATCAACACTGCTGCCAACTCTAGTTAAAACCATTATCATAAAGTTCTGTGTCCGTTACATATGCTTGAAAGAATGAATTAGATCGAATTTTAGGATGTGTACTTTAGAATATGGTTTAAGGAATATTCTCTTCTAATTATCAATACAGTTATGAAAAAATATTTATAGAGGTGGAATGCATTGAATTTCATTTCCTACGTAGTATGATATATATATATATATATATATATATATATATATATATATATATATATATNTATATATATATATACACACACACACTAACATCCAACATTGCCATTTCTGTATCTTCAGTTCATTCATACTATCCTTGCCTCGCTGCATTCTACTTCTCAACACCAACGTAACTCGAGTTTTGCTTCCACTGTCGCCAACTCTACTTCCCATACCCTTTTCTCTGATGTACGGCCAGATTGGGGAACTTGATTTCACTGCGTAACGATTTCAAATATATTGAAAGTAAAATTAACTCGATATTCTCGGGCTAACCCAACGCCCCACAATGGACAAGAGATGGTGACCGTGGTAGGAGGAAGTAAGCGAGGAACGTCCTTATCGGCAGTCCATTTTCACCCATCTTCTCGCTTCGCATACGCGAATATGTGGTTGCTATACGTTGTTAGTATTTTGTGAGGGTTGAGAAGAAGAGGAAATCATCATGCTCGTGTATTTAAGGAGACCTAACGTCGAAAGTAAAAGAAATGCAGAAGCTACCGAACCAAATTTTTGGGGAAGAGCCATTTTTACTGCGAGAAGAGCCATTGTGGGGTTCTTATCCATTGAGGACCCGAATAAATTTATTAATTCAATGAGAATTTTTCTTTTCTAACAATAGGCTTTGATGTTAGGAATATATTATCAAAATAAGCAAAAAATGAATTTAAATTCGCTTCTACCTTTCATTTAAAAAATAATTTGCATTGCTGAAATATTTTGATTGACGTCAATTTTTAAATTATCGAAAAGTTTTTATAGGAAAAAAAAAATATAATAATTTTTTTTAAAAACTGTTATGTTGAAGACCTATTTTTAAATGACTTTGCAGAGTCCTAAAGAATTTTGTGCCTTCGGTCAGTGTATGGAAGGTTCGTACACAAAAACGGTACTTATTGCGGAGTTCAATCCTGCAAGTACAGTGGAAATATCAGTATATAGAAGCCATGTGGCCGTAAAAGAGAATAACAGATCTCGTGTGTGGTTGGAAAAATTAACAGGTCATAACGAAACACAAATGAAATGAAGTCCATGTTTAGGTTGTGTGCTTAAGACACAGTGGGTTTGGCTGATAGTATTATCGGAAGATGATAAAATTGTAAATACTGCTGGTACCGCAGAGAATGTAAAAAACTAAGTGAGCTAGAAAATACAGCAAGGGCGAATAATGGAATTGAATACATGATTGGCTACATTTAGCGATGGAAAGAAAAAGTCAGCGGTGCAGGGGTGGGCAACGTTTAGGGTTGATTACTACCTCCTCTCTTCTACAGAACGTAACTTACAGGAATGGGAGAATAGAGCATTCTTGACCCGTACTTTACTTCCTTCTCACAATTTGCTCTTGTCTTGTGGATTTTACTTGAGAAAAGAAACAGGAGCAGACATGACATGACCAATTTCACCGAGTAAACGTTTTGACAATTTCGTCGCGAGGGATGGTCCTCGCTTCTGAACTACACAATTATCTCGTTCGAGATTTAGATAAACCATATAAAATTACAATCGAGAACACGGCAAAAAATAGGTCGCACACCGCTTAATAAAGATTGAATAGCTTATAATAAAACTTCTGATTGATTTATTCCAATAATAGCACTGAAATATTTGAATGACTACATAAAACATAGCAATGGTGTTTGCTCTATTATAGATCCGTGAGGATTATATACTGTTAGTGAAATGGTCCTGAATATAAAAATAATGCGGAAGAAATGTTGCTAAAATTCATATTACAAGAAGTGTATTGTCAAATTAAGTTGCACCACTGGAATGGATGAGAGTAAACATTTTACAAATGCACTATGTTTAAGGAGTATTTCTAGAAATGAACCTAATTTTACAATGACTAACAAAAAAATTCCACTTTACGTAATCAATCTCAAATGCACCATAATTATCGAATAAATATAATTTGAAATTACCTTCCAGCAATAAAGCGCATCACACGCGTTACAGAGACATTATTTTGAATGTGAATATATCCTATTACGTCCGAAAACTTTTTGATTTTTTCGGATCCAGAATTTTGAAGTATTTGTTACTTTTTGAAGTAATGTTTACCTGTCTGTCTATCGCATGGCAGATTTTCACACGAAAAGTTTTGCCTAAGTTGAATTTCGTTCTAGTGATATTGTGTTATAGCAGAAGCTACATAGCAATAAAATAATAACCAAAAACCACTCCTAAAACTTTATTATACAGGAGACATAGAACAGAACTTAGCAACGAGAGGTTGTTGATTGTGGCAACCTGAGTCAGTATTCTCCAAGCTATCGTACGAGTAACATCGTTCACGAACTAGCTTACATTCTGTCTAGTACGAACCGTAAGTTTTAAGCTAACAGACGCGAAACATCGCTCGCGATCGAGCTTAAATTCTGTACGACTGGATAAATGATATTTCTCCTGTATATTGTACTGAACTGATCTGAAACTGTTTAAACTGTTTTAACTGTACTACAAGATAATTAACCATAGACTGTTATGTCTCCAATAATACATTTCTCTATGTTATGTCTCCAATAAATACCATGTTCATTTGGTTGAATTGATACTATTATAATTCCAGATAGCAGATAGTTTATTTCTATAGTTTTGTGGGGGCTCATCTAGAACACGATGCACATGCTAAAGTCTTAATAAGTAATCGTGCATAAAGATGAATACCTCCCCTACAGTGCACATCCACATCACATAAAATTTAAATATATTAACAAAAATATATTAACAAAAGATATTATCACTATCAAGTTTAAAACAGTTACATTTTTTGCTGAAAAATCATCGATAACCTTAGTTGGATTTCATTCGTTAAGTGATAAAATACTGAGCAAGTTTAATATACGTTCAATTTTTGTTATGTCAGCGTGTTTCATTTTTCAGTGTGTAAGTCATAATTTAAGACAAAAATAAAATTATTTTTCATGCGAACTTACTAAACAAAATAAACATTCTTTTCAGTAGAATGGCATTTGTCCAGAATCCAAGTGGTTCATTTCAGTACACTATTCGAATCCTTTCAAAACTCGATTCCTATCTTACGATCTCATCTCGAAACGAAGAGCCGTAGTAAGACCAAGTAAATATCCTATTAGTTCCAACTTCATCTCTTCAAAAAAGTGAGCCAAATCTGACGCAATCAGAGCGCGAGAGGCAACCGCTCGCGGTGGGACAATTCCGCGAATCAAAGGCCACCCGTGACGCCGGGCTCTTAAGTGCCGGCGTGCGTCGTAAAGGCGCAACAGCTAGACGCGGCAACGGACGTAAACGCAACGAAGTTGAACTCAAGTTTTAAGGGGAGCCATAAACACAGCGACGCCTGCGAACCCAAACCGTCACGCCGCGCTGCGGCCGAAACGCCTACTACTGAACGTTTCGTCCTGTTCGTGGGTTGAGCTATCAACATGGCGAGTGTGGTGGTCTCTGGATTTTTGCTTGATTTTCTTTTTCAAACGATTTTTGGTTACTTCTATTTGTTATATGAACAAGTGGCATCTAAGAATTCTTGAAAATATGTGTTAATTCAAACTATGTTTCTGTCCTCAATTAATTTTAGTTTCTTGTTTCCAAAAATATAATTTAAGTATATTCAAAACAAACTTGCTATAATTATCGGTTAATAATATAAATAATTCTCAGTACGAATAATTTCAAAAACATTTTATAATTAGTGTGGTTTGTAGTGAGAGTGAGTAATTGACTTTAGGTCGACACGTTATTTCAGTAACTTTCTAATCATTTAATATGATGTACGCGTTGAATATCGTCGCTTGTAGTACTTAAGAATAGAAGTAATATTTATTTGCATAGTGTGGGCGAAATTGAAAGAAAATTATAATGAAAAAAAGTTCTATAACTGTTTTTCCAGATGTCTATAGTGTTAATGTGCATATTGTATGAAAAGTGAATTAAAAAAGTTATATGAAATCGTGGAAGCAATTTTAAAGAATATCTTAGAAACAGAAAATAAAAAATGAAAATAAAAATCATTCTTCGTTTAATTTGCTCTATCTCCTACAAATATGAAATTGTTCATCAATTACCTTCTACAACTAAGGAATACAACTATGGAAACACTAGGAAACGACTAAGAAGTTTGACTTACAGCACCTCCACAAACAACTATCAGTATTATTTTGTCGGAAATGTTATTAATCTAACGGATTGTTTTAGTTGTTTCCTCTTTCATTACAAGACATTAAGTTATTTTCCTCGGTAAAATATCGAATATATTTTAGAACTATTATATAGTGTAATATACCTTTGTATTGTTTTTAGTACTGTACTTTTGCTATGCATGTGCATCTCTGTAGAAGTAAACGAAGATCCTAATAACTGTTCTGTCAATCAAGTAGTTGTTCTGTCAACTCTTGTAAAGCAAATTATTTGAATTCAGTATTTCCATCAATTTGTCATCTAAACCGTACATTAAGTCGTCTCGCAAGCGAGTTTGATCTTGGATCGTGAAGTCATGCTATTTTAGTAATCGAAACATTTTTATTTTCAATTCCGCTTGTTTCACTCGTGAAAATAAAATAAAATACTATTGTGATCTATTTTATTCAGACGAATCAGTATTTTTCCAATTAATAAAGCTAATTTCCATTGAAATGCATAAAAAGGCTTAAAATTTTCAATACTTCTACGAGTCTACTTTTGTTAATAAATATTTTTATAGTCCTTGCTTCAAAATTCATTTTAGTTAATTATCACCCATTCACTTACTGCTTTTAGTTAACTTATGTTTAAATTTCCTGCCAACTTATAATTTAAAATTATATAAATAAAACTATTACATTAACCATTTTTAATAGGGCCAATTGTGCAAAACTTAACATTTTGTTAATTTCTTCAACATTGTCGGACTTATTATCCAAAGGTATTAGTCAAAACTATTAGGATAAGGAATTTAAACAGACAAATTAATTTATTTCAGTTTTAAAATAATTTTATTCTGTCTTATGTTTCAATGGGTGTTAATAGCATAAGTTTACGTATACACCGACCATTTTAATTATAGAGCAATGCTTATTACCAGAGATAATATAAACAAATAGACAATGGGTCATTTCTCTCCCCCGCCAAATCTTCAATTCGCTTCGCTACGCGGGGTGCTCCTCTTTTGTCATTCCTTCCACTCGCCTTGGTGAGTCGCCGACGCGACCCCTATATGCAAGTCGTCGCCCCGGCTGCGCCGCTGAGATACGCGACGCGCCGACGACAAACCCTTCTCCACTGCTCTGTATTCTCGCGTCGAGCGTGAGGCGACTGCGTTCGCAGGCGGAGGTCACCCGAAGGAGATGGGGGAGGCCAGACGGGGTGACGGAGAGTTCGAGATGACGAGGAGGAAATGGAGGGGAGTGTTTGGATGTTCCGGAGAATCAACAACAAAGGGGATACTGGATTGGTGACGCAGAGACTGCTCGTGTCTACGGAGAGGGGATAGTAAAAAGCGATGATTCAGTTTTGGAAGTTCATACATCAGTGACAGTAGGTTAATTATTGTGATGGGAAATAATATGTGTTAATGGTAGCAGAGAATGATTGTCAAATTAATGAAAGAGGCAACAGAAGAATACGATAAAATATTTGGAAAATAAAACCATAAACTGAGATATTGAGAATAGTAAAAAGTGCAAAATGAATCATAATTATCGCGAATCAAAATTTTGGCAAGGGTTGGAAAGTACGATTGAAATGATGAAGACTTGAACATAGAAAGGTACAGACATCGTCTTCCGTCACACTCTGGTGACTGAAGCAACCAACCAAAATGGAAAACGAGAGGCTGAAGGAAGCAACAGAACCACGAGCACGGAACTCCGCAAGTGTCCGACATAACGCATGGAGGGTGCGTTCATGTTTAATTAGATCGCACCAGAATTTCGCGTCCGATGGCGACGGCGGTAGGGCCGAGCGAAGGCTCAGAGGCAATGACTCGCGCTCAGGGAAGCGTGAGTGTTGCGTTAAGGATGGCGCCCATTGCTGCTTACAGCTCTTGGGGACTAACAACTCGGACATCGTCGAGTGCCTCCTGTGTCCTCTTGACTCCTCGGTTCTCACTTGATGTGGCATCTCACAGTCAACAGCTGTTTCCTTATTTCACCTAACCACAAGGTTTTCATTCACATTTCAGTTGAAAGTTACCAGATACTATTAAGCAAAAATAAAATTAATAATTCCTTTCAAACCTTCATCTTTATCACGGCCATATCTACAACTTATTAAAATTACAACGTTTATATTAACCCGTTTTCTCTACCCGCGATAAATTTTCTCACCAAAATCTTGACTAGTTTTAATTAAATTGAGCATCGAAATTTTGCACACGAACAAGTTCCGTGTTCGCATTACTTATCTATTTAAAGTAGTATAACAGTAGAAACCGCCCGCCTCCCCTTGGCTAGGGACGGGAACGTTTCCTCTTCTCGAGGAACGGCTAAGCGGTGGCACACAACAACACCTGCACACAATTATCACAAACATGATCTTTAAGCCGGATCACTAATATAAGAGGACTGTATTATTATCAAATAATACAAAATAGAATAAGATATGACTCCAAAAGACGTTGTGCGACCGTCAAGTCCTGGTAAGTAGTTCATTAATGACCTAGGGTACGGGAGGTGTCAAACACGAAAATACACATGAACAAATACACATGCCTATCTAATACCTGCCAGACCACCCCCGACTGGCAGGGGTGCCTCTCGGGTGCCATACCCAATCCTGACTTCACGGGCAACGGATCGGTCCGAGGGAGGAGGGGGGAGATGGTCCCGCAAGGGGCATCGGCCATTACTTGTGGGGAAACCCAGACTGACGGGGAAACCTGTATAACAAAGAGCAGAGAACCCCGCAAGGGGCCTCGACGGTCCCGCCGTAGAGGGGGAAACCCTTCTGATAGTGGTGTGCACTGTGTTCCGCCACATTGAGTGTACTACAACCGGGACACGTACCCCGCCCAGATCCTCGATACCCTGGGCAAATGGAACGGATGTCTCGGACAGGTGGAAGAGGCAAACGGGTTGCGCCTCGAACAGTTACCCATCAAACGTTTGGTGATCAAGTAAGGCTTCTGGATTCCGACACATGGGAACAGGGCCTGCACTCGAGCACAGTTAGGTGTCTGAAGGGTAGCCCCTTAAATGGGTCTACCTGGATTAAGCTAGCAGCCGTTCGGTGGACCACTGGGCGAACGGACGAGCCCCACCAAATACGTACCCAATCTTGGCACCACACGAGTAATGGATCGGATGCTGGAGATTTTTCGAAGTGGTAGAGAACAAGTCATGATCCTTAAGTGGTCACGATCATGGTCTCGGGTGTCACTCAGCACCTTAAATCGAGTAGGCAGAGTAGGGGCATAGAGTCCTCAGGTTATGAGCGATCTGACGCCCCTTGGGTTGGTATTGCCGGGTAGTGGTTTCCTCACCTGTGGCACTGGAAGGAAGATACGAATTCCATTAGGTTGGCGTTCACTTCCGATCGGTCAGCAGGATTGCTGCTCGGCTACTGCCTGTGCATAAAGCAGTAGGGATACGACAGCTAGACGTGTCCCCGTCTACCAGTACGCATACTGGGAGGTCACTTGTAACCCAACCCCTCAGCCCAGCCCGGGCGGATAGGGTGACCGACTGACTCGGCAGCTTCCGACACGGGACAAACCGGGTGGGAGCTCTCGGGACCATACTCCGGTCCCGAGATGTCGCTGAAGACACACGGGAATGTCCCAACAAAAACATAAAAGTGTACGTCCACATTTTATAAGGTGCGATCCTATATAATGAGTAGTGCGACCACAGTCTGGTAAGTAGTTGCATTTTAGCGAACTAAGGGATCGGACTCGTGTTAACCACGAAACATTATTATGAACAACAAGATTATGCCTATCTAATATCGTTCCCAATCCAACAAAGCTAGTATTCAATCATATTTTTGTTAAAGAGTTGGCGGCATTATGCATCCTGTGGAGGACAGTAGGTTTCGAAGCGACATGTAGCCTCGATCTTGGACTCCACAACAAGGTGGTTCAGTAAGTAGAACTAGTTATAATACATGACTTGTTGGGAAGGTGGTTGGAAAGGAATGAAGTGAAGGGTAGGTGAGATTGTTTGGGAGAACGTGAACACGATGTTGTGTGAAAGAGGTAAATAACGTGCGAGGAAAATGTAGTGTATCCGTATTGTTCTTAATTAAATGCGCGATATTTTATTTTAAACTATATGCAAATAAGCAATAACAATAAGTGAAAGATATATTTATTGAAAGGCCTTTGGAGTTTAAGGAAGTCAGAGCTTTGCGTGTTATCGAAACCAACTGTAATGAGTATTATTACCACTCTAAATCTTGAGAACCCAAATTCAGTGTGTTTCAGGGTCTCTTTCCAGGTCAATTTATGGGTAAAAATTCCAAGTTCATAACTGGACTTAAATCCACAGAAATTCAGCATCCATGTGAAACACATGAAATTCTAGCAGTTAAAAAGACATACTTCTTGGCACCTATAAAATACTCAATCTATTCACGCTTACTCGAGTAGTGTATCGATTACGGGGACATATAATGAATTAAGATGTTCCCCAAATTTTGTTCCTGGAATGAAATTATCAAGCATTCAGCCGTGATACATTGTGATGTTATTTAGATACTTGGAATCCCAAACTATAGATTAAATTATATTCAGTGGAACAGCTTAAAAGAATAATGGAGTAAATAGGGAGAGAAGAGTAAAGTATCGCGAAGAAGTGTTCCAATAAGAAATTAAATGACGATGCATAAATTATGGTACGTGAAAGAGGTATAATCACTCGTCCTTGAAAATATTTATTCATCGTGCACAAGAGTGGTTAAATTAAAAAAATCTAAAACTGCATGTTAGGAAAATACTCATCATGAACGTACAATTTGTACCTCGAGAAAGAAATTGTCTCGCTTCATTATTTGAGTGTAATATTTTGAAGAACAAGAGTTGTATACAAAATTTCTATGCCAACGACAAATATATTTCAAGCATACACAGATTCATGCCTATTAAATTTGTTCAGTGTATTTTGAAAATAGCGGTATTTATTTAACAAAGTGATTAATAGCTGTTTAATAGAACATTCTTGTAATAATATATCATAAATATAGGAAGCGTAAATACATATTTACACTAGAAGCAACGAACACAATATTTTTTCATATATTAATTTTATATATATTTTAAGATTGTCATATTATTGAGAAAATAAATAATAAAACGGCAATCATTTTGCTTTGTATCACGATTTCAGATCGCAATCAAATTATAATTTTCTCACCGTGTAACTCAGTGCACACATTTTAGCAAGATCAAAATGGAGCACAATTTCATTTGTTTATAGATCACGTGACAAAAATTGGAACCATACGGGATGGCATGAACATAGGCTTATAAATCTAATAGACCCAACAGCCTTATGCAAGACTATGAGAGATGTCTCTGTCTCTCTCGCACATCGTCGTAAGTAACTCGATTCCCCTAACTGACTGCTGCTCAAAAATCGTTGCACATTAATACCTTACTCCCTCCAAGCGGATGTGCAGCGGGAGGGCGATATCTCTCAGTAACTTCTCTCATGTTATCTCGGACAACCTGCAGCAGAGACGGTTGCCTGTATTTGTATTTAACTCCATGGGCATGCAGACGAAATAGAACGGATGAGACGCAGCCATATGTGAGAGTTAAGAGAAGAATATGGAATTAAAACATGCCATGTAATAGAGGCACGTAATGACTTTAAGGAAGGGTAATCTAAGATTTACTAAAATACATGAAAAATAAAATCATTGTGTTCAATAAAATGCAATAATATTGGAATAAACTAATATTCAAAGCACACAATTAAAGCATAAAATTTCTACGAGCAAATTCGCGAGTACTTAGCTAGCAAAGTTTGTTCTGGGTTAATCCACACTTTCCGAATTCGTAATGAACTTAGAATATCAAAGAAATCGCAGGAAAACCCTTTTGCATTATTTCACACGCACATCGTCACAATCTATTAACCATTCATGGAATGATCAGATCTCAATGGTCTCCTCCTGTAAGGGAGAAGGGATAGGAGAGAGAGGAAGAGGACGCAGTTGGGTTCCAGGAGTCCT
This sequence comes from Laupala kohalensis, assembly GCA_002313205.1. Lineage (NCBI taxonomy): Eukaryota > Metazoa > Arthropoda > Insecta > Orthoptera > Trigonidiidae > Laupala > Laupala kohalensis. The sequence goes on from NNCF01129968.1 coordinate 714,097, forward strand.
CTACGCTGCGAGCCACAGTCAACAGGCGATGTCTAGCACGTGAGATATGTTCCGCTGTGAGGGGCGGTCGACCCCTGCGGCACTCCAATGAACGTTCTGGAGTATATTCACCTGAACTACGCACATTAGTGGAATAGTATTCCGAAACATGATTCCGGAAACAATGACATTAATATTATGATGTATATCCAAGAAAAAAGTGTTATAAATAATTTCAGTGAGAAAAAAACTAACCCACGTCACATAGAGTTGCCCAGATCCCATCGACAACTTATAAGTAACATCAGGCCATTTCACATTTCAATAAAACATGGTTCGAATTTTCTTTCATTTAAAACCAGGATAATAATGATTCACTTATGAGTGCGTATTTTAATATTGTAAACAAAATCTTCATTTGAATATTGTACATAAAGTAAGCACAGTAAAATAATATTTTATTGTAAAAATTGTATTAGGTTTCAAAAGTTTTAAGTTCCAATCAGCGTAACTCACTGAGAGTCTTCATATTTTTCATAATTTGATAATTTTTTAGAGCTCTCCACGCGTTCATCCCAAACACATGTTTATGCTCCATTGTGATACAATTATTCGGGGAAGAATATCATACAATTCGAAATAGATGTCCTGTATTATTATTGGACTATACTTACTGCGTCCTTTCTTAGATTTTTCACGTTCATTATTTACAGTATTAAAAATGTAACATATGCATATTAATTTTTGTACGTTTTGCATATTATTAAATACAGTAAATGAATGAATATTTATTTTTCAGTAAAAGTCTAGTTCAAGTTCAAATTGTCAGGTTACTATAATACATTTGATCTATTTTTTTATCAAAATACTTTCATTTCGTCGCAATGAAATAGCTTTCTTGATTTAACAAAAATATACTCAAACATTTGAGTAAGTAATGTGAATAATTTTATTTTTTGTTTACCATTATACTGCTGACAATGAATATATTGACGAATAACCTAAAACGATCGAAGCGTCGTGTCAGTGAATCCTATAGAATAAACAAGTCTACTTTAAAGGTGGTTATATCGATTAATATTTGTGAATTCCCAGTAATATATTAACCGGTACTAAGAAGGCGAGACCTCTCAATACTAATGGTAATAATAATAATAATATTAATAATAATAATTAGTATGCTAACTTACGTAAAGGCATTATCTACACATAACTTCAAAAGTTACTCATTACATGTTCAAAATATTTTTCCAATTGTTTGCCAACTTTACATGGGATGTTAACGTTTTCCAGTTTCCTCGCGCGAAACTTTAACTCATTCACAATAATTTCCTTTCATCTAATTAAACTGGATGTTGGTGGTTGTTGTATTGTAGCTTTGCATTTTAATCGATGCGAATGGGATGAATGAAAATGAATCTGGATTATCATCCGTTTACGAGTCACACTAGGATCGCCACTGAGAAACGAGGAATAAATCACACAAATGTTATCTTTAACCAAAAAATATACTTCGATTTCCAGCTGTTTAGTTTCATGGAGGTATGAATTAATTTTTATTACTCTTTGTAGATCATGAAATAGAAAATTAAATGAAAACTCTTCACAAATAAACTGAGGTAAAGAGAGTGAAGAAAGCAAAGTAAAAAAGCACACACCATTATTGTCACAACACTTGCTGAGAACAATGTCGTCTCCCGGATTCGGAATGCCTTATGCTTTCTTCCTTGAGGAACTCTTCGTTCACCCTTTCCTAGCACTTTGCACCACTACCCCCTCTGTGGACGGTAAAAGCATTTTGCGAGAGACCAGACTCTCGCAAGTCTCTTTAGAAGACCCACACGAACATGTCTGCCCCAAGACTCAACTCTTCTCTTTCTTCAGTTCCTCCTCTTCAACTTCCTTTGCATAGAAGCCACAACGTATTCAACCAAAACTGACAGAAAATCCATCCCTTCCTCTCTGAAGAAGAAGAACAAGAAGAAAAACACTGACTACTTAATGTGGTTGTGTTTTTTTACATCCTTATTCCGACTTTCCGTGTTTCATACTCTCCCCTTATTCCAAGACTTTTAGTAATTTCATTTACAAAGTAGCCACTTTTTCTTCTACCTCCCTCTTATTATCTTATCTTTACTTTCTTTTCCACACATCTGTCTATAATACACTAATGGATACATTTCAACTTCTTTACTTTCTTTCATTCCACTCTCTCTTTCTCGTCTCATTTCTTCTCTTCTCAAATCTAAGAGAAACCGAGAGCAGACAGAGAACTGCCTCACTTGAGCAAAATATACGCGAAGAGTTCAGCTCTTTTTAACTTTGTGTCCAGTGAGATAGCTCCATGTTCACAAAGCATGGGAACTTACAGAGGAAATGCTTATAAACGGAAGAAATTTCTCTTGGGTTCTGAGATTGTATATTTTTGTATATTTAGGTCAGTGGTGTAGAGATTAAATTTGAAAACATTGCTGACTGTATACTCCCGAAAAATATTAAAATAATTTCCTTCAAACTTCATAATATGATTTCAACTTTTATGTATTTACATTGAAAATGCTGGAATGAAATATTTTTTAATTTGTGTCGGAATGAATTGTTTATTGTAACATATTATAATGAATCTAAAATAATATCACTCAATCATTCCGTTCAGTATACGGCATCGCAAAAGGGACATTTTGCAACTCAGTTACTTCACAAAATACATTTTAGTTTTTTGATAGTAAGATCNNNATATGTCACTCTTATTCTGACCTCAAGTATAAATAAATATTGTCACCTTTCCAAAATTTATTAAATTATTTGTCCAGTTGTTTCTTGATAAATTATCACTTTCAGAGCGAAACCTTTTTATTACATTTCTTATTTACATGTTACTTTTAATACCAGTTTGATACCCGACATTTAATTCTACATTTACGACGATATCACTTCTGCGACGACTTATGACCTGCAATTTTTTGTAATGCAGATCCCTTGGTGGAAATAATGTTCTGGTGACGTTCCCACTCCTATAGTAGACTATGCTTATAAATTTCCTCCGTTTGATTGTTTCCATTCATCACTGGCTACAGGTCTCAGAGTGGGAAAGAAGACAGCGACAAAGTGAGGGGGAGTAGGGGAGAAGGCGCAGATGGAAAAATCGGAGGGAGGATAGGTATCGGGGCTTAAGGGAGTAGGGTTTAAAGGAGGGGAGGGAGTCCGCGCAGTATGATGTACGCGCCGTTCGGAGAATGTTAAGAACCCCGGAAGTGGTCCATTTAAGGCGAAGTGGTTTATGTTGGAGTGAGGTAGAGCGTTAGGCGTCTTTTCGAAGATTGTGGAAACGAAGGAGGAGAAGAAGAAGAAGTTTCATAAAAGAATGGTACGAAAAGAGAGAAGTGAAAATGATATAATGCTGGGCAATAATTTTTATTCATAACTGCATGGGGATCAAGAAGTAAATAAAAGTAAGCGCTTAAAGGTTTAATAGAAAAGGTAATAAGCTTAAAGTTGTCGAAAATAAAGCACAGCAATGAGTTTTACACTTGATTTCATGTTAAGAGAACAGAGAAGTACCACATTTTTGCATTCTGTTCTGAACAGATAAATGCGTGAAAACAGCTGGGACAATCTCTGTGTATATGTGACAACAAGTAGGATAAAATCAATATTGCCGTCAACACTAAAACCCCACAAAAACACTAAAATATTTGGTTTTTAAATTACTTTGCACTCAATGCTCTCTTTATTAGCGCAAGATACGACAGTTCTTTGTTTAAATTAGAGTAGAATCAACGCACGACACGAACTAAAGAATGTTTCGGGAGATCGATCTGGATAGTTGGATCTTAAAAGAGAAATTTTTTTACGTAGTCTTAAGTCCGAGTAACCACGAATTATTTTTACTAAAAATAACCCGAGTGCTTCTACTAGAAAGAAATTCGACTAGAAAGACTTTCGCTTTGATGAAAATGAAATATTTTCGGAATGATGAAAATGAAATGTTTTAGGGATGATGAATTATTTTATGAAGCCATTTTAAATTAAAATCTAAAATAATGAATAATCAATTGAGATGAATAATTGACAAGGGACACATAACAGTTATTTTCAATTGTTGGTATAATTTAATAATACGAGAAAGTTAGTCTGACCACTCGTTTTCCACAATGATAATGGTAACTCATTTTCGTGATGTTGGATTACACTCTCTATTTAAAATGAACTGATATTTAAAATGAAAGAGACGCATACAGAAAGTAAAAGTGACTCTAAATTATAGTACATTATATGGGTAATAACTCGGTTTCAAAACTATTTAAAAATTCATTAATCACATAAGAGGCTGTTAATGATGCCATTAGCTGCACGATGCGGTAAAAGGCAACCAACATGAGCAAAATATTTTGTAATTATATTAAGAAGGAAATCGATACTATTAATGGATTTTAATTACAGAGTTTACAACAATTGCAATTTAGTTATACGAGCATAAACGTTTCAGTGTGAAGGACAGTTTTGTGATTCTCGAACACATGTGCATTGCAGTCTTGGAGATGTGAATGATGTTTTAGAAAGAGACTAAAAAGCTATTAGTAATATATATCTTATAAGAGGGACACGCAAATAGAGGAATTATCGAGACATAGAAAGATGTTTTTTATACGTAGTTCGACCTATATTCACAGGCTGCTAGTTGCGACAAATAACAACACCTTGTTATGAAATAATTATTGGGAATTACTATAGATGCGATAATTTTTAAGAGGTTAAAATGGATCAATTGTATTAGTTTATTTAACAATAATAAAATATATTTCTTAATTTTTTAGCAAAATTATTAAATTATATAATTTAACTACCGTAACTGTAAGAAGTGGGTTTAATAATAATTTTGTTCGATATGAAGGAATAAATTTATTCAGGGTCCTTTACATCTACAGTTCAGGAAAAACCGCTTTTAGTTATTCGTGAATTGTTCAAGTAGTGGATTCTCACTACATTAAATCATTCTCACAGTATTCTGATACTCCACCACCATATAAACATATCCAAATTATTATCGAATATCGCGTCAGACTCGCAGAACACATGACGCACAACACAAGCTAAATACACCAGAATGATACTGCGTCATGTAGCACTAATCTGTAGCGTGCGCTGGGCTCATACGAAACGAAACGATACATATGAATGATTCAGCAAATCGCATTTATAACACCTTTGTGCTTTGCATTACCAGGTGATAGGTACTTACCCTGTCATTTCACAATATTGTGGAGAGAGAAATCAATTAAACCCCAATAATATAGTGGACTCTTTTATCCTTTTGATTTCACAGCACGTCAAACAACTTAAAGCATTAAATGGAAACAGGAATAGATTTCTGATAAAACAAATGAAAAAAAAATATCCAGGAACAAAAACGCGACGCAGTCTCATTTAACACTCGACCAGCTTACAGAAGAGCAAAAGATGGTGAACGCATGTAGAATTGTAGAAATGTAGCTTTGTATTGAGAATTCACACAAAAGATAACTTTGTTCATTAAACAAAGAGTTGATCTTTGAATATATTTGAAAATATAAAACAAACGTATTTCCGAAACAATGATAGCGTGGAAAAGTAATGACACCGTTATAAAAAGAAACAAAATAAAAAATTAATAAAACTTAGTATAGATAATGAAAATTACTAGAACATGAATGGACCGAATTACACATAATCAAAAATTCTTTATTTTCATGCTGTTCTCGTAGATGGAAACGAAAATATTATATTGATTTTAATAGACACGGAGCGCAGCTTTGTATTTTGATCATCTGGACGATATAATTACCGTACATTGAATTAGCACAGTCAAGAACTCCGACAATACACGTTTCCCATTGATTGGGAAGTTGTGAAAAGTAATGTTTTAACAACAAAAATACAATAATATTAACATTTCTCAGGATTTCTTTGGTGTTGATAATTAAAAATTTGGAGCGTGAGATGACGAGAGGGGGATGACGAAAGATGAAAAAAAATACTATGAGAATCAAGAAGGAGTGAGATGTAAGTTCATATTTAATACTTTTACTAGTGCCCACGTACTCTTTTGGAACGTGATTGATTATTATGAGAGCTGCAATGGGAAATAATTGTTTCGGAATCAGTACATAAAATAATAGGAACGACAAAAAACATTACTCTTAGAAAAATATCGAGAAGTGTTATAAAAATCACGACAAATTCTTATTTTATGCACAATGGAGTCCTTGATCTCTACCATGTTTCTGACTGTCTTCAAAAAACTTTCTTAACTGTACGAACTAGCTGCAATGTTAGATAATATAATTCACAGAACATCATATACGTATTACATTTGAAAAGTTTGATTTTTAAAATAAAATTATTATTTTTGGGATGTTACTCATTGTTTTACATGCGTTACCCCCATTCGTCATCCATTTGGTGATACTCGCTGTGCACTTATTTGATACCTAATTTCATCTAACCAATAGTATAATAGTTTAATTTAAAAGCAAAAGCGGTCACGTGTTTTGAGACATTTAGCGTATACGCTGCGAGTAAATTTAATGCTTTCCGAATATAATACACCTAATAATGATTCATTCATCAGCATTGTTATTTAATATTTCTTTTAAACGGGCCGTAAGTGAAATATCTTACTACATAAGTATGAAAAATATAATACATTCATGTCTTTCATATTTTTGATAGTGAGTTAGCACTGAGCAGCATCCAGATGACATGGAGATAGAGAAACTATTTCAGTGGTTCATAGTCAATACTATAATATATGTTGCTAAATTTAGAACGCTGTATCTGGAGATAATGCCATATTATAATGAAATGAACGAAAATTATTATTTGCAACAAAGTGAGTGAAAAGGACTCTTTTGATGCAGATATGAAACACGTTTTCATTGAAGATTAGCCAAGCCAAACAAAATCAATAACTTATTCTTATTTTATTTATTTATTTATTTATACAATAGCTGCAGGAAATCCCAAAACAGGTATTTTGAAAACAACATAATTGTTAGAAAATTAAATTAAACAAGTACAAGATACAAAACACACATACCAAGAATAATAACACTTAGGTGTAATAGTAATGAAATAACTTATTGTGCGAGCTTCATCTAATGATAAAAAATTTAAGAAATTGACAGTTTAGTGCAAACAAAGTGGTTACTATTCTACACACAATTAAAACTAAAAAATATTATTCTATACAAAAATAACACTAGATAACCCTATTTGTTTGATTCAACACCATATTTACATTAGAATTAAATAGGTCTATTTCAGATTTATAGACATTAAGTAAGCGGAAAGTTTTATACAAAGAAAAATTATAGAATTGAACAGTGTTACAGAGAGAAGAAAAAAAAACATGGAAGGCCGTAAATTATTCCTAGGGGTGTAGAATTTAATTTTACTTAATAAAAAGGAACTGTCGACTAAACTGTGTAAAACATTTGTATAGAAACAATATATTGGATTTACTTCTTCTTGTTGAAAGGGAGTCAAAAGAAAACAAACCTCTTCGAATATTTGTTGAAAAATCTCTAACGCAAACAACATTGAACTTTTTGAAATACTCTTAGTAATTTATTTTGCACTAATTCAATTGCAGAAATACTTTGAAGTGCAAATGGATCCCAAATTGCGGCACAGTATTCTAATCTACTTCTAACAAATGAATAATACACTTTAATGACAGTATCAATGGAAGCAAAAAACTTGATGTTTCGAATTACAAAAGCCCAGCATTCTATAAGAACTATTAATAACTGAATTCAAATGAATGTCAAACTTAAATGATGAATCAAAAATTAATCCAAGAACTTTTATGTGAGTTAAAGTTTGCAGCCTTGGCCCATCAATTAAAAATCCATGGGGAGTGATTTCCTTTTTCCTAGAATATGAAACGACAGAACATTTATTTGTATTTGGTAGTAAATTGTTATTCAAACACCACAAGGCAAGTATATTAAGTCATTAGTAAACATATATCCTTATCATTATTGATTACTTACATTTTACGTCATCAGCACACAAGAGACATTTTGATTCTGCAATGATTCCAAGTAAATCATATATAAGAATTAAAAAAAGTAAGGGGCCGAGATTCGATCCCAGGTAAACGCCAGAAATGCTGGAGTGCCGCTTTGTTTTTGAGTTAGATATAGTGACGAATTGAAAACGATTTTTTAGATAAGATGCGGTAAAACTGAAAAATTCTTCAGACAGATCAAATGACAATAACTTATTCATGAGAATGGTTAAGTTTATCGAATGCCTTCGAAGAATCAGTATAAACTACATCTACCCTACCACCAATGTCCAATTCGGATGATATGTCGAACATAAATTCCATTAAGTTAGAAACACTTGATCTATGAGGAAGAAATCCATGCTGTTCAGGATATATTCTATTGATAGTACAATATATGTATTTGTAAAAGAATAGTTTCAAAAAATTTTGCGAATGAATTTAATAATGAAACAGGACGACAATTTTCACCGTTTTCAATCGTTCCAGATTTAAGAAGGGGCACGACTTTCGCTTCTTCCCATTTTTGAGGAAAGATACAAGTATTTAGAGAAAGATTAAACAAATAACACAAAGGCTCAGCCAAGACCTCAGAACAACCCTTTACAACAGAGCTAGGAATGCTTTCAGGACCAGAAGACGTTTTTGACTTTAATTTTTTGATAGCAGTTAGGAACTCAAGTTTAGTAAATAAAACCGTTTGATTGGTTTTATTGGAAATATTATTCAGAGGAACCCTATTACCTACAAGTTCAGCAGTTAATACCGATCCAAAAAAATCAACAAATGCATCATTATGTTGGAACAGGAATCCACATATTAAAATGTGAACATAAAACAGATTAATTCATTTGAAAGAAACTTAATTTTCATTACACTGAGTACTAGGAAGCAGATGCAGGGATAATCGGAAGCAAAATGTCTCCCAACCCAGAATTGGAATAATGTTTTTTACGTTTAAAAGTGAAACTTAACTTCAAATGATTTCCCTATCACATGCTTATTAAAGGATAAGAAGACAGTTCAAATAACAGTTGATATTCATGTCAAACGATGCAGACAAAATCTTCTAAGTATCAGGAAATATCTAATAATGAGACCTTGACAACTAATATTTGCCATATTTATTACTTTCAAGCAATGAAAGAAAAGGTGTTAAAATAATTTTATTTTAAGATGAAACAATTTCAGAAAGTCACACAAATAAAGTTACCATTCTTTATTTTAAACTAATTATTGTTGTTTATGTACACTACTGATAACAAAAAAGAGCCCATTTATTTTTCTAAGTCCCACGCTCTGACCAGTTTTAGATCTATTAAGTTTGCAACGGCTCTCTCCTCTTGCTTCCCCTTCGACAGGGGAAGTTTCGTTCCACCAATCGTAGGTCTATTTGAAACGGCGCCCATATTTGGAAGACATCGTGCGGTGGGTAAATCGTAACGAGATAAAATGATTCATTACACCGCTATTAAAGAAATATTTTGTATATTTTTATTATAGACATTTTGGACTTCTATAACAAAAATATTCTGTATATTCTTCACTTCAATAAACTTTACCATTCTCTATATTTAAACGATATCTCGAGATTCGTTGTCTCGCAAGGTCTTCATAGGCAATGTAAACGATATTAGAGTTTCTGTAAAAAACGTTTGCGTAATACTGTGATAAAATATAGTTTTTAACAGAATTTGAATATAATTGCAAGATATCGTATGGAATTGGTATAATTCGAATCACAAATTACTTATAAATATTCCTATAATTTCTTATATTTATACAGTGAAGTAAAGAAATCAAATCTCATTGCCTACAAATGATGTGTATTGTCGAAAGTAATTTCACATAATTTGCGATTCTCTTAAGTTTTTCATATATGTGAAAAGGAATTAAATAAATATAGAAAACGTTTGTCTCAAATATGAACTAATAACACAAAAGTTTAATTCTCGAGTTATAAATAATATAAAACTACTTAAGGAACAAATAAATTACATCTTCTAGTGACATATTTATCCACGATATAACAATTTGGTAGTAATCGTGCAACCTAAAAAAATAATCAGAGATCAATAATATGAAAACCTCGTTTCAGATATGAATAAATAAAAAAAGACAAATCCCTTTTATTTATTCCAATCAAATTGAAATGTATTAACTCATATTAATACCATAGGTTCTTTTCTCTCTCTCTCTTCCTATTTCTTTCTTTCTTTCTTTCTTTCTCTTTCTTTCTTTCTTTCTTTCTTTCTTTCTCTTTCTTTCCCTATCTTCTTTCCTCTTTCTTTATTTCTCCTTCTTTTTCGTTCTTTTTCTTTTTTCCTTCCTTTCATTTTTTTTCTGTATTTCCTTCTTTTCCTTTCATTCTCTCTCTTTCTTTCATGCCTTCTTTTCTTGTTTCTTTCCGCGTTTTGCTTTTCTTTCTCTCTTTCCTACTCTCTTTCTTTCTCTCCATCTTTTTCTCTCTTCTCTGTCTTTCTTTTACTCTTTCTTTCGTTCTTTAATTCTTTTTTTCTTCTTTTCTTTCTTTATCCCTCCATTCCTTTCTTTCTCTTTTCTTTCTTTTTTTCCTTGTTTCTTTCCGCGTTGTGTCTTTCTTTCCTTCTTTCATTCTTTCTTTCTCTCACTTTTATCTATCGTGGTTTTACTTTTTCTCTCTATCTTTCTTTCTTTCCCTCTCTTCACGTGTATTGTCTAACGTAATTTCACATAATTTGTGATTCTTTTATTTTTTCATATATGTCAAAAGAAATTAAATAAATATAGAAAACTTTTGACTAAATATGAATTAATAACACAAAATTTTATTTCGTGTTATAAATCACATTAAACCACTTAAGGAACTAATAAATTACATGTTCCAATAATACTATGATCTACAATATAACACTGGTTGTAATCGTGCAGCATATAAAATCGTGATCCGAGATTAATAGTACAAAAGACGTGTTTTAGATTACAACAAATATAACTAAAACTGAACTCTCTTTCATTAATTTACTTGACAATTGCTCAGCGTAGGTTTTAAGATTTTCCTAAGAAATGTGAGAGCATGAATTAAGGTTTCGTTCATTACAGCTCCCAAACAGATATTACGAGAAGAAAACTATAATCTGTTGTTGTATTTCACAATTTCATTTGAATAAATTAAAAGTAGATTTAAGTTAAATAAAATTTCTACTGATAAAATCATGAAAGACTATCAGTACAGAGACCTCCACTGTTCAATTGGACGCTAGTAAGAATGGTTCAGTAACCTTTTAAAACAGGCCATATGCACTAGGGTATAACTGATAGGTTTACCTTACAATAAAATAGAAACAAAGTCTTGAAGAAACCTGCAGTTTTGCCTCATTCATACAGGGAGGTATACAGTCAGGTGTATGTCTCGGGTTACGAGAATTTTGTTTCTTTCCTTCTAATGAGTTGATGGGAGAATACCAGAATGCATTTTTCAGAGTAGATATTGATTGTTCCAAAATATTCCTGTTTTACAACTGGTATTTGAAATCATGTACACTAATAGTTTAATCAATTCAATTTTTTGTGGGGCTTTACGGCTCATGTCGACATCAAAGGTCATTGGAGCCCGAAAAACTTGTACGTGTAGGGAAAATGCAGCATTACGCACTAGGGAGAGCCAGCATGACACTCACCGCGTGTGGGTTTCGACGAATGACTCAACCATACCCACTAAAAACCGTCCTGATTTACAACATACCAAAACATATCTCAACACCAAATATCAAAACATCAAATGAGGGGGGACAAAAAATAAGGGGGGACAAAACCAAACACGTACATGTAAGTGACCTGGGGGGTTACAATTCAAAATCATAATTAATTCAAATATGACGAGAAAATGAAAGAGAAGTTGTAAACATAAAAATAACACCTCCATGAATATTGGTAGCGTAAAATAGTATTTTGCAGTGATTTAAAACGGCATAAATGGGTAAACTTCACAGGTGAAAGAAAAAGTACTTGAATATTGGTTAAGAAAATTGGCAAAAGTGTTCTTATTCCTTAATATCACGATCAGTTTAGATGAAATCTTTGGCCCATTTTGGGTGTACTCCCCGCGATAAAATTCTTTGCAGATTAATCCGGAATTAACCATGAGCATTGAAAGTTGCAGGACTTTTCTTCAAATCTGCCGATCTGATAAAATTCGTAATGGACGTGTTTTACGCAGGAAACAATAATTAGAGATGATTGCAAAAACATTAAGATTCGTGTATAATACGAACTAGTAATTTTATTTAAAGACAATCTTCGGTTTCAATTGCTTTCTATGCTCTTCAACACAATTAATTCAATAAACTGATAATTTGCGTACCTCAAGGGAATTAAGAAGTATAATTTATTCAAAGGTTGTAAAACTTTTTTCGTCTGAATCCTTTAACTCTACATAAAGAATTTTCATGTCCTTGTTAAATAACGCAATGTAACTATTGTTTAGCTAAAATGTTGTGAAATTAAAGAGTAAGGAAATTGATAAGTATTACAACATTATCGAAAGATGAGTAAAATATATGCAAGATTTTGGAATGCTAATGCTATATTTTAATGTCTCTTTCATATTCGACAGAAGTTTGAAAAGATCACTATAATTATTTAACCACCTCAAACGTTGAATTTTCTCACAAAATGGAAACAAAACGACCTGATCACATTCTAAAAATTGGATTAACGGAACACACCGCTCTCCCACAATTGTTTCGATCTCGGCTAACCCCCACGGAGAACACGAATCCAAACGGAACGCTAGATGTGTACATTTTAACGAATCCAATAAAATAAACAACCATCGGAGCCAGTTCATTAGTAAACTCGTTTGAATATAACAAGCTCTCGGAACACAGGTTTGAGTCAATAGGAGGCGTGGATTTGACCCCCTCGATCAAGTATTCGCCATTCACAGACATTTTCAATGACGACACCCCCGCCATTTACTGTCCAGTTCAAAATACGAATTATTGATACTTAACGTTTAAACAGTGTATCCCACCGCAATTAATATATCAGAGGAAATTAACGAATTGAGTACTTTTTCACAAATTAATAGCGTGGGTTTTGTAAATCGTATCGATTTTATCGGATACTTAGTTCAGAGAGTATATAGTCGTTTTGTAAATGGACATAGTGCCTGAGCGAGTCACAACAGGAGATACGGTTTGGTGTTTTGAAACGGACTAATAGCGTCGGACTGTTGTTAGTGCAGAGCTATAAATCTGTTCTATCATTGCAATATATTACTAGAAGGAATAATAATTGTATGACTGATATAGCAAATGCTGAATTATGGTACTGCTTTGAATATTTATAACCTGATATGAATTTTATTTTATCATTTGTCTACTCCAAAAACCATTTTTATACACAGTGAGAAAATGAATTTGTGGTAACATATTTCTTTGTGATAAAATTCTAAATCATACAAAAAAATAATACCAAGAATAACTCTGAAGTTCTTACACAAAAACCATTTTTGTATACTTATAAAATTAACCTTATTACAGAAATAAAATCAATCAATGCCTTACATGAATGGATTGAGAGTTAATCATTGCCAAAGAAACATTGGGTGAAAGAACAGACACAAATCTATTTCACAACCATCATTCCAAATTTTCTATCCCTCCCACCAACGCATAATTTGCGAGTCGAGAGGCATTGAAAGAATCTCGAGCGCATTCCGCCCACCCATTCCACTCCTCTAATTTTCATTTCATTCCACTTCTCTCGCCCTTTCACTTCTTTATTGGAAGCCAATTGTGAGGTTCTGTCCATGGGGTCGTGAGTTTATGGCTCGGGAGTATCAGTGAGTGGAAAGAACACTAGTGAAGGGGGCGAGTAAATAAGAGAGATCGGGTTGCCTTTCTACACCTCATCGTTCCCCCACACACCTCAACCAGTTGCAAAGCCGGATCATCCAGTAATTATAGTAGCAGGCCCGAGTTCCCACTCTCGCCATTCCACTCGGTCTTCCTGTGTAGAGGCGTAGGATCACTATGTGACGGGCGGTGTTCCTCTTTGGAATATGGGTCCAATACTTGCGAAATACCGACTCATCCGGCCGCCTGTCGTCTCACATAATCGGTCACCCGTTCCATTTCCTGACTGTCAGCACTGCCGTTCGAGGAGGGGGTGGAGGAATGAACACAGTGGAAATTCAACACAGCGTGCTATGCAGGAACTTATAAGCTTGTAGAATGACCTATAGATGGATCAATAATTACTCTCAAGAAAGAACATTGATATACTTTAAAACGTATACCATTATCAGCCATGGTTTAAAAAAAATTGAAAATGTTAAAAAAATATTGTATTCCGTATTATTTTCTAAATACCACTATTACGCCGCACATACGCTTGGTTGCACTCTCCCATTACGTACACACCGTGTGCTTGGTTAGCTTCATGTGATTATAACCCTCTTACGCGTTCCTCAGGTCACAGAGGCTGGTTCTAGATTTCGCCATCATTGCCAGCGGTAATTATAATTTCATATCCCTTATATCGGGAAAAACTGACTTGCAGGCGGTCGTTGCATAACTCCATATTGATTTTGATACGCAACACTCAATAGTATCATCTTCAAGTTTATTAATATTTCGACAGGTGTGCGAATAATGATCACAGCACGATAGTTTTGCGAACGTCATTTGTTATGTGATTCCAAATAATCGAGGAAGTCATATTTATCATTAGTTTCATCATCCGGCCAACCAAAAAGACAAAAGACTCCTACGTTTTATAGTACGAACAAAAATTGCACTACAATTGCCTCCAAACGAGGCGGATACATACTTATTTATCAACATTAGTTTTTTTCGAGAGGGGGGGAGGCTTTAGGGTTCATCAACGTCATAACATTAGTTTATCACATAAAAATACTCGCAAGTGTACTACGTAACACTTCTTTTCAACTTTATCAATTGAACTAGTACTCACACCGTCGCAATTTATCACATAAATTCAGTCAGAGCGAGTAAATGAATTTATGATAACATGTTAATATTACTTTGCCATTAAACACTAAATACATTCAATTAAACATTCTCAAGGTTATTTTAACACGAGAACTTAACGATATTAATGAATGACGTCTGTATTGATTCAATGGTATGAATTCAGGTATAATAGAACATTTATACTCAAAACAAGTTATCATCGAATCCGAATTGAATGTAAATTGAATACAATTTTCGCAGATAATATTGATACACAGTACATTATTGAGTTAATTTTTGGTATATAAAATTGTAAAAAACATTATCTCGTAGAGCAACAAGGAAGTTAATACATATCAAGGACATGAATAAAAATTAAATAATCATCTTTTAAATCCATTTTAATATCTAAAAAATAATGAAATTCAATGCAATTCTAAATTATGCTATCGTTCCAACGTAGGCTATTATAGGCAATAATCTAAAATAATGCAAACAAGGTTTAAAGGAATAAATTGCAACATTTAATTTTCTTTCTTCACGGCAGAAAATGGAACAAGTAGAAGAGTTCGAAACGAGATGTAATAAGTAACTTTAACAAGCTTCTGAATCTTGTTATAATAAATCGAAACTAATAACTTATTAAATAATTTAAATATATGTTGCAAATCAAATACGTTATATTCTTACCAACTCTCACGGTGTGCGGTCTCTCTATGTTACGTGTGTAATTCTTTGGATACAAGTCTTACACCAACATTCAAATGTTGACTGGTTTATGACTTTGGTAACATAGTGTCGATCATTTCAATTGCTTTATGAGTTAAATTGTAAGATAATTATTTAAAACGTCAACATCATGATAAACTCCCCACTCTTTGTTCTCACAAACAGACATATTACTTTAATTGTAGAATGAAACTAGAATATTTTAAGGCATGTGGGTGGAATTATACAATTTCACTGATGAGTTTGGTGGTTTTCAAATAATTTTGGCATCTGAAATCGTATGTCAAGAAATTCGTGCTGGCATGCTGAACTTGATGCCTCTAATCCGTTGAATGGTGACGTATTAACACAGAGCTTGGAACAGTGATAAAAATGAAAAAAAAAATTCCTCAACTATTACACTTTTAATGTGTGGAAATTATTATAATCTAACAAAATATTTTCAATGATAAGATTTCTTTGGGTTCTTTTCAGGTATTTCAGAAACGAAGTGATATTTTTTAAACTTTGCATTGTAGAATTGTTATGTTAATTGAATGAGAGACAAATTTCGTTTCTTCCGACATTCGTGGATCGAACGATCCAATTCGAACTTTGAATTTGCACTAGAAAAAGGATTGAATTAGAATTCGATTATATCCTGAATATTGATACTCAGTGATATCATTATTTTACATCTTTTCATGTCTGTAAAATGTTTTTTTTTACAGTAAAATTGGGAATTTTGTTTACGTTAAAAGTTTTTGTATCAAATATTTTTAAAATCTATTTCGCCTTGTTTAATTTTCATAGATAAATTCATAACATGTTAATACTTTTAAGACTATTTATATACGAATATATTATGATTTTCAAGATTCAAAGCTTAAAACAAAATCTTTGCGTCACATAGAAGAATACATTAAAAATAATTGAATTTTGGGTTCTTGTCGTATCTTGGAACAATTTATTTAGATATTTATTCGTAAACGTAAAACAAATATGATTCATTATACTTTGAGCCATATAACACACGTATGCGTAAAGTTGTGTCCACTATTAACATTCTTACTAATTATACCATGAATTAATTAAAATCCTTACATAATATAACATCATACTCTACCTAAATTCACATAAACAACGAACTAAGCGAACATAATTTTCACTTAACGTAGCAGACCCACTCGACCTATGACGTGGCATCAGTCAGGAACCATGCACATGACGAGGCTTCCCCCTCGTGAGACAATCGAACGGTGGCGGGCGCCGATTTCAGTCCAACCAAGTGGCGGTGTCGGAATTTTGCCCGCATCGCTTGACCCGAATTGCGCTCTCAACGCTCCGACGGCCGCTGGAAGCGCGATACGCACAAAGGTACTCGAATAATTGGCATCCGTCGAATACCGAAATGAATCTCGCTCTCGCTCATTCGAAAAGCTCTCCGCTTCTCATCACGCTACGTTGTGAAAACAGCATTTTCCAACAGTGAAGAAGAGGGGGGGGGAGAGGAAACAATTGCATTTGTTGTTATTATCTTCTTCGGCGTGAGATTTTTGTTGATGTTGTTCACAATGAAAGTTTTTCGGAACGTAGATGATGTATCTATACATCGTTGGATTGAGTTTCTCATCGGATAAAAATCGGCAGATTGTATTTGTTCGCGATGAAAAAGAATTGAATCGTATGGACTCATTGATGGGAGTTATCAAACTCACCTCTCTGCCTGGTGGCAGTGTTGACCGGTTTATAACAGATGACGAGAGAGTCCATCCGACATGAGAGAAAGGTGATAACGCTGTATTCATCTCGATAAAGCTGACTAGTGAAAATTTTGCGCTCTCGTAGTTCGAATTACATCATATCATTTCTAATGATAATGCGGTTTTCAAATTACCATAATACATTTATTAACTTCAACTCATCGATTTATTTCAGAACTGTAATGGATAGAAGAGATAAAAATTATCTCATTATCTCTAATATACTAACGATATTTAATGAAATAATGTGAAAAAATATTGGAAACATTCAAAATAATTTTATTGATAAATTTAATTAAATTTTAATTAGACAATATATTCGTTATAAATTAAATTTCATAATGAAATCTGAATTTAAATGAAAGCGGCGAGGTAAAACCAAATTAACTGGCGAAAGTGAAAAGAATTATCGAGTGAAGTCAACCAACAGGTTTACTAAAACGGAACCATAGAATTCTAACTGACGTTCCGTCTCAATCCTCCCAGTATTATCCGGGTCACTTCCGAAAGACCACCACGCAATATTGGCATCCCCTTTCAAGAACGAAAGGAGAGAAATCGGGACGGCGTCACAAAGCATTACCTCACCCTGGTACTCCCGGGGTTTGACAGCGCCTAGGAGACCAAAAGAGACCGTATCGTGTGGATATCCGAGACTCGTGGAGACGCGACCGTCGCTCGGTCGGGCAGTGGGTCGGTCGGTTGGACGAGGTGTTTCCAGTGCTGACGTAATTGACATCTCGAATTCCACGGCGACGCACCGGCTATCGATTGCTGGAGGAGCGAGAGGAGAGGCAGCGGCCGATACATCGCGCTGCAGTAGCAGTGAGCGGCGTTTGCGATGTCAGATATCGACAAATGAACCGATACCCGGCGGCGGTGACGAAGCCACCCGAGGGGTGAAATCTGGTGGAGGGTTGGGGATGCTGCTGTTTGCAGGGCGGGAAGGAAGGGAAAACGGAGAGGAACAGATTTGGATGTGATACAGGAATTTTAATTTTAAGACTACTCTGGAAAAAATTAGTCTGGAAAAACTCATGATAATAAAATCATTATAACTTTTGGTTCCATGGAATCCTCAAAGCAATATTTTTTAAGTTACGGGATAATGTAATATGATTGTATGTAAACTGTAATATTTCATCGGGATCTAAAAATACTTCATATTAGTTTTGAAAACACGGTCTTGTGTTTTGCTGATAAGCAGTGACATATAAGAGTGATCTCCAAAAATGTTTAAATTCCAGTCGTATCTTTCGAAGTCGTAAATATTTATGCTCATAATAAAACTGGGAGATGAATGAAATTCGAGGATTTTCATGATTAAAAACCTTATAATTTTGATTGAAATGTGAAAGAATAAAAGTAATATAAATAGTAAAAAAGAGCAAAATTGTTCCCAAGAGTATTTCGCTTTGAGATATTTGTAAACAATATCTGATATCAACAACAGCTTCCAAATGATATTACCACGTAAAAATGAGCGTGTATATTTCTCAGTGCAAGAGTCTTCTAACTAAATATAACCACCACAAGGGCAATAGATCTAGCTTGCCGCAAGCGAAGTCATATCGATTGAATTTGCGGTGTCATTCACTCGCTGATTTCATTGTAACTCATCAGTGTTATTAACCAGAGCTCGCAAATTCTGTTACGCTGAACGAACACTTAAAATACTATACACAGGGATCTCAAAAACGCCACAACTGCAGTAACTGAATTACGCGGGTCATCATTTTTATTTTGAATTTCACTGTTGAAGTTGCCACGTTTTGAAAGGGAAGTGTGTTGTTTATAAATGGGGGAAATGCATTACTTTGAGTAGCTCACACAAATGTGACATAAGAACATAATGGGAAAATGTGCTCCAAATTAGCAATTTAAAGGGTATTTGTGAGTTAAATGGCTGAATGGAAAATTTTTTAAATCCTGAATTATGCATCAATATTCATTAAATTCGGGGTTGTGACATTAGCGACACTAGAACGTGATAAGCGATGTTAGTTAAAATGTTAATTGTTTTAACGCATTTAACTGGCGACATACGTTCAACTGGTTTGATTATGCAATCTGGAACCAAACGATTACACAAAATAATAATAATTAATAATGAACTTCAGTCAATATACTCGCGATATTATTGTTTCTGAGTAATTATTTGACACGATGAAAGTTTTTAAACATATTTCTGAACCACTCTTCATTCAAATGAATCCAATTATTAATTAATTATTTAATTAAATAGTGTAGCCATCATTAATGGAAAGAGAGCAGTGGGATGGTTGCATATCGTAGAGCGGTAAAGCCACAACCGCGCAGCGATGCAGCGCGAACACTAGCTACAGTTATTTACAATTTATAATTTCGGGAAATAAAACGATAATTTATTTAATTAAAAATTAATTTAATTCAAAAAATGTAAAAATAACAAAAATAATTTAATAATATTTTTATCGCAGAAAATGGAGGTTTAGGACTTTTAAGACTAGAATTCTCTTCTCAATGTACTCTCCGAAGGAAAGACGTAAATTTTGGGACATTCTGTACAGTGAGTATTGACTTACCGAGCCGCTAGCTAAGTTCAACTTTCAACATATCAAATGTTCTTTTTATTCTATATAATGATTTTGGTAGTATGATTTTTAACTTATTAAAATAAATGTCATTCTCTTGTTATTTGTATATTGTGAAGCAAAAACATAACATTTTCTAATTATACAATACTGAGGGATTATTTGTACATGCATGCGGCGAATTCAACGTTCTGTCACACTAATTCAATCTATGATTGTCTCCTCGTCATTGGTACATAAACAGCTCATTTTGCAGTAACTTATTCATTATTTATTTAAATATCTGTATTTCAAGTCATACATAAAGTCATACAATTATTTTGTGAATAAAATTCTTTGGTAGGGAGTAGATGGTGGTCATCAACAAGCTGGATAAATAAAACCAAATGCCAAACTTGCATGTTTGATAAATTCCCAAGAGTCTGAGTACCACAATGAACGGAACGCACAAGGACGCAAAAAGACACACAGCAAAATTTCAGTTATGCCGGACAACTTACTAACAACAAGAAATACATGAGTTTGGTATGGGCAGTATTAGTATAATTTTTAGTACAATAGTGTTATGTTAGTTTCCCTCGCATCTTTTTCATTAACGCTTCATATAGGTGGAGGATATGTGACACTGAAGTCATCAGTTATATAAAATTATTTTGAAACCTTTGCCTCCTCTAGATTTCAAAACAAACATGCAGGACTGTAATTGGACAACAATCATGATAGGGTCCAGTCACTGGCGTAACTAGCGCCCTGTACACGTGGACATTGCCCGGGCGCCCCCAGTCTCACAGGGGAACCTTTGCCTCCGGAAGTAATATGGGGTCATCATAGTTTTCAACTGTGTGAAGAAAAAATATTATAATAAAACTAGCTAAACCCGGCCATGCTTAGCTGTGGCTCACTCTGAAACGAAGTGAATGGGAAAGTAAATAAAAGTATTCAAGTGAACATAGATTCACCGAAAAAACACATAATTCCATTAAATATCCTACCTTGCGTTGCTGTGGGTATGTGGGATCAAAGAAAGGAAGAAAAAACGTGTTTTACAAAAAATTATTTTTTATTGTAAAGCTAGTGGATTTATTATATTTTTTGTTTGTCCGTTTTCTGCGTAAACATACAGATCAGGTGGTTTACCGACTCTGGAGTATGCGACGTACAATTACCCATGACAGAAGCAATCGTTTTCTAAATTGAAACCGCACAGTTGCAAAGATTGCCCATGCGCTTTATTGATAGTCATGGCAAAAGCAAGGCGTATTGGAAATTGAAGTCGTTTGAACTCGATCGGTCGGAATGAGTGGTATTCGTGGAAATGTTACGTCTTTACCTTTATGAGGTCCAATCAGAATTGTGGATTCAATTAGATTGTTCATCAATTTTTTAACTACTAATCGTGTACCATTGCATAATATTGGCTTATTGATGTGTCAGAGTAATATGATTGACGCTCCAATTTTCAAATTAAGAATGTGTGACGGTAATCCGGGAACATCGAGAGAATTGAAAAATTTCGTTGGAAAATTGACTACTTCATTTTGGTTCAAAACGGAGTCTTCGTGTGTCACTGTTTCACCTGCGATTTTGTTTAGAACAATGTTGTTCATATCGTGTACATCGACATTTTTAGTCGCTAGAATGGCTCTTCTACTCAACCATGCGTGATTTTGATAATTTGTTTCGATGTTTGGAAAACCTTGTCTACTAATTTTTCTTTTGAACTCACGATGTTGCAAAACATATTTGGGAAGGTGATTTCCGGTTTCTTATTCTTATATGTGCAGTTCCCTGACCGGCCTCGAGTGATTGTCTTGAAAATATGTCAGCTGTTTGATCGGTTTCAAGCTGAACTCTCATGTTTGTTGTTAAATGCATTATTTTGACAGTGTTCCACAAAGTTGAATATTTCAAGTAGGTTTCAAGTCTTTCTTCCCGCTGATCTGCCAATTATTCTGCTCATTTGTGAGACGTTCTGAGTAACACGTTCATTTTCATCTAAACGTTCATCATCAATGCGGTTTGATCTCCTTTGACGTTTTGTGATTGCTTGTCAAGAACTGCGGCAAGTGATAGGTATTACAGATGATTAAATTATGTGGTACTACGGTGCAACAATGTTATCTCAACTTAACGGCATTGGAAGTTTAAAAATCTCATCAACCCTAATACACCTCTAGGAGTAAAATTCATTTTTTACTATTCGCAAGTGTAATATTTATACAATAAGAATATTAAAACACTTTCGTATTCGAATGCAACGTTGTGTTAAAATTTCAAGTCAATCGACGGACTGCTTTTCGAGTTTTGCAAAGACAAACTTACGCAGGATGAATTTTTATGTATAAGATAATATTAATTGTTAAAAACATTTTATGTAATGTAGCCATAATAAAGCAACAATGTATTTCATAAAATCATTTTTACTACTTGATCATTTTACGCTATAGGCCAGTTTTCCGATGTGTGTACAGTTGGTATGCTATTTTTACTATACCAGTTGAAGTTGCAGCTGCAGAATGGTCATTTTCGAAACTGAAGCTCGTCAAAAATTACTTAAGAAATTCCATGAATCAAGACAGATTAAGCGGTTTAAGTGTTTTATCCTTTGAATATAATATTACAAATAATTTCAGAAGAAGATTAGATCAGTTAGTTGAATCATTTGCTAAAACGATAGTACGGTCCTGGAATTGTAAATGGGCCCACGCATATATACTAAGTCCCGCGCTCTTAGCAGTTTGGATTTGTTAGGTTTGCAACGCCACTCCCAAGCAACGGAGAAAAATCTCCTCGCCTTCGTTCGACCAATCGTAGGCAAAATTGAAACTGCTTCCATATTTCGCAGACCAATAGAAGACTAGTCTGATGAATATATCCCTATCAAATCGTAACGAGAGAAAATGTTTTATTACGCCCCTATTAAAGAAATATTTTGTAAATTTTTATTATACACGTCTTGGACTTCCATAATAAAAAATATTCTTTATGTTCTTAACTTCAATAAAGTTTATTATTCTATATATTTAAATGATTCGGTGTTTCACAACGCCTTCCAGGAGAATATAAAAGATATTAAAAATTCTGTAAAAACGATTGCGACTTAGTGTAAAAAAATATGGTTTTTAAATACAAATTTGGATATCATCGCAAGAAATCGTATTAATTCGAATCAGGAATTATTATTAACATTCCAATAATTTCTGAACTTTAAACAGTGGCGTAAAGAACTCAAAGCTCATTGGCATCAATTATTGTGTTGTTTAATGTAATTTCAAATGATATGCAGCTCTTTTATACTACTTTAAGAGGTCAATCGGAAACGAGCATTATAGAACGGAATTTGATATACAATGAATTAATGGCTCAAAAGTTAATTATAATGATATCTTCAATAATTTTAAGCCAATAAATAAATAAATTACATCTGTAAGAAATGTACTGGTGCAAGATACAACGCTTGGCTGTAATAGTGCAACATATAAAACAATATGCTCACAGAGTAACATTACAGAAAATTTTATTTTTATTTCTCAGAAAATATAACAAAAGGAACATATCACTTTTATTTAGACTTAAAAACATAATTGAGTAGTATTCATGCACATTATCTAAGATTATCAGACAATAAAACATCGCAATTAATATAGCATTTTATTAATTATCTTACATTGTCCCAGATATCAATTTCATTATTTTCTCTACTTTCTTTCATTACTATCGACAGGACGTAGAATTCATTAATTTCAATAGCAGGGGGCAAACGAGGCAATTCAGAAGCATTCCTTTACAACTTTTTACGAATGAACATGATTGTTCATATTTGGGAAGATAAATATATGGACTGGACATTAAACTTGATTTTAAGAGTAAGGATAAAAAATTAGCAAAGCAATTGATGAGATAACAATACAAAACTAAATACAAAGTTATTGTAACTAGTAGGTTCCAGCATTCCAGATTCAGGGTCATTTTGTAAGAAGTTATTTTCACGAACGAACAAGAATGAGAAAGAAATGGGTATCAAAACAATCCGCAAATTTGAAAAAACATAACTAATTAATGCAACGTATAAATGTACACAAAATGTGATTAAAATATAAAATTTAGACTTATTTAACTTATGTAAAACTTTCTCTCAAACTCATTAATGTTTCTAAATGTAGATTTGATCGGAGCAAACACAATTAAACAACCTCATCAATTGTATTTAAATTTCAGAATATTTCGTTGTTGGATTTATGCTGGTCTTTGAAGATGAAACTTTTGTTATTTAGTAGGAATTAATAGGATTTAATATTCTATGACCTGAGATAATACCACTTTAGAATGCATTGTTCTAGAAGACAAACATAATTTTGGAGAGCGATCGTAATATCAAATTTGTCATCAGCCATTCATTTCACTCTTTTACTACGCGTACAGAGGAAGCAAACTAGAATAATGGTAATTCGTAATTGAAAGCACAATATATTTTGCACTTAATAAAGTGACAAAAACAGAAGATCTTGCTTGCACGCATTCACAGTGATCTGAAATACAAATATTTTTCATGTTTTTGACATGTTGTCTTCGCTACTTATTTCTATGGTCTCAAAGATACGTTTCTTTAGTGCGACATCACTTATTAGAATAATTGCCTTTAGTCTTATTATTATTTTTTCATAAGAGAAGAAGATAAGACACCTGCAGAAAAACCACAAAAATAAATATATCGAGTTACCAAAATACTTTCGTGGTTTTGGATTTATCATAGTTCCGACGTTAATTTTTATGAATATAATGTCTCTTCCTTATTACTTTTTCTTGTAAGTGAAGTTACTGACCCTAGATATACGTAATTATAGCCTTGAGGAAGTCTGACTAAAAGTCGAAACTTTGGCAGTTCGACGATTATTTTAATGAGGAAACACTCGCTTTCTCGCAAATTATAAATATTTATATTTTTGTCATCACTCATTGCTTCTGAGATTGTATGCCATCCCAGAATATATCGGTCTCTACGCTATTCGAGTGTTCTTTTGGAAGGAGAGATGGGAGTGTGAATAGCGTATTTAAAGGGAATTGAAAAATAGAATATTACAAGAAGTTTTTCAAATCGAAACACAAACAGAACATAAAAAATTTCAATAAGTAAATACGTAAGTAATTTATGTATATCATAATTTTCTTGTGGAGCTTTAGGTTGCGTACTAGGGAGAATCAACATGACTCTCCCCGCATGTGGGACTCGCCGAATAACTTAACCATACCCACTTAAAACCCTCCTGAATTACAACATACCAAAACATATCTCAAAACCCAAAATCAAAACTTTGAGGACAAAATATGAGGAAAATGAAAGATACCCTAGCCCTAATAGCGTCGGGAACGAAAAGAACAAGAGGTGACCAAGGAAGGCCAGGAAAGAGAAGGACGGAGCCTTGCACAAGTCAGTGGCAGTAATGCCAGACTCAGCTCGGGGTTCCGTGTCTGCAGACACGTACTTACTAGATGTAAGTCCCCTGGGGATATGTATAATGAAACAATATCATAATGAAACAATAACAAATTTGTTTATTAATATAAAGTTAATGTAAATATTAGAAGATTCTACGATAGAAAAACACATGTTTATTAGGAGTTGCTTATGAAGAGTTTTTTTTATATTTTATTTGTTATGAGCAACGTGCTGAAACTGTAGATTGTGGATAAGGAATTCTAAAAATTACCATTTATTTTCATAATAGGTTTCACTCAGTGGAAAAAGCACATTCTTTTGTTTATCAACTAGGAAACCGAAAAAAGTAACATTGAAAGGTGTAAACAAATAGTGTCCCGCGAAACCATCGTCCAAAACCGTACTTGAACAAGCTAGATTGTTTTTTACAAAGAAAAATTTTATAAAAATTGTTTTGTGTTGTTAATAAAAATTTATAAAATACCGACCTAATTTCAATTCGTAGCAAGACATACGTAAAGGGTATATAACATTTTTCTGTACAGAGCATAGTTCTCTAAGAGTATTAGAAGACAAATTTGAGATGCTATAGTAAAATAATTTTATTGAAAATATTGATTGTTTATAAATTACACAATTTAAAAATTATGAATTTTCTAATCAATATCCTTATGAAAATGGAGTTTGCTATGACATATTTCTAAACTTTTGGTGAGTTAAGTAAACAGTGATCGGGTGTATAATTATATCACTCCTCTTTCTGGTAACTACAATACAACATAGTATTGCATAATTGTCATAGAAATTAGAAACTAGAATTGTTTTCTTTATTTTTATCATGGTTCTCTGTAATTTTTTGTAGATTGTTTTCATCTTAACGGAATATTTCAGAACGTTGTCATAGGGTAATTTAATTTTAAGAACTTGACATTATTTCGTCATGAAATATATGATTGTATAAAACCATTCACAAAGGAACAAACTAAAATTACCGTAACTTACGACTTCATGAAATACGTTATTTTATGGAAATGTTGTTGAAAATTGTATAAAGTGTACGGAGATATCGTATACCTACGATATGTATCAGCACAATAGAGATTGTACTTCAAAAGTGTTCGAATTTCATCTCCTTCAGTTGCTAGCAATGTTGCCAGATTTGTCGCAATGCAACGTTCCTAAAATGTCAATTTCTCAGCGTATGTTTAAGTTTTTCTGAAGCAATGTGAGATAGTTATCAAAGGTTTAGTTCATTACAGCTCCCAAACAGATCTTTCGATCTGATTTATGGTATAAACCAATTTCAAAAATCAGTGAGCAAATGAAATCGAACCAACGGCGAAACGTCAGAAGAGTTACAGTGGAGCTTTATTTCTCCTAGCCAAATGTAATTTTATCCAGTTGAGGTAGAATGTTTGTTAAAAAGTCGACAAATCACCTGTGTAAAAAACATCGGTCTTTAATCTTGATTCCATGTGATTAAATTATAAGATCTTTTTAATTATTCGAAAATCAGTTTTAAATAAAAGTTTATTTGAACCGTAAAATAAAAAGCAATTCCAGAGTTTGTAATTCACTCGCAAACACATTAAATTTACAAACAGACACGGATAACTTATCTGAAATTTATACTAGTTTAGAATGATTTTCTGTTTTCATGGTTTGTTTTTTCAAGTTATTTATTTTTTCTATGTCATTGTTTTACTTGTATATTGTGTTTAAATAGTTTTCAATTTGTTACCAAGATGTATCAACATTTGTTTATATAATCAAAAACATACATTCGCCTGACGATGGTAGGAATCTGATGAAACGTTATGATATAATAAATAATTATCCACATAAAAGTTCGGTTTTATATCAATATAAATAACTTTATTGTTTTCCTCGTTTTCATATGCAGTTTGTAACGGCATTTTTTAAATAAATTTATTTATTTTTCTATATCTCACTTTCATGTAATAAACCCTATCCGAAGAAATTTTCTGGGATAATTGTATAATAACTTGTGACATTCAATTCAGACAGGAGACGACGAGATTTTTGCATTCCAAAAGAAATGTTACACGAAGTTATACTACGTACGAACCATGTACATCAGTCTCTGAACTCCCACACAGTGCGTAGCAAGACCGTCGTCTTTAAAGCGCTTGCGCAGGGATCGAAGGTGTACGGCCGCTGAGCCGCCTGGCACGGCGATAAAAATCTGCGTCGCATCCGGAAGCGACGTGTACACAGAGCGTAGCATGCTACGGCCCCCGAGGGTGGCTTGGCAGCTCTCGGGGAAGGATGGTGAGGGTGGCAGCAAGTGGAAGGAGTGGTCAGCAGGGGATATATCATTGGAAAGCCGATTTATTCGGTGTCGGGTATGGCTAGTGTGGTTGATATTTGTACCTTTGGTCGTTCTAGTTAAAGGTTAAGTTGATAATATTTGATGTGATAAATTTTTAAAAGTAGTTTGTTATACGTCTGCAACTAATAATATGTAAAATTATTATTAAAAATTGCATAAATAAAACGATCATATATACAGACAGTTTTACTCATATTCACTTATTACATGTACGGTCCTGGAATTAAAAAAGGGCCAACGATAATTTTTTAAGTCCCACGCTCTTAGCAGTTTGGATTTGTTAGATTTGCAACGCCACTTCTCTGCGACGACGAAAAAGCTCCACACCTTAACCTTAATTCATGCTCTCACATTGCTTAGGAAAATCTTAAACATACGCTGAGCGATGGGCAATTCAGCAACGTCGCATTACGACAAATCTGGCAATATGGCTAGGAACACTTTCGAAGTTTAATCTGCATTGCGCTGATACGTTTCCTACGTATATGACGTCTAATTATACTTTCATACATTTGTTCAAGATACCTATTAAATAATTTCTGTGCATTATCTCTTAAGTTACAGTATTTTTTATTTGTTCATTTTGCGAATGAAAGTATTCAATAATATATTTCACGAGGAATTAATTTAAGTTATTTTAAAATTCAATTAACCTAAGGAGAACTTATTAAATATTGAATTAAAACCAATCAATTCTACAAATATTTAAAGAAAACTGTAATACAAAAAGCAATTCGAGAGTTTCTAATTTGAATCGAAAAGTAAGTATGGTGTGGTAATACACCATAGCATTGTTTACTTAGCTCACCAAAATATGTTAAGTTGGAAATATGTAAAAGTACACTAAATTTTAATAAAAATATTGAGAGGAAACGGATATGCCTTAAGTTGTCTAATTTATATCCAAACAACATTTTCAATAAAAATACATTCATATAGCATCTAGATTTATCATATTATACAATTGGGGGCACAATATTTAATAAAGAAAAAAGTAATATGCACTTATTGGTTTAAACTAACAGTATTAGTCGCAATAAAATAGCATTCTTATCTGTATGATTTGCTAAGAATAGAAATAAAAATTAAGATATACACATCATTATTACTGTTTGATAGTTTTAGACACTATAGAATGAACAGCAAAATTAATAATAGCCGTATTACTCTAATGATAATTAATAACCGTTAAAAGACTGTTCAAATATACTTTTATTTTAAACAATGATTTTCGTAAAATTAAAAAGTTCTTATAATTTAATCGCATTGAATCAAGAAGTAAGAGCGATAGGTTTTACACAGAGTGTTTGGCACATTGCTAAAGTAACTGATTGCTAGATGGAAAGTATGAAGTGACCTTCCCTAGTTCGAATCTACTTTTATTTGTAATTTGTTTTACATTCAAACTTTAACTTTGAAGTGTATACATCTTCTACGCAAAGTATTTGACGCTCACTAATTTGTGAATTTCTTTGTTTGTATTTTTTGAGCCCTTGAAAGGGTTGTTTTGGTCACTTAATAACGAATCCAATACTTGTCACAGTCTATCAAGTCTTGCAACCGTCTAAGGATTAAATTAACTAAGGTGGAAGTAAAAGTCGGGCTGTTAGCAATTTCCTCCCATGTTTCACATACATCATCCCAGAGCGCACCAATGGTTGTTAAAGGTGGATCAGGTCAATTTTCGGACATGACACGCTTTGTCTCCACACACATGTTTTCAATTGGGTTTGGACAGGGACATTAAGGGGCCAGTGGAGAATTTCCACTTCCTACTACTCCGCAATCCATTCCTACACCAATCGAGACGTGTGGACAGATGAATAATAATGCTAAAAAATAGTTCTTCAGCAGGATACAATTGCATCACCAAAGGGGTCATAATATCTCGCAAGAAATGGAGATACTGATGCGCATCAAAACGACCTTGTATTATGTGAAGAATGTCTATACCGCGAGAACTTATCCAGCTCCAACACGTCACAGATACGCGTCCAGATCGTGCTCTCTCTCTCACATACTTAGGAAAATGGCTGGTTCCACTAGGTCGATATACGCCCACAAGTTCTTCGTTTGCAGAGAAAAAATTGCTCTCGTCTGAGAAAATCACGTTTCCCCAATTGCGATTAATGTTTTCTTTGGTAAACGCTAACCTATACACTCTATTTTCCACGGAAAGCGCTTCTTTTGTCCCGGCCCTCCTAGATCGGAGTTCATTACCTCTCAGATGGTTTCTAACAGTTCTCGCACATCCGGGAAAATTAGAAAGGCGTCTTACCTGTTCTGAAGAGCGGAACGGATACTCCTTAGCCTGGTTTACAAAAATGGCGTCCTGGGCTTCGGTAGACACTCGCCACTATCCAGTGCCAGCACGCCTTCCAACCTCCTCAGATTCGTGATAATGACGCACCCACTTTTAAAAAGTTATTCGACTTACTCCATATTACCTTCCAGCTGCTGAGGAACTGAAAGTGGCACTTTCCACCAACGCAATCACCTTTTTCCTAACGGAGCACTCGTGATGAGACATGGCAGTTAACTACTTCGCAAAGTTCACTTTGCTAAGCTCGTGTAAGTCAAGTTCATCTTCCACAGAGAAACAAAAAGTCGTCTGATCAAATAAGATAAAGTACTCCAAACATTTCTAGTAACAATCGTAAATGAAAGACATAATTTCATCAAATAACTATAAAAAATTGCAGAATTTAGTATATATTTGTATGGATTGACGAAATTTTGTTTCCAAAGAATATTTTTATATAAAGACTATATAAAGTTCTGAGAGTGAAATGAACTAATTTGAAGTGTATTTGCCATTCCAACTTCATGGGAGACGTGGCTCAGAGAACGAAGGCCTACCACGAATATTACGATCTATGAGCAACTGGTTCAATCCCAGGTGATAATTGAGGAAAGATTTTTGAAAGCGAATTCAATCATATATCAGCTGAGAATGTCTGTATGAGAGGTTAAATAAACTACATGTTTATGAAAGTTCTCACGAAACTGAGAAAACCTAAATGTGCTATTGGGTAACGTCGCATAACGCGTTATCGCACCAACATTGTTGGCATCTGAGCAGATAACCAGCTTTCGCAGCTCATTTCCACAGTTCATTTTATTTTTGTTCAACGTGTTGAAAAAAATCGAAACATACAATGTTAAGAAAATCGATATTGAACAACGTTATATAAGATCTTTATGATTATAATATAACCTAGCTTTCTTAATTATTAAGTTTCTTTTATACAATAGTCTCCCGTAACTGTACAATATTCACAATTTGTAATTTGGCTCTTTCAATTCCCACATCAGAAACACTTAAATTTGATGTAGCTGATTTTGCAATAGACATATATTAGTCGCCATGTGTGCCTTTGTATAAAACCTACAAGGGCAACCATCCACATCATTTACTAATATCAAACTAATTACAAATAAAAAAATGTATTTTAACACTCTGACCGAAAATCAATAAGGTAATATGTTTTAAAGCGGTATCTAATATTGAGAGTGCTGAAACATAATATTTCTAAACTAATATCACGATTGACTGAAAGTAAATTTGTCATTGCGATCTCTCTCCATAACTATGTTTGTCTTCTCGTTTGATGCATTTTAAAGTAGTGTAATTTCCGGTTAAAAAACTTGAAATCCTACTGAATTAGATAACTAAAGTTTCATCTTCGGTGATCAGCATAAATCCAGCAAAAAATTTTGAAATTTAATTAATGTGTTTTTTAACAGTGTTTGCTCAGATCGATATTACATTTAGAAACAATATTGAGTTTGAGTATAGGGTTTTATAAGTTAAATGCGTCTATATATTTTGTTCGAATTAATACTTCTTATGGATATATTTATGTATGATCAGTGCTATACAATTCGAGAGTGTGTTAATTTTCATTTTTTTCTTATTCTTGTTCGTTCGTAATCTAATATTTCTTTTACACATATTTAAGCAATAAGTGCAAATAATATAACATCTTCGAAACACACTTGGATCTACAAGAAAGAAAAACATCTTATTAGATGCCAATATGCTTTTATATTAGAAGCATATGCTAATATATTAGAAGCTGAAATCTGAATATTACGTAAACGTACGGCTCGACTTCCAAATTTATGTGATTGAAGTCTTACAATGTTATCCAGATTGTATCGTGGAACAATAGTGATTTTTCTCCATTATACATCATTCTGTGACACAGTACTATAATTTCCAATATATTCCATTCCATGGCATGGCGTAGTGAGACCACATATTTTCGATTTGATTGAATTTCCAGGAGAAATTATGTTTTTTGTCTTGATAAGTATTACCTTTTACACATACCTTGAAATGTGTATAATTAAAAATATTCCACTAATGATAAAATTCAACATTTATCTCTGCGAGTTTTACTAGGAATATCTTCGTTGCTTCTGCTTTACGATTAAACCAGCAAATATAAAAACTACTTTAATTCTACGTTCTATTTGTTAAACAAAAGAGTCGTGTCATTCTCGTCTCCGTGGTCTTTGCGGGATTAACACTTCTGCTATCTAAATTTCTGTTTTAAAAGGTAGCAACTAGTAGAATCCTATTTAAATACTCAGCATAAGTCACAAATATTCCAATGAAAAACCTTATTGGTAGATTTTCATATTTTTGTTCAATGCTTTCTAAAAATAAGAAATTCTCTATAGTATTGCTGGTACAAAATTATGTTAGAGGTGATTTCTAGGTTTAAAATAGCAAGTTTTTAAAATACGACACTGAATTTGGAATGCTGAGACCAACTAGTTACAATAACATTATATTTTAATTTTGATATATGCTGTCAACTGCCTAGCTGTTATTTGAATTTACTGTAAATATTAGGTTTAATGTCTAATTCATACGTTTATATTTACAGATATAAATATGCATGTTGTTTCGTAAACAGAAATATACTTGTAAAGAATGCATCTAAATTATCATGTTCGTCCTCTGCTATTGAAATCAATGAATAATACTGAATGTCGATTCTAACATAGTAAATTGAGAATGAGTTTTTAATATTAATATTATTATATGTGTATAAATGAATTCTGTGAAGAATAGAAGTAGTACTCTTTTTAAATTAATATGCATGAATCATAAGTATTTTTTCTGAATTTATGTAAATGTAAAGGAAAGAAAAACAGAAAGAAAGAACGAAAGAAAGAAGGAAAAATGAAGGAAAGAAAGTAGGGAAAGAAGGAAGAAAAGAAGGGAGGAAAGAAGCAAGGAAATATAGAAGGAAGAATGTATGAAGGGAAAGGAAAGAAAGAAAAGAGATTTTTTTGTAGGGCTTAATGGTTTGTCGACATGGAGGTTATTAGAATCCTAAAAACTTGTACAAGTAAGGAAAATTCTGTTACGCACTAAGGAGAATCAACATGACTCTCCCCGCGTGTGGGACTCGCCGAATGACTTAACCATACCCACTTAAAACCCTCCTGAATTACAACATACCAAAATATATTTGAAAACCCAAAATCAAAACATTGAGGAGAAAAAATGAGGAGAATGAAAGATACCCTAGGCCTAATAGCGTCGGGAACGAAAAGAACAAGAGGTGACCAAGGAAGGTCAGGAAAGAGAAAGGAAGGAGACTCGCACAAGTTAGTGGAAGTAATGCCAGACTCAGCTCAGTGCCCCGTGTTTGCCAAACACGTACTTACTAGATGATGTGCGAAACACTGGAGATCAGCTTTCCGAGATGCTTATTTTTATGCGATAGGAAATTGAGTTTCTATGAAGGAGGTTTTATTTCGGTAATCACTAGTATTGTTTTGAATTTTTGAAACTTTTTTTTAGCTTTTGAATCTTTTAATAGTCAGAATTATATGAATATATTTCATAACATACCACTTGAGTGATTCATTTCAAGATTTCTGAAAATGAGTTTCCACGTACCATTTCAAGTAAATTTCAAAACTATCAATATTAATAACGGAAATTTTTTACAGAAGACTGAATTGTTTGTACATTCTGAATAATTTTAGAAAGTTTTTCTCTTTGATCTAATTATTACTTGATCACACTCATAGCCTACTATCATATTTTTTGTACGGGTTAAAGTCCCTCCTATTCACATTTAATATTCAAAACATACAAACAAAACAATAAACAATTTAGTAATTTGTAAAATAATTTTACTGCTCCAGAGAGGTATCTTACAGCATGAAGTAAAAATTTCGAACACTAAAATCTTTTTTATAAAGAGCGGATTTACAGATTCACATACACGTGTATAATAGAGGACAAAAATCCTGAATTCTCTGCCAACTCACGAAGACTTCATCACAAGGAAAGAAACACTGAACATTAGGAAGGAATCTTCAAAACCACAAACCACCCTTTTCCCCACGAAACCGCCAAGAGACATCCACTGAAAAATACAAGAAAGCACGGAATTTACCTTAAAGAAGATCCTAAAAATACAAACACGCGCATAAAACGAGTCGTAACAGTGAAGTGGTAGGCGAGGCAAAGACTAGAAGGTAGGGAGGCAGGCGGGTGCGAGGCCGGAAGTGGATACGGTGCCAGGCTGTGGCTGGAGAAAAGGGGAAGGAGGCAGCGATGGCAGTGGCTGCGTGTGGCGATAATTCAGTAGCGCGAGAGTTGACTGCGCCAATTAGTACGCTCGGGCGTGCCTGAACTAAGCCAGGATTACGGATGTGGGACAAACAATAATGTAGACCTCCAGGGTTCTAGGAGGAGAAGGAGGAGGAGACATCGGTGTTGGAGGTGGGAAGGTGAGGAATGTGGAGAAAATGTCATGACGACAGAGGAAGCGACGGAAGAGACGGCGGCGACACTAGCGCTGCGTTAGGGTAGTGTCGAGAGGTATGAGTTACAGGCAGTGGAGTGAGGGAGACAATTCCTCATTTCTTTGAATTTCAACTTTACACCCAGAGAAAGCGTGAAGTGAATAAACCAACATTTTCGATATTTTACAGAAAAATAAAAATAGATGATTAAGTTTATTCTACGAATAAGTTTCTATACTTTTAAGTTTTAAAACATATTATGAAATACGCACGCGTACTATAATTGATTATAACAATAATATCATATTATACGGATGAAAATAAGTATTTCTTGTAAAAATGTTAGAAATAATATCAGACTAAAAATATCTGTTTTTGCAGAAGGTCAAATTTGAGTTGCAAACAGGTTATCGTACGTAAAAATCAGTGAAATCTAATGGTCGACTCATCATGTAAAATGTATCCAGAAAAAAAATTTCCAAATATAAAATAGTTAGCAACATCTTGTATAGATTGTAGGAGATATGTTATGAACCAACCTGTTCATCAGCTCGCCGAGTCGAACAATATTCCAAAGAGAAAACGTGGTCAACCTCTGGGTTCGATTTCAAGGCAGAAACGACTTTTTCTGCGCATCAGCGATGTCATGCGAGTGAACACACTGTCTCATATAGTTTCGAACATACCCCAACCCTGTAAACAAGTTTATATTATGAATGACGGGGCCTACTCTGAAACTCGCTCTAGGTCTTGCATGGTGCGAAGTAGGAACCATAGGGCCCATGTGATGTTTTCTCACGTTTTCGGTCTTGTTCCTTCGACGTGTCAAACAGCAACTTCGGCTCTGTATGCTGTTTTCCACATGTTATACATATTGTTATAATTAACTTCTTGGTCCATTTCCAGCCTTTCCCTTATAGGAGGCTAAAACACCTACACATCTTGAAGCATCATGTGGAAGTTTATGAATCCGACAGTGGCCCAACTGCTACAACAGTGATTCTCCCTACAATTCTGGATACATTGCATGCACGATTGGATTTCCACGTCGGTAGAGAAATTCCTGTCTTCAAGATAATATACATCAGTGTCCTGAGTATATTGCACTATGTCAAATTAGATCTCTTATGTTTGTAACCTGCTTTCCTGCTCTCTGAGTCAAGTGCATTAACCAATAGATATTTCTAACTAGGATCTACCAATTTTATAGCACTTTGTGCATCCAACAGTACCCCAGTTAAGAAGTTGTATTCTTTTGTATACTCTGAAATTTTTATCAATGCCCC